>OZ037745.1:8390303-8985303 GCA_964035475.1 Salix caprea
ATTTAAATGAGTATTAGCCTGATATTTCTAACCTTGTTCATATCCAAGTCCTTTTAGTTGTTATTAGACTTCAAATTTATGGGTAAAAGACTTTTCCCCCAAACATGATTGAACTTGGTTTTTGGAGGGGGTGTTAGCCTTGGATTTTCGGACAAATTGATCCTGACTCGACGAGCCCCATTTAAATGAGTATTAGCCTTAGATTTCTAACCTTGTGCATGTCCAAGCCCTTTTAGTTGGTATTAGACTTCAAATTTATGGGTAATAGACTTTTCCCCCAAACATGATTGAACTTGGTTTTTGGAGGGGGTGTTAGCCTTGGATTTTCGGACAAATTGATCCTGACTGGACGAGCCCTATTTAAATGAGTATTAGCCTTAGATTTCTAACCTTGTTCATATCCAGGCGCTTTTAGTTGCTATTAGACTTCAAATTTATAGGTAAAAGACTTTTCCCCCAAACATGATTGAACTTGGTTTTTGGAGGGGGTGTTAGCCTTGGATTTTCGGACAAATTGATCCTGACTCGACGAGCCCAATCTAAATGAGTATTAGCCTTAGATTTCTACCCTTGTTCATATCCAAGCCCTTTTAGTTGGTATTAGACTTCAAATTTATGGGTTATAGGTTTTTCCCACAAACATGATTGAACTTGGTTTTTGGAGGGGGTGTTAGCCTTGGATTTTCGGACAAATTGATCCTGACTTGACGAGCCCTATTTAAATGAGTATTAGCCTGATATTTCTAACCTTGTTCATATCCAAGTCCTTTTAGTTGTTATTAGACTTCAAATTTACGGGTAAAAGACTTTTCCCCCAAACATGATTGAACTTGGTTTTTGGAGGGGGTGTTAGCCTTGGATTTTCGGACAAATTGATCCTGACTCGACGAGCCCCATTTAAATGAGTATTAGCCTTAGATTTCTAACCTTGTGCATGTCCAAGCCCTTTTAGTTGGTATTAGACTTCAAATTTATGGGTAATAGACTTTTCCCCCAAACATGATTGAACTTGGTTTTTGGAGGGGGTGTTAGCCTTGGATTTTCGGACAAATTGATCCTGACTCGACGAGCCCTATTTAAATGAGTATTAGCCTTAGATTTCTAACCTTGTTCATATCCAGGCGCTTTTAGTTGCTATTAGACTTCAAATTTATAGGTAAAAGACTTTTCCCCCAAACATGATTGAACTTGGTTTTTGGAGGGGGTGTTAGCCTTGGATTTTCGGACAAATTGATCCTGACTCGACGAGCCCAATCTAAATGAGTATTAGCCTTAGATTTCTACCCTTGTTCATATCCAAGCCCTTTTAGTTGGTATTAGACTTCAAATTTATGGGTTATAGGTTTTTCCCACAAACATGATTGAACTTGGTTTTTGGAGGGGGTGTTAGCCTTGGATTTTCGGACAAATTGATCCTGACTTGACGAGCCCTATTTAAATGAGTATTAGCCTGATATTTCTAACCTTGTTCATATCCAAGTCCTTTTAGTTGTTATTAGACTTCAAATTTATGGGTAAAAGACTTTTCCCCCAAACATGATTGAACTTGGTTTTTGGAGGGGGTGTTAGCCTTGGATTTTCGGACAAATTGATCCTGACTCGACGAGCCCCATTTAAATGAGTATTAGCCTTAGATTTCTAACCTTGTGCATGTCCAAGCCCTTTTAGTTGGTATTAGACTTCAAATTTATGGGTAATAGACTTTTCCCCCAAACATGATTGAACTTGGTTTTTGGAGGGGGTGTTAGCCTTGGATTTTCGGACAAATTGATCCTGACTCGACGAGCCCTATTTAAATGAGTATTAGCCTTAGATTTCTAACCTTGTTCATATCCAGGCGCTTTTAGTTGCTATTAGACTTCAAATTTATAGGTAAAAGACTTTTCCCCCAAACATGATTGAACTTGGTTTTTGGAGGGGGTGTTAGCCTTGGATTTTCGGACAAATTGATCCTGACTCGACGAGCCCAATCTAAATGAGTATTAGCCTTAGATTTCTACCCTTGTTCATATCCAAGCCCTTTTAGTTGGTATTAGACTTCAAATTTATGGGTTATAGGTTTTTCCCACAAACATGATTGAACTTGGTTTTTGGAGGGGGTGTTAGCCTTGGATTTTCGGACAAATTGATCCTGACTTGACGAGCCCTATTTAAATGAGTATTAACCTGATATTTCTAACCTTGTTCATATCCAAGTCCTTTTAGTTGTTATTAGACTTCAAATTTATGGGTAAAAGACTTTTCCCCCAAACATGATTGAACTTGGTTTTTGGAGGGGGTGTTAGCCTTGGATTTTCGGACAAATTGATCCTGACTCGACGAGCCCAATTTAAATGAGTATTAGCCTTAGATTTCTACCCTTGTTCATATCCAAGCCCTTTTAGTTGGTATTAGACTTCAAATTTATGGGTTATAGGTTTTTCCCACAAACATGATTGAACTTGGTTTTTGGAGGGGGTGTTAGCCTTGGATTTTCGGACAAATTGATCCTGACTTGACGAGCCCTATTTAAATGAGTATTAGCCTGATATTTCTAACCTTGTTCATATCCAAGTCCTTTTAGTTGTTATTAGACTTCAAATTTATGGGTAAAAGACTTTTCCCCCAAACATGATTGAACTTGGTTTTTGGAGGGGGTGTTAGCCTTGGATTTTCGGACAAATTGATCCTGACACGACGAGCCCAATTTATATGAGTATTAGCCTTAGATTTCTACCCTTGTTTATATCCAAGCCCTTTTAGTTGGTATTAGACTTCAAATTTATGGGTAATAGACTTTTCCCCCAAACATGATTGAACTTGGTTTTTGTAGGGGGTGTTAGCCTTGGATTTTCGGACAAATTGATCCTGACTCGACGAGCCCCATTTAAATGAGTATTAGCCTTAGATTTCTAACCTTGTGCATGTCCAAGCCCTTTTAGTTGGTATTAGACTTCAAATTTATGGGTAATAGACTTTTCCCCCAAACATGATTGAACTTGGTTTTTGGAGGGGGTGTTAGCCTTGGATTTTCGGACAAATTGATCCTGACTCGACGAGCCCTATTTAAATGAGTATTAGCCTTAGATTTCTAACCTTGTTCATATCCAGGCGCTTTTAGTTGCTATTAGACTTCAAATTTATAGGTAAAAGACTTTTCCCCCAAACATGATTGAACTTGGTTTTTGGAGGGGGTGTTAGCCTTGGATTTTCGGACAAAATATTTATTCCTCTCATTTAGCAACTCCAACGGGCTGAGCTAAGCTAAAATATTATTTCTTCAAAAGAAATACTATATTTATAGTTTTTATGAAGAAAAAAAACTATAAATATTGATGAAAGTACAAATAATTGTTGGCAACGGCTATATACACTTGCTCCTTGTCTTTAAAAATTGATGCAAGAAATAGAAGACTGCCAATAGAAATTACAAATAATTGTTGCAACGGCTATATGCACTTGCTTCCTCTGTCTTTAAAAATTGATGCAAGAAAATAAAAAATCAAATATCAATCCAGGTGATCAATTAGCTTTCCTTTTAGCTTCGTGTGATGTTAGGATCCAGATCCAGATAGTTGTTTACGTTTTGGGTGTTGATGGTGGGGGTTCACAAACAGAAGCTGTGTGGGTTGTTACTGGTTTTAGAGAAAGAAAAAAAAAACATAATAAGTTTGTGTAAAGAAGATGAAGCAAAAAAAAACATAAAATTGCTCAAGTATATGAGCATGTTTATAGATGTATGTTTTTCCAAATTTTTAAAATCTTAAAATTTAAAATGTTGGTGGTTATTTTTCTTAAAGTTTGACTTTATAATTTTTTAAAAACCAAAGTTTAAATTGTTGGTGGGTTTTTTTCAATTGATTTTTTTTCATAAAACAAATTTAAAAATCATGATTTTAGTGGCCTAATATAAAAATAAAAATATTCTTATAAATAAATTTTGATTCTAAATTTTTTAACTTTTAGCTTGAATTAATAGTATAATTAATACATGATTATATTGTGTAAAAATTAATTACATTAGTTTACAAGTAAATTAATTGCATAATAAATATATTAAAATATAAATGGATTGCTAAAATAGCATTTAATTTTACTAATCAGAATAACCATTTAGCCCATTGGAGATGCTCTAATAGATCACCCTTACCGGAAGATTGCAAATCAAGTATAAAAAATGATTCCCACGTAAGAACCAGAAATGAAATAAAAATCTCAATCAAATGGACAACGTTTTACTCTAGTAGTCGATAACAGTTGTCTGTTAGAATCATCAGTCCAGAAGGAAAACAAAAATAGCAGTAAAATGACATTTGAAGTCACAGAACATGCTTCTCGAGCAAATGACATGAAAAATGCAGATAAGATGCGCTACATTTGTTCAAACCCGAAGCAGCAACATACAAATCTGATAAATGACATTAAGACGTTCATGAATATATACAAAAACATTGTTTCAGAACTCAGTTTTGAGAGGTGGCAGAGAATTGCTAATCTACCCTCTTAGCATTCCATTGATGAGGAAAGTGTCAACATGCGCATCCTCTGCAATCTGGAGTGATGAAGCAACTTGTGCTGCTATAAGTTCATCGGAGAACTCAGTAGTGCCCCAACTGCCATCGTCGAAGTATTGCACTGGCAAACTCTTTTGAAGAGACTCGTATGAAAATGACCAGTCGTTATTTTCCGTATCCCCCCACTTGCATCCAGTTCCATAAGTACTAGACAGCCACCCTACTCTTTCAAATGAATTCCCCGAGCAGTCCTCGTGAGGATGCGACGGTGTCTTTCCACCCATGAAAAGGCCAATATTACCAGCACAACCCCAAGTGCTGAACCCTTCTTCTTTGTTTAGCACAATTTTGCATGAATCATCAGAGTCCTCGCCTAGTAAGACATGCAGAGCAACAGCCTCTGCAATTGCAGCACACTCTTCATCAAGTCTTTGCTGTTCTTCCTTCTTTTTCTGCTTCTTTTTCTCTAGCTCAGATCGGATTGCTGCTGAAGTAGCTAGAGCTTTCTCCAAACGCCTCTTTTTCTTCTCAGCTTGCCTGAGACGATCCACCTCACCTTTCACCTGCTTCTTCTTCACTTTCCTCGCAGCAGGTTGCACTTTATTACATGCTATGCTGTCCATGATAACAGCTGAACTACAAATATTGTCCTCCTTTCAACTTATTAGCTTACGGTGAACTCTTCTAAAATGTGTACATTTTCCCTATAACTTTCTTTCGTTCTTTATCTGTTCTTTTTTTACTCTTTGTTTGCTACTAAACAGTACTAGCTTATTTCAATATAGAAACTAATGTAATCTCAAAGTTCAAGTACTACACCCACTCAGGTCTGAAAGAGTACCTCATCTTCCGGACAATACAATCCCAAACAGAAACAACAGGAGACAATGATAGAGAGAAATGATAAGCATCCAGAGACTCATCCCTCGGCACCATTCTTCCTAATTTTCCACAACCCATGCATTTGCCCATTCTGTGCACACCAAGAAAACCACAAAGCTGATCAAAACTGCAAAAGCAACAATCTCATTCCAGTACTTCAAACAGCTCACATGGCCTTCCCCTTCTGTGGTCGAAAAACTCAACAAGTCAATAGATGAAACCAAACAAGAAACCATCCAAGGTAACTTGAGCAAGCTATACACACATAAGAAAGCCATCCTGAACAAAGCTACCAAATATATTCTAAACCTCCATTAGATCTTTGTTTCAGCCACAAAAATACAAAATAGAGTTCAAGACACCTCTTAACTACTTCAATAATTCACAACAATTTAATTGCAAATTAGAGAACCCTAACCAATAAACAAGACCCTTCAGACTAATAAAGTTGTGTTCTGTGCATAGCTGCTGGCAGAAACACTTATCATATTGATGAGAATATGAGAGTTATAGTTAACATTGCCTTGTCTAAAGCGGTGAGACTAAAAAACTCAGCAACCTGCTATTAATCATCAAAAATCTAAAAGAAAAGGAAAGTAAACATGATCCTCGCCGCCTTAATAAATCATCCACACCACCATTCAACAAAATCTGGATTCATTGTCATCCTCTCCTTATATAAAGTCAATTAAAAATCACACTTTCTTTGTTCAGATTTCAGATCCCAAAAGACTTCAGTTTTTAGACACCCAATCAACCATTCAGGTAGCAAATCACGCAAACTGATCACATCTCAAAACTCTAACCGATTCACGGTTTTCTAGTGACAGATAATAACATTATAATTCAAAGTTCGATCCTTTTTCAGATCCAAGGCCACAGCTTTTAAAAGCATTATAATTCAAATCAAATCCTAACCAAACAAACCTACTTCACCAAACTTAAAACATGCAATAAAAAACCAGTTAAACAAACATAAAAACACTAGATCCAAAAACCCATCATGATGAAAAACACAAAACTCACTAAGAAAGATTACTTCAATAAAATAATACTAAAATCAATAAGTCAGCCAAGAAAAATTGGAAGAAGAAAAAATCCAAACTTTAAAGGTACAAAAAATCAAACCTTGTTTACTGAAATTGAAGAGGTTTCCACTTTTCCCTCTAAGAGTGAAGAGATCACAGAAGAAAATACAAAGAGCTTATGATGGGGTGTTTGGATCTACAGAAAGTGAGGAAAAAAAAAAGAGAGATAAAATAACTACTGTAAACATGAGACAGGTGACAAGGGATAAAGGGTGGTCTTGTAATTCTCTGATTAGACCTAGACACGTGGCCGCTCATGGGTTGTTGACTCATATGGTGTCACTGATAAACCCATGACACGTGGCAAGTTTTGGTGAGAGTGATCAAGATTGGTGAAAGTGGGTCCTGCTTTGCTTGCTTGAGGGTGTGGAATGTGGATGTTTAGCCATCAGGGTGGTAAGTAGAGATGAAGTTGGGTTTTGGAAATTAGAACTGACTTGTCAAGTGAAGTCAAGTGTAGCAATCAACAATTTTAACTTGAGTAATCTTTTTGTATTTTAATTTTTTTAATTTAAAATAAAATAATAATATTTTTAAAAAAGAACATTGTATTTAGATTAATGTTGATGTTAAAAAAATATTATTTTAATATATTTTTAAATAAAAAAAATATTTTAAAAAACAATCATAATTATACTCTCAAACAGAACCTAAATATTAAATACCAAAATAATATTCATAGGTTGTATTTTGGGATTTTATAAATCCAACCTCGCCAAAACATAAAAAAAAATTGTTTTAAAAAACTCAAAATGTTAATAGTATCTTATGGATAACTACCACAATAAAGATATTATTTATGAACCTTAAACCTCTAATTGAATTTTCTTGTTATTATCCAAACTAATCATTAAAGACAATATAAAAAGTAATTCACTTATCAAGTCATGATTTACATATATGCTTATTATATGTTGTCAAGATATCAAAAAAGAATATAAACATAAAGTATATGTGTTATGCTTTTGGTGATTTTCAACGCAAAGATACTTTTTAAGTATTTAATACTCATTTTATTCATTTACTCACTCACTCACACACACATTTAAATTACTTTTCAACTAAAATATTCTCTTTGCTATGCAATTACCATTCAATTAAATACTTTCTAGCTAAAGAGTAAACAATTCTTAATATCATGCTAATTGTTTTAATAAAATAAATCATGAAAGTATATGCATAAATTATTTTATTCAAGTGTAATTCACCACAAAAAACAGTATAAGAACCTAAGCAATTTTTGTTAGTTCACGTGCATTTGAACTTGTCCGAAAAATTTCTTTGATGTATCCTATGACATTATATATAAGCTCTTATCATGTTGTATAAAGATATCAGAAAAGAAATCTATGTTTAATGTATCTAACAAATACACACACACACACACAATTTAAAAAACAAAAGGTGTTATTTACTTTACATTTATCTTAAAACAAAATATGCTACACATCGTATTTATTATTATGACCTTAAGATTTTTAACTTATAAATATGAAAAATTATATTTGAAAGTGATATCTGAATCTTATAGGAAACAATGAAAATATATAAAAGTGTCAACATGTTAAAACAAAGTTTGACCATTTATTGGTGCAATTCTAAACAAACTTTCAAACCTAACTATTCTCACCTAAACTTCTCTAGAATAATAATTCAAGTCAATACAACTACAACTACAATAGATACAATTAATCTTAAGTTTCGTGAACAAGTTTCACCATGGGTATTAAATTACAAATAAACATCAATACCGCGTACAATTTACACAATGTGACATTGTCTACATTTGAAATAAAGATATATTGCATGTCTAACACAAAATAATAACAAAGACATGTTAAAATTAATAACACCATGGTAGCCATGATTGTCATAATAATGGCAAGCAAAAGACAACATCAAACATCATCCAAACTATTTTTTAAAATAAAACAATTAAAATTAATATATGGTTTATGAATATTTTTACATATATATAAACAATATAGTTTATAGCATGACAAATAAATTGTAATTCCTTATTTAATATAAACAAAATTGAAATAGGAATAACAATCAAGAAACAAAAATATTGAAAGATCTTAAATGCATAAAATTTACTTAATTTTTTAATAAAATATAATTCAAACATTATTAAACAAATAAATATGATTTAATTAAGATAATAAGACTGAACCTAACTTCAAGGTTTAAGGTTTGATCTTCTTTCAAACATAACATTAATTTTAATGTAGTGATTTTCTTCCCTATATTTGCTATTGCTACCCCTATTTCTCTCTTGCTTCTAACTAAGAAAAATTTAATTGCAAAAATATACAACTCGTTATCAAGAACAACACCATCAATAAAGTGAAACTCTCGCATCATATTTATGTGTTACACCATTTCTTATCCCTAATAATATAAGTGCAATCTCCCTTGCTAGACACGTTATCAACCAATTGGATCAAGTGTGAAAAAAGTCTCACCCCCCCCCCCCCCCCCTCTTTATATGTAGATTTTTGGACGGTTACTATTATCATTTACAAAATTAACACCAACAACTCAATAGTGAAATCCTTATTATTAATATTTCTTAACCTATCATCCCCATGATCATCATCAAACAACATTCCTTGAAACAAAGTTCAAGCAAATTATCCAGTTGCAATAATGTTGGTAAATATAATGTCATACATATAACACAATGATGACTTAATACTGAAATGCCTAAAATTTATAACTCCTCTTATTTCCTACGTCATATAAAATAAATGTATCAAAGGAATCAAAATGAATGAAATAAAAACTTAAAGTAGGTTAATAATATCTCTCTAGTCCAAGTTGCTTTATCTTGACCTTAAAAACCTTCCACATCCTTGGTTGATAAGTTATTTCTAAACAAATGATTAAAAGTTAATATCCTAGGTACAATATAATCATTAAAAATGAGAATATGTATATGGGTGAAAAACTTTCAAAGACAATAATGTATTAATAAAGTGTTGTTGATAAATAATATACATAAAAAAAAACATAATAGGCATGGGAAAGGTTGAAATAAAGCTCATAAATGAGTGATTATAATAGTGGCAATCATAAATCTTGTTGCCTAAGAAAAAAAGAACCGTGATGCATCATGTTAAAAAATAAATAATGGAATATCATATGAAATTCCCATCAAATGAAAATAGTAACATGTAAAAGTGGCATTTTTTTTGGATTTAAGAAAACCCCACCTCCCTTTAAGCACTCTTTTTATGAGTTTGAATTAAGCAAGTAAAATTTCGACTGTCTCAAACTCTTCTAAGGTGAGCATACCGTGATTCGAACCTGAAACTTGTAATGCAGATCTCAAGTCGTTTTCCACTATGTCACGCCCCTTGTAGACAAAAAACTTTGATGGAATGATAAAACAAGAAAACAATAACATATATTACACCCAAACCAATAAAAATAAAAACAATAATCCAACATTTGACATGCTAAGACTGAAAATAGGCCTAATACATTGTTGAGGTTGGCCTACCAAGATCTATTGATGTAAATTACAATGGTTTATCAGCACAGAAAAGAAGAGGATAAAAGCCAAACATATTTGATGAGAGTATGTTAAGGATCTTGGAAGAAAATGAAGATTATTTCTGCCCACATAATGTTTGTTGTCTTATTTATAGGTAAAGACAAGGTTATCAAAATTGCGAGTTGACTCTTAAAATCTTATGATTTTACGAGTTAACATGTATTTACGTGTTAAATCAGACTAAACTTAAAAACTAGTATAATCAGATCTGACTCGTGCAAAATTAGTAAAATTGGTCTGATATTACGAGTGTACTAAATTTGTGATGCGGACAACCAAGTTATTTTTGTTAGTTTTACTAATTTAGACTCATTAACTTGCAATCTAAAAAAAATTCATTACGACTTGTTATGATGAGAACAACCAAATTGTTACAGGATTCTTGTGTATTTATCGTCATTTAGTAATTTGACCATATTGGAAAATTTTATTTTGACTTTTTTTTTCATGTGATTTCTTTTTTGATTTATATTATTTAACTTTCTTATGTATTCAGACCACTAATTGATTATAATATTGTTGATTCTCTTTATCATATTTTAATGTAATTTAATTTATTGGTTGAAATTGTCAATATATATTAAAAAAAATGTACTTGCAATTTTATGACCCGATTTTACATTGTGTTTTTCGTGTCGTGTAAAAAAAAGCGATTTTAACAACCTTGGATAAAAGTTTCTTTTTGGAGAGAGGTAAATGAGGAGTGACCTCATATTATAAATATCAAAATAATAATAAAAAATCAAAGCAACAAGGTGAGGAGGACTATATATGATTGAAGGAAACACAATAGATGAGGAGGCTAATTGGGGAAATGATGAGAGCATTTTGATCAATCAATAAAACAACATGTTTTTTCAACCAAAAGTTGTGAGTAGAGAGAGGTTAATTAACTGAGGTTGGAAATTAGCAAAAACAAGTGTAGAATGCTTCTTGTGAACTTGTGGTTGGATTGTCATTTTCAATAGGTCCCACATTCTAAAAGTATGGTTTAAATGTTAATTAATTACTTTAATTATATGGTCTATCATAAACATCGCAACTAACACAAAACAAACACCTTAATAAGTTTCATGCTTAAATCAACCACTTAATGAACAAAAAAAAATCCTACCTTATTTTTTAACAACCTTTTCCATTTAAAAATCTAAAAAATGATGGTTAATTAACTTTATGTATCCTTGTATTTTTATAATCTGATGGTTAATTAACTTTATGTATCCTTGTATTTTTATAATCTTTTGATCTGGACCTTCACTAATTATTATTTTTATAATTTAACCTTTTTTTGTGTTTATTATTAAATAAAGTTTATCTAATATAAGATGTTAATTGCTTACACAACTTTAAAAGTGGGTTTTATTGCCCATTTTCTCTCATCCTATGAACCAACAATTAAGTTTTTTTCTTTGTAATTTGGAGAAGAAAGGAGAAAAAACAAACTAAAAAGGGATGTAAACAACTAATATTCCATGATCAAAATTGAACAATTGGACCACTTTTCAATCCACACCAGCATTTAATGCCTGAAATTGGATGAAAGGGACTCGATTAAGCAACAGAGATTAAGTAAAAAGGGTTAGATTAAGAAAAAATAAATAATGGAGGGTTACATTTAAAAAACAAATAAGTATAGGGATGTGAAAGTAAATTAACCCGTTCATGCTAGTGTCAGAAAGAAAAAATAAATTAATAGAAGGTGACATTAAACAAAATACAAAAGTATAGGGATGAGAAAAGTAAATTAACCCAAAACTGCTACTATCGGAAAGGAAATCTTAAGAGCTTCCTCAAAGCCAATCATTTTCAACGCTTCCTCGTTTGGCCGCTAAAATGATCTTCCTCTACCCTTAAAGCAACCCACCTCAATCTCACAGTCAAAAACACAAACACTTGGCAAACAATGCTGACACTAAAACCCTTACCCGCAAACACAAAACCCTCGTTCCTCAATTCTTTAACCCCATTCAGACCCAAAACCCTAACAAAACCCTTCAAACCTCACTCAAACCTCGCAATCCAATCAGTCCTACAATGGAACAGAAAGCCTGAACTAGCCGGTCAAACCCCAAGAGTTGTTGTGATAACATCAGGCAAAGGTGGTGTCGGGAAAACCACAACAACTGCCAATGTTGGCCTCTCCTTAGCTCGCCTTGGCTTCTCTGTTGTCTCAATTGATGCTGACGTAGGTTTGCGCAATCTAGACCTTTTGTTAGGGCTAGAAAACCGTGTAAATTATACTCTTGTTGAGGTTATGAATGGGGATTGTCGGTTAGACCAAGCGCTTGTACGCGATAAGCGTTGGTCTAACTTTGAACTGTTGTGCATTTCTAAACCCAGGTCGAAATTGCCACTTGGGTTTGGTGGGAAAGCACTTGTTTGGCTTGTTGAGTCTTTGAAATCGCGGCAAGAAGGGTGCCCTGATTTCATTTTGATTGATTGCCCAGCTGGGATTGATGCAGGGTTCATTACGGCGATAACTTCAGCCAACGAGGCTGTTCTGGTAACGACTCCTGATATTACGAGCTTGCGTGATGCGGATAGGGTTGTAGGGTTGTTAGAATGTGATGGAATCAGGGATATAAAGATGATTGTTAATAGGGTCAGGACGGATATGATTAAAGGGGAAGATATGATGTCGGTGTTGGATGTGCAAGAAATGCTGGGCTTGGCATTGTTGGGGGTGATTCCGGAGGATACAGAGGTGATTAGGAGTACTAATAGAGGGTATCCACTTGTTTTGAATAAGCCGCCTACGCTGGCTGGATTGGCATTTGAGCAAGCTGCTTGGAGACTTGTTGAGCAGGATAGTATGAAGGCTGTTATGGTGGAGGAAGAGCCAAAGAAACGTGGGTTTTTCTCGTTCTTTGGTGTATAGAGGTTTGTTCTGAGAAGAATGCAACGAAAGTGGGAAGTTGTGTATAGTTGGGTTAGTGTAAGCTTGATTTCTTTTTAGCACTGCTTTTATGTTTTTTTTTTTTGTCATTTGATGCTACAAAGATGATTTCCAGCATTAGTTGTAGGGGTGATGAACTTGAACTGCCCAGGAGTTGCGTGAAATTTTGCAATGTGAATTAGTTTTTGTACTTGGGAATGTTTCTAATTGGATTGTTGCTACCTAATGATGCTGTTGTGTTTCTTTTTGCTCATTAATTGTTGAACCTCCATTTTTCTTTCTAATCTGTAATTCACCAGAGATGGATAATCTGTTGAAACAGATCATTTCCCACTTGCAAGCTTGAATGAGAAAATGTTAATTAGATTTCACCACAGGGATAAATTTGTTGTAGTAGTTTTGTTTTGTTGTTTGAGCATGCATTTCATGGAATGATTGTGTCTCCTAATATAATTAGGTCGATATCATGTGCAGTTAGGTATGTTCTAACAAATAGGACTCTTGCTTATGTTCTAGTCATTTAGATTGTTTGAATTCCTACAGTTTTCAGGAGTAAATAATTATGGGTACCAGGATGCTAGAATATGTATCAACCACCAAGCCCTGCCAGGTCACAAGGGAACACTAGATGTTTATTTCACCCAGAAGCCAAAGAAACAGGAATTGTTTTTTGTCAAGATGGAGTTATTGACTTGAAAACGAACCATATGAAGGTTCTATGCAAGAAACTAATGGACATAGAAAAACTTCATCATTGTGTATCAACCCATATCAAATGAAAGTCTACTGCTTGCTTCCAATTGTGTCGAACATGCATTAGTTTTTGTACTTTAATTTTGCTTAGCATGGGTCTTAAATTTGCCTATTTGGAAACTATTGTCTGATGATTTCAATGTGTTAATTCGTTCAGTTTTCAACCATTTACTTTTTTGTGCTTATTTTGGTTTTGATTATGTGTGTGTATACACACACACACACACACACACACACACACATATGTTTTTATGAATTTGTGTCTCCTTCTGGGTTTTGTTCCCTTTTTTTTTCGCTTTCAACAATCATCCTTGACCCCTGTTCCACCAGCACTTGGTTAAGTTGGTTTGATTAAATTTTTAAATAAAAAATGAATTTGTATTTATAAATCTTTTTCAATGAGAGGAAAGGGAGGGGGAGGTGGGTGGTAATGGTTGCTGGAGATAGTGGTTTGGTCTTTTCAGGCAAAAAGAAAATCAAGAAGGAAATGGAAAATTGAATTTTAGTACTCTTTTCCTCATTTCTCAATGCTCAACAGAAGTGGATGGAAAAATTAGAAAGGAAATATAATATATGCACTTTATGGACACTTGTGCCCTTTTCCTTTCCTTTTCTTTTTAATTTTAATATGCTTTTCTTTTCTTATTGCTGTACCCTTTCCCTTCCTTTTCTTTTTAACTTTAACATGCTTTTCTTTTCATATTGCCGTATAAATTTGTCATTCATGTGCTCAATTGCTTTCCATATTATTTCAACCTTACCATATTTCTATTCATAGAATTAATACATCAATGTTTGGGTTGGTTGAGATAAAGGGCTAACCATATTTTTGTCATGCCGGGTTTGGGGATTGACTCGAAAAAAGATCTCGATCATTGATTCACTGACTCAACTTAAAGGTAGTTGGGATCAATATGGGTGAATTTTTTTTTATTAAAACAATGTTTTACATTTCGTTTCAAAAGTATTTTTGAAAAAAATAATTTTTTTTAAATTTTTTTATTTTAAATTTGATATTTTAGTGTTTTTAGATCATTTTGATGTGTTAATATCAAAAATAATATAAAAAAATAAAAAAAAATATGATTTTGAACTTTTAAAACATAACTTCAATTACATTATCAAACAAACACTTAACCTAGTCATAATGTTGTTGTTTTTTTTCTTCAATTGAATTTGAAATTCAATCTGATTTTTCAGTATAAGTTATCGGGTCAATCCAGGTTTAATAATAAATATGAATTTTGCTAACATTTCACGCTACTTTTATGGAAGGAAAATGATGGAGTTGTATTATGTGCTGTATCTTCTAATCTAAGTTCCAATTATGAACCTCTCCGAGTAGTTTATTTTTCCTTCTTAATTCTAGAACGAGTAACTAAGGAATATAGTTCCGTTTTCTGCCAAGATTAACCAAGAGATCTACATTAGCCCCCCATTTGTTCATCAAGGCTTTTTGCATTTTTGCCACATTTGTGCTCACTTATTTCCAAAATAGTCCCTCAACCAGACAAAACCAAGAATCCAAGGAAAGGTTAGAGCCATTGACAAAAGACTTGATTGATGAATGTCTAAATGCCTTGGAAATTTAATTTAGAGATACAATTTAGCTAATACATATAGGATTACTATGGGGTTAAAAAATTGAATTTAAATTTAATGGATCATTTATATAAATGATCCTATTCAAACCAAATAGTTTACAAATAGAAGATGGACCGGACCTCATTGGGAACACTTTTGTATTTTTCAAGATTTTATAAAAGAATTAAAATGATAGTTTTGATTATTTTTTTAAATAAATAAGTTCAATCAAGTTTTAGAGTTGATTTGTTTGGTTGATTTAGATTAATTTAATTTAAAATCTATTATAACCAAGTCTCGAGTTGATGATGGATCTCTAGGCAGCATGAGAGGATGTTCTTCAAACCTCATAACACTGCTCATCAGCACAAGAGAAGGAAACTATAGCAGTAAAGCAATCTTCAGTTTCCACCACTTCTGTTATAAAATAAACTAAGACAACCTCAACATCGAAACAAATCCTTTCCTTTAACCCCCCAACCTGTCTAAGACAGCGAAATGCCACCGCCATCACTCCAAAACCCCATTCACACTCTCCTAAAACCCCTCCTTTTCCTCTTCATCTTCGCCGCCACCACCACCTCCCACACCTCTTCCACCACCTCCTCACCAACTCTCTCCACCACCCTATCCCAATGGCAATCCGCACGCGCCACTTACTACGCAGCATCCGATCCCCGGGACACAGTAGGAGGGGCGTGTGGATATGGGGACTTAGTTAAAGCCGGATATGGAATGGCAACTGTGGGGTTGAGTGAATCAATGTTTGAACGTGGAGAGATCTGTGGCGCGTGTTTTCAACTTAAGTGTGTTGATGATTTGAGGTGGTGTATTCCGGGGACTTCTATTATTGTTTCTGTCACAAATTTTTGTGCTCCAAATTATGGGTTCGCTTCTGATGGTGGTGGAAAATGTAATCCTCCTAATAAGCATTTTGTGCTGCCTATTGAAGCTTTTGAAAAGATTGCCATTTGGAAGGCCACTAATATGCCTGTTCAGTATATAAGGTAAAAATCTGAAAGCCCTCATGGATTTTGTTGTTTTTGAAGCTAAGTTTGGAAGTTAGGCACATATTTAGTCCTTTAAATTCGAGTTATGCAAGAGAAGATGAGCTGTCTAATTCTGTCAAGATTCGAAATTTGAGTGTTTAGTTTGTTAATTTTCAATGAATTTGTCTTCAGTTGCTTGAATCATTCTTGCTAACATGCACTGATACTAAAATTTAGCCATTGAAAAGAAGAGAGTCACCTGCTAAATTTGTTTCTTTGTGAATCTATTTCTTCTTTCATTATTATTTTTTTCTTTCAGCCTCAGTTCCTTATAGGACCCATTAGACTGGCCATTCTGAGTTGTTTTACCAAGCTCCTTTTTTTCTAAATTATGGACACCCTGCTTTATGCTTTTTGCAGCTGCCATTGAAAGCTTAAACTTTAGGAGTTGTTGATGGTTAGAAACATGAAGGTTTGTTGTGATAAAAAAATAAGTGCTTGGTGTGATTTTAGCAGCTAAGCAAGTAGACCAGGGAGGGGGCAATCTAAATTTAGTGCTTGGTGTGTCTTTGTCAGTGTTAATGAGCGCCCAGTTTCTTGCTAACTTATATCATGGCATTATTTGTGGGCCTGTTGTCAAGAGTCACTGTTTTGGCTTTGAAAATTCAAAGGGGTTTTTATTAGCCTACACTTTTGGTTCATTGGTTGATGGAAAATACAAATAATGCATGATGGGAGACAGCCCACTATCTCGTCTCAATCCTGCATCAAAAGAAGTAAAATTTTCACTAATCACTAGTATATGATAGCGACAGTTCCTTTGCTAAATGTCTCTACGTATCTTTAACTGGAATTTGCTGAAAGTATTTCTGTTATTTTGACTGCTAGAGCAAAAGAATTTGAATCACTCCAGAAATAAGTTGACTTTCTCTTCTTTTTATGATGGCAATGGATGTATCACATTTCATCTGAAACTTAAATGCAGGTTCCTGAAGTTTGCTACTGTTGTTTTCAATTATCATTAATTTTTCTACTTATCCTTGACTGTGATTATGTTTGAACAGGGTTAAATGCAGAAGGGAAGGGGGGATTCGGTTTACCATCTCCGGCTCCGGTATTTTCCTTTCGGTGCTGATCAGCAATGTCGCAGGTGCCGGAGATGTCACTGCAGTGAAGATCAAAGGTTCAAGAACAGGCTGGCTTGATATGGGCAGGAATTGGGGCCAGAACTGGCATGTTAATGCTAATTTACAGAATCAAGCTCTCTCATTTGAGGTCACTAGTAGTGATAGTATGACTGTAATTTCTTACAATGTTGCTCCCAAAGATTGGAGATTCGGACAGACCTTTGAAGGCAAGCAATTTGAGACTTAACGTACAAGCAAGAGGATAAGATGATAAATAGATGAGGCCATTCTTTTCTTTTTCTTTCTTGTTTTGCTCTCCTGATAGGTGAAGATGTATGTATCTATGGTCCAAACGATTTGGTTTGAGAAAGTAAATTGTTAAAGTCTGTTGCTTTCTGAGTACCAATCCTGCCTTGTTTTGTCATTTAATGTCACGAAGAAGAAGCTCGAACTCCATGCTTTTGGAACCTAGCCTAGCTCACCGGGTTAACTCGGATTCTGTCGATCGAAAAACCGAGTAGAAATTGACCTGGTCAGATCAAACAATCTAATTGGTCAAACTTAATTTGATAAAAAAGATGTTATTTTGAATTGATTTAAGATTACTTGACTCCTAATCTAAAACTTCGAGCCACACAAGTGCAGGTTGAGCTGTGGCTATACTTTTCTGGTTGCTGGTCTGGATTTGGAGTAGCAAATAGCTAGGATTTGGGATTCGATTGGCTGGAAAAGGCCTTGACTGGTTCGTAGTGGTCCACTGAAAGGGACTAGCCGAAGACTGGTAGTTTGGTGATGATGCTATTGCAAGTTGGATGGCATGTAGCTGGAGTCGACTAGAAAGGCAAAGCCATTTCTTTTGTAGCACATAGTTGTTTTACCCGGGGTTGTTGATACCGTTTCGTTCCGGCCAGAATGTTCCGTGCCAGTAAAAAAACTGAGATAAAATAGCGTCATTTTTATCTCAGCTTTAATTCCGGCCCGTTCCGGAAATACCGGCCAAATTCCGGCCGGAACGTCTCGGTACCGTTCTGGGTGTGCCGTTCCGGCCTTAAAATCCTCCTTATTTTGATTAACCTGTGATTGTGTTTCTAATTTTGAGATTATGTTTGTTTGACTGTGTTTATATTATATAATTTAAAGTTAATTTATCTTGAATTCTAATTATGCTTGTTAAATTAATATTTTAATTTTTTTCATATATATATATATATATATATAATTAATTATATATGAACAGTACAACCCCGAAACGGCACGCCAAAATGCTCCGAAATCGAAACATTCCATACCAATAGAAAAACCATAACGGCGACCGGAACGGTATTGACAACCTTGGTTTTTACCCTTTGTGTTTTAGATTTGGTCAATTGACACCCACAAAATATTGGTCAGTTTAGACCCTAATCAATAATTTCCCTCATAAAGGGACCAGATTCGCTTTATAGGAACCCAATAATCAACTTTTTTTTCGAAAAATAATATATAATGATTTTTTTATTAAGTCGACCAGTTTCAATACGCACACCCTAATTCCTTTCTAATTAAATGAGGGCCGATAACAAATATTTTGTATAAATCGATAAAATTTAAAACTTCTAAAGTAAAACGACTAATTGCCAAACATATAAGGTGTAAAGGGATTTTTTTTTTATCTTTATAAAAATACTAAATTAAAATTGAGGTTAATGTTGTTGCATGTCCATGCAATCTAATCCTGTTAAATTTAGCCTCTTTAACTTGAATTATCTAGTTCCAAAAAAATAATAATCATAAACTTAAAATATGATATATAATGGACGATTTAAAAAAAAAAATATTGATTCAGAGATATAGTGAATGATATTTTTTAAAATTATTAAGAAGATGATATATTAAATTGACTTAGGTTAATATGTCAAATTTACATCTCGAATCATGAAATCACAATAATCTTATAGAAAAAAAAATCATAAAGGATCAATTTCTAATCAACTTACTATTTACAGATGAAATTGAAAAAAAAAGAAAAAAAAAATCAATTCAAGTTAATATGTTGTTAAATGGTAAGTCTAACAATGGGGTACGGATAACTCCATAGACAATGTTCCTCGATCTCTACCATACTGCTTCGAACCTAATCTACCTAGATCTTTGTTTAAGGTTTCCAAGTTCAATACCTTCTGCAGAATCTGATAGGGGAGTGTTACCATCTGAAAATGCGGTCTTGTCAAAAATCTACTGTCATCTGAATGTTCTACATAAATACAAGTTCTACGATTGATGATTATCTGAAACATTCATCCTGACGGCTAGTTTTAAGCCCTTCATTCCATCTAAAACTTCAAGCCAAGTTTGACCATGTTGCAGGTTTATGTTTGATTAAATCAAATGGGCATAAGATATATAAATGGTTTCAAAATATCCAAACCTCTATCTGCAGCTCCAGTATCTTCATTTCAGTTTTGATCAGCAATGTTGCAGGAGCTGGTGATGTAACTGCAATGAAGCTGCTTTAGGTTTTTGAGACCTGACCTGGCCAGTCAGAATGTAGTACAAAGTGAGTGTAATTGCTGTGAAATTATAATTTGATTGCTTAAAGAATGAATGTCTGACTACCCAAAGAACAAAATAATTGGACTCAATCATTTTCAATTCTTCCTTGTGTTTTCATACATCCTATCTCTGGTTTTTTCTATCATAACAATATTGAACCAAAGTTGGATCCCTTGGATGCGGATGAGTTTGATTTCAGCATCAATGGATGTGCAGAAAGATTCCATGGGCTGGTTCAAAATCTCTTTCCTCTCTTCTTCTCCTGTATTGCTGCCTTCATCTTCTGATGAAAGTTTATGTTCATCTTCACCTTGTTCTCTTCATAATTCCTCATTGATCAAGAACTTGACCCCAAAATATTCTGGCAGAAGAGCTTTTAGTGCATCGTGAAGGGTGAAGTATTTACCTGCAGTGCAAGAAAAACAAGAAATGTAAGCTCATTGTAGAAATAAGCAACCAAGGCAACAGAGTAGCACACAGTGTAGATGGATTTACAAGCCTGAGGCTTCTAAACATAATTATGGTTTACAGGAAATGCTTAGAAGAGCTCACAAATATCTCCCCACCACACAAATGGAACATATGTCAAACAGAAATGCAAAGAACACTATGTGATGGGTCATTTCTGATAATTTCAATCAATAATGACAGTTCTTGGGAATTGTTTCAGCTGGTGACTAGCCAAGAAAGTGAGTCATAGCATTATAAGGGCACAAAATAATCCAGGATAGACTTTTTATGTAGACAAACTTTAAACATAAGCTAGACTCTTGTGGATTCATAGTATCTGTAGGCTTACAGTTCAAGGAACAACAACTACTTTTAACTATCATCATATAGCTATGCATTTTGTATTCAGCAGGAAAAAAGATTGAGAAATCAGCAGATGTCATTGCATTCACAATTAGCAGAATAATCAAAACAAACATGGCGGATGGCTTACCTTCTTTATGAGTTTTGAGAGGACGATTTACATAAGAATCTGAGACAGCTGAGGTTTTATTCACTTACCTGGGTCCACAAAGT
This sequence comes from Salix caprea, assembly GCA_964035475.1. Lineage (NCBI taxonomy): Eukaryota > Viridiplantae > Streptophyta > Magnoliopsida > Malpighiales > Salicaceae > Salix > Salix caprea. The sequence continues at coordinate 8,411,236 of OZ037745.1, forward strand.
ACGCTTTTAGGGGATGAGATTTCCTCGCATAAAAAAAGAAAGAAAAAGATTTATATAAGAAATTTGATCCCAGTTATCAATTTCCAGTGCACCATCCAGATCTTCAAAATCCTCATGAACACTCTAAACTGGGATTTCACCTGACAATAGTTCAGACAATAATAAAATCCAAATTCAATAAAAGCAAGAGAAACAAGAAATGTATTTGCACAACTGAGAACAAAACTATAAACAGTAAATGACTACTTATTTCCTTTCATGTCCACTTTTATAAAAATCAAAGATTGAAAAAGAAAAAAAGGAAGATTGCTGTCCATCGTCTAAAAAATAATGTCAAGGTTTCAAGTGAATGGAAATTTTGAACCAGGTATACATGTGATGATGAATGGGTAGATGCGACATCCTTTTGCAGCATACATAACAAATGATATATTGCCCTCTAAGTTTCTTCTCATATTCTAAAATTCTTTGGCCTTATATATGAGATTAAAAAAAACAAAACGCCAACCAAAATGATATTGAAAACCTTGGTTCCAAGTTAAGCTTTGAAATTGCAGCCCTGGTAATCAATGACCAAAACATAGAAACTTGGAAAGAAAAGGACTAATTTGAAAGGTTGGGGCTAAAATCATCAAAAAACCAGACTGCAAGTTGTATCTTAAGATAGTTTGATTACCTCTTTCATCGAATTAATAAAGCTCCACTTTACAGACTCCTCACCTTCACAGGGAATCAACAAATTGCTAGGATATCCTCTAAAATGTACCTGCAGAAATAGATCCAAAAATGGCTATTGGTTGAAAAGTCATGAAATAATTCAGAGACTCTCCAGAAGAATCAGCAACATGGAATGGGCGGATTGCATAGAATAATAAACCCCCCCTAAATGCAATGCAGGTCCTAGAGCTGAGTTCTAAACCATTCATATTCATATATGAGAATACTGTTAGTTTTATATATTTTTATATTCATGTAAATATATATTTATTATTAATATAAGTTTAATTTTATAATATTAAATTAATGAATTTAATAAAGTTCATAGAGTTTCCAAAATAAATTATAAAATTATTATAATTATAGGATTTATATTATATTGAATCATTGTTTTTAAAATATTCCTGGTCATTATTCTCTTAAATATTTGATGTTTAATTAGAGTCATAGAGATGATATATTTTTTTTTTTACGAAGGAAAACAATTGTTCTCATTAGTTAATGTATAAGAAATACTTAGAAGTAATATGTAGTTGCTTATCATAAGACATGTACAATGTTATGTCTTTGACTCCCATAAAAATCCTTTGTGGAGATATCACATGTGTTTTTGAAAAAGATCACATGGCAATTGTTTAAATAATTCTTAGATTTGAGATTATTGAGTTATCTTATATTGAAAATATTTAATTTTTTTTTATAACCGGGGTGTCCGGGCCAGCTTACGTGCACCACAACTAATCCTCGGATCTACTGAATATCCTGCAAGCCCAGTTAGCAGGTAAGACACCGCGAGAGTGATAAACATACATGGTGGGGCTTGAACCCTGGTGTAGAGAAAGAGAACAAGTGCCTTACACGATTAGGCCAAGCTCCACTTGAAAATATTTGATTTGATTCTATTGCATGTTATTTCAAGAAAGTAAACAAGTAAATAGATATTGAATAAAGAATAAACAAATGGAGTTCAATAATGATACTTACTATTAATTATCTAATAGAATAATTATAAAAAGGTCACACATTTGAATTTTGAATGGATTCAAATCGAACATATTTGGATTAATTTGGTATCTCTATTAATATCCAATATAATTTTGTTCTTGCCCCGTTTACTTATTTTGCTAACGTCAACTAATCCCTATACATACCGTAAATCATTCTCTCTCATTCAATAAGAGAGTATTTGCTCTTTTATCTAACCAAAAAAAAAAAACATTTGGTTCATTAAATTATTTTTGCTTTTTATACTAAGCATATTGTATTTATTTTATAAAAATTAAAATAATATATTTTTTGTTTATAAGAGCTTATTTTTTATTTATTTTACATTCTAAAATCTTTCTTATATCAATTTCAATTAAATATATATTTAAAACAAAAACTTTTAAAATTATAATAATAAAAAAATTGAAACTCTTTCTTAAAAAAAATTGAAACATAAACTAACAAGGTGCTAAACTAAAAAAACATCATCAGTGATTACCGAAACTAACTCGTGAAAAACTGAACTAAACTGTTGTTGTCCCATTAACATCAGCAAACCATAAAGAAAGAAAGAAAAAAAACACACTCTTCCCTTCATTTACAATTCACAAACCCCTCCCCCATACCAAACAATTCTTCCTCAATTCTGATCTTCACCACCACCACCAACAAAAACCAAAACAAACCCATTAAAAAAAAAATCACTTTTCCCTTTCCCTTTTCCATTCAGGAATCATTGCCAAACCATGACATCAATGATCTGAACAGAAACAAACCAAAAAGACCAAAACTTTGTGCCAATAATGTTCGGTGGCATTCAGATAGGAGTCTTGGCAGCTTGTGTGGTGTTATTTGTACCAATGGGAATGGCAGGTTACCATTTAAGCAGAAACAAGATGCTTTTTTTTAGTGGTGCCCTTTTTATTACACTAGCGGTAGGTGTTCATTTGACTCCTTATTTCCCTTCTGTTTCTGATTTTGTTACTTCAGTTCAATCTGTTAATGTTTTTGATAATCGTGAGAATTCTTGTATTAATTTGGTTAATGAAGTTGTTTGGAATGTGAAACCTCGTATTATCAGTAGTAATGTTAGTGATAGTAGTAATGATTCTGTTGGTTATGACAAGATATGGGATTGGTCTAAAAATGGGAAGGTGAAAGGTTGTGATTTTGAGAAATTGGGGAGGGAAGATGTTAAAGATTTGCTTAATGGGTCTTGGGTTGTTGTGGCTGGGGATTCACAAGCTCGGTTGCTTGTGCAGTCTTTGTTAAGTTTGCTTTTGGATGAGAAAAGGATGGGAATGATTATGGGGGATTTGTTTAAGAGGCATAGTGATTATGAGATTGTTGTGGATGAGATTGGCATGAAATTGGATTTTGTTTGGGCTCCATATGTGGTTAATTTGACGAATTTGATGGTGGGGTTTAAGCAAAATAGAACTTACCCTGATGTCTTGGTGATCGGAGCAGGGCTGTGGCATATGCTTCATGTCAACAATGCATCGGATTATGATATTGCATTGGAGAATTTGAGGAGTTCGGTGGTTTCCTTGTTACCATTTTCGCCAGAATTAGGTACAGATGGGCCTGTGACAGGTTCTGTATCTGTTAGGTCTCCACATTTGTTTTGGCTTGGGATGCCAACGTTGATAAATGCGATGTTGAATACAGAAGAGAAGAGGGAGAAAATGAATGATAAAATATGGCATGCTTATTATGGAGCACTGCATAATAGCAGGATCTTGCGCAGTTACGGTGGTCCTCTTCTGCTGTTGGATATTCAATCATTGAGTTGGAATTGTGGACCGAGGTGTACAAATGACGGGATGCATTATGATGGAATTGTTTATGAAGCTGCTGTTCATATTCTACTAAATGCATTGCTTATTGAATCTCATCAGAAGCTTGGATCTACAGAGTTTTAAATTTCTACAAAGCTGAGCATCTCACACTGGAAAGATACAAAAAGACTATACGGAACCAATCTAGATCACTAGAACAACAAACACGGGAGGCTGAATTTCTACCTGTATTGCTTCTTTGATTTGGTACAGGTTTTTCTCCTTCGCCTTTAGATTGATGCAAGATTAAAATTTTGTACTGCTCCTTGCATACTGAAATCCATTTTTTCTTATTTCTCTCTCACATGGATGAATATTGGACACTCACAAAACTTATATTCAATGGCCATTACAGACATGAAAGATTTGTACGGTAAAGTTTATAGATGATGTTTTGACAGTTTGTAGCAGCAAATAAAGTTCTGTTTACTGACTATTCTTTGATTTGAGTGTGTTTTTCTCTGTACTGGAGTTGTTTGTTCTGTACATGGTTTCAAAGTTATCTAATAAATGTATTTGGTATTCTTCCTTTTCTGTATTATTTATTAACCAATTCAATGGAGAACCAAAGAACCATGGAATTGAGGCTTATGAACTCAGATCTTTGAGAGTACTTAGCAACATGAACTCACTGAAAGCCCACCCTTGGCCTTTGGTTTCAAACCAATGTTCATCAGCTGCAAATGAACCATAGAATTGAGTTTTATTTCAGAAACAGGGAAGTTTAAATGGCATTATGAAGTTTGTGAATCAATTATTTCATAGTTATTGCGGTTTGAGAGGCCCTTTATTCCAAGCAACCACTTTCACACAATTTCCTCTTGTTTTGAGGGACTCTGAATCATCTAATGTGAGAAAAAGAGAAGTGTGTCCCTGATACCACTGAACCTCCCTTGGGATAAAAGCTTCAGCTTCTTGATGAATAACAGTATAAAATTAGAGAGTGGGATGGGGGACATGTAAATGAAGCAGTCTAAGCAAAGGAATACTGTTGTAGCAAAACAGAAATCTATTTCTACCATTTTCTTAATTCAACAGAAAACACCTTTGAGAAGTGAGGATTCTCATTCCGAGCTGAGAACCTGTCAATCTTCCAAGTGTGTAGACTACTTGCAGGCTCCTCGACTAATGAAAAACTCTCTCCTTTACCAGAGTTATTGATAAAAAAACCCTCCACTTCGAATATGCAATTGTATTAGAAATTAAAACTCCAGAATTTCATAGAAGTAGAAAAGTATAGTACCTGGATTCAATTAATGAAAAGTTCATAAAGTTTTCTAGCATATTTTCTCTGTAAGACCGTACTGTATTCAGATATGTCCTTGGTAGATGTATAGCTGATCAAGTTTTCTGTATGCAGCCTGTACCTCTATCTTTGATCTTGCCATACTTTTAATTTGATGGTGTAGAATTAAAATTCCTTGTATTCAGCTTATTTTTACCCCTTATAATTCCACGACTCACTTTCTTGGTTATAGTCACCAGCTGAAACAATTTCCAATTGATTGAAATGATCAAATATGACCCCTCTCATGTGTTCTTTGTATTTCTGTGTGGCGTCTGTGTCCGTGAGGTCTAAGCATTTCCTGGAAACCATTATTATGTTTAGAAGCCTCAGGCTTTGTAAATCAATATGCATTGTCTTGCTCTGCTGCCTTGGTTGCTTATTTTTGCAATGAGCTTAAGAGTCTGTTTGTTTTTGTGTTTTAAAAGTGTTTTTGAAAGATAATTTTTTTTACTTTGCTTCCAATTAAATGTTTTTGAGTGTTTTAAGGTTGCTTTGATGTGTTTATATCAAAAATAATTTTTTAAAATTAAAAATAATTTTAATGCATTTCTGAACTGGAAACCACCTTGAAAATCAATTGCAACAGCACTTTCAAATTCTCCCTTTTTAAGTCTTCTCATATTGCAGTCAAGTTTAATTGGAAGTACTGTTGGGAATGCCAAAACAAGAATTGCCGAAAGATCAATATGGTATATTCTTTTCAACAAGGGTGGCGGAGATTAGGGGGAGGCTGGCAGGGGCCCGGACCCTTTCAAAAAAGAAGAGGTTATATATATATATATATATATATATATATATATATATATATATATATGGAAAAACTCGAGCTGCATAATGTATGGAAAAACTTAATGCTTTTCATTACGTAAAGTTTGTAAATAATTCTTTTGAAAACCTAATGTTGACTGTTGCCAGATGAAACAAAACTGCGCCAACACTCCATAAATCAGCCTGCATATATGCGAAATTATGTTAATGATATACTTCAAAAATTAGGTTCGATTACTGTCAGATGCAACCCTAGTGTTGGGATGCACCTCTTGCCATGGTAGAAAGTAAAACAGAGACGCATAGCTTTTCTTAAATAAAAAGGTTATCCCTTGGAAGATACCATGTGTTTTTCTTGGTCAACATACCAATTAAAATGCTTCAATGTTGTTTCATGTTCGGCATGGTAAAACACCAGTCCAGACGATGAAGACCACAAGCTTAATTTGTTTGAGCATGTTCGGCTCTTAAAGGTACTCATTACATAGTTGCTTGATAATCACGAAGCTTTAATTCCTTGTTGAGAAAGAAAATAAGCCTTGGATACTAGTTTAAAACAAATTATTAACCTCATATAAGTCTTTCATTGTAGCTAATAAAATAAAATAAAATAAAACCTTCATATTATACCACGAGAAAAAAAGTAAAATATTCAAGAGGTGATTCAAGATTTATTTATAGCATTCCATGCAACCCTTTAATCATAACAACAAAAGGTAAAAGGTAGTCACTCATGATGTTTTCAAGTTACAATAAAATTCTTTTGTTTCTTTTATTGTCCTCAATTCATGGCTCAAATAAAATTGTATGGGATCCCTCTAGGATCTCCTCTTACTACTGTAGTGGACCTTTCAATTCTAACTTAGTTGAAACCTTCAAAACCAATGCATTCAATACCTCTTTCAATGTTTTTATCATAGACCAAGTCATTAGATTATTTGAAACATGTAATAGGTCCTTGCTGGTGTTTCAAGGCTGATCCACATCACCTTGGAGAGAAACTTCTTCGGTGGTGAAACCTTTGGGTTTGTCAATATAGTGGCAATCTATGGCCATCAGTTTTTTATGCCATTGAGAAGTTTGGAAACTTCATAGTCAAAGCTGAGTGTCCCAAATTATCAGCTTGGATTAAGAGGAGAGCATGCAAAGGGAGAGTGTGGCCAAAGTTTTTCCAGACCCAGTAAAGGTCTATGACTTTGTTGTCATGTTCAGAAAGATGTAAGGCATCGATTAGTCAAATGCATGCATATATTCCCTTTCAACTTTGTGCAAGAATCTGATCTGTGCAAGTTTGAGTTTATCTTTGTAAGGTCTAGTCTCTTTCTGGTCCTTTCTTCTCTCTTTCAAGAAGGGGGCAAAATAAGGGAAATAACCATTTTTTCTCTACTCAATTGAATAAGAAAGGGGTAATTCCATTGTTGTATCAAAGGCATTGTGTTTATGTGTGTGGGATCTACACTGAGAAGTGGCACAGTTGAAAGTCAAAATAGGGATGCAATCTATTCCTTGCCAGAAAACAGATCTCAGTAGAAACTTAACTCGTCCATTATGTTCATTGCAATTGCAAAACATCTACATGGAAGAGTCATGAAGGAAGGGGAAAGGGAGAGGGGGTAAAGTTATATCAGTCCACAGCCAGAAGAAAACTACCTATACAGGCGCCGTTTACAGTAAATGTACAAACACCCAGAAAAGAGTTGCACCCTCGTGTATTGTATTGTCTGCAAACTTCAGAATTCCTGAAAATAGAAGAGAACATAAATTGTTAGCTAAAAAAATAAAAAATCACCTTTAAATTGAGGAGGGGAAATTGGTTTATATCTGTTCTATAATTCATTCAGCGGATAAGCAAGCTTCTCAAACCAGACAAAATAACAGACCAAAATTGTAAGACAAAGCCACAACTAGTGATAGTGCACAATGTAGGTTAAACTCAGCTTTAAAAGAAGCACCAAAAGACCAGGCAACGTTTCTCAAACTTACAAAACTAGAACAGTTATTTGCACTAAAACAAGCACCTATAATGATTATGGTTTTCTGTTCCAGAGTATCTGGATAATGCCTCGCTATTTCATTAGTACAAAAGAAGGATGAGGAGACAAATGAGAAGAAAAGGAGAGAAACACAAAGGAAAACACTGAAAAGTGTTCATACTTTAATATTTTAATCAGCTGAAGTATGACAGGTTCACGCTTAACCATATGGAAAGGTTCCTGATCCAAGAACGGTCTTCCAAGCTGTTTATGTTGGCATTGAATCAGATTGATGTTTCTTCACTTCATCAAGACAAGCTAGAACATCCTTGAATTCTTCCATGTCAGAAAAGCTCTCGGCCTGAATTTTCAGATACATCATATTTATCATTGTTTACAAAACAAGTGAAGAATAAATGTGAATGTCTGTGTTAGTTCATACAATTGACAGTCAACTAAGGCTAAAATGTTCACACTGAGCAGGAAAAGACATGCAAAATACACTGCACCAATTCCATTTCTAGTAAAAATCATAAAATCATATATCTTGCCTGTCTAACTATGTTTTTCAGGTGCATCTCAGCTGTAGAGAGTTCACGACGACTACCAGTAGAGGATGAAATTTCCATGTACACCTTGCACAGTTCCAATGATGCACGTGCGTAAAGTTTAAATCGATCTCTATCTTTCCACAAATCGGATCCCTGAGAAAGAGCTTAAATAATTAACAGAAACAATCAATTCTAACAATAGCCTTTTAAACTAAAATAAATCTGTTTGTAAGGACATGATGAATCTCTACATCTGGTATGAGTGAATATCAAGCCATACCCAATAACGGTGCAGACTAAACCAACTAGCAAACCCAACAAACGAGAGGAGACAATTAACGTAATTAATGTCATGGCCATCACATATGGGTTTGGACATGGACACAGCATAAATTTTAGAAATACTTCGATGAGCAAATCCAAGGAGTGCCTATGACCAAAAGATATTACGGAGGAGACTTCATCCAATGGGCACATGGTAGCAATATGAATTGTTTTGAGATGGTGGCAGGGGCCACAGATTCAGGGGCTATTTTAAGAATTTGACTTGGTCTATCATTTAGTCTTAACAAAACCTGCTTTAGAGAGATCTCATCATATTAATTTTTAGTGGTCAAGTAGTAACCATGTATACATTTTTCCTTCCAAGGACAGTTGACTAAACCTTGGACCAGGGAGGCAATCACAAAGCATAGGATGCTAGTGTTAGACATGTGCATTAGGAAAACAGAAGAGAAGAAACAATCAAGTTAATATGCAAGGACAAGATGGGAGAACCTGAAAGGAAAAGGAAAACTTTTAAGGATAAGCTACTATAAAAGGGGGATTGGGCCTTCATCCAGATGCCATTTGAATGAAGATGGATTGATGCACCATAAAGATGGCGACACAAGTTGGGTAGTGGGAATTGGTCTACCACCAAAAAACACCTGGTAGTAGAATGAAGTGGCGCAGAACAACCATCAAGGCCAAAAGAGGACGGCACCTGAATCATTTTCTGCAACACTTGAATGGACTTTTATCATGCCAAAATTAAGAGGCTGTTGGAAGAAATTTTAGGTGTGGTAGAAGATAATTTTAAAAAACTAAACTGAAAAAAGAAAAATAATTTGAGAGAAATGATGTTTTTCATCGTGTTTTTTTTTTTTTTTTTTATAAATACTATTTATAATATCTTCTTTATACTCATCTCATGTTCCAATTACATGTCTATTTACAAGTCTCAAGTCCTAGATAATTAAGAAATTAAATTACTCAAAAAAATTCTAATATAATAAGAAAAAAATATTATGTTGACTAAACCAGTCAATTGATTCTGTCAATAAATCATCTCACCTAAAAGCTTAAGCTATTATATTAGGCCCCATGATATGATTTATGTTACTCTCTAACACACTCTGTCAAGTGAAATCCTTTTGTGCTTGAAACTTGCACACGGGTTCACACTACCTTGTGCTTATTTTTTATCAAATAGAATGAAGGTAGTGAGATTTGAACTCATGACTGTTAGGTCAATAAGGCTCTGATACCATGTCAATAAACCATCTCACCTAAAAGCTTAAGATATTAGATGAAGCCACATAATATTATTTATATTATTCTCTAACATATTCATTTAATCCAATCAATCGATTGGTTCTCAATTGCTAGACCAATTCCTCTGTTTCTTAGAAAAACCTAATATCAAGTATAATTTTCAACACTCCTCGTAAACTTGATTTTTTTATAACTCCCAACAAACCTCATTTTTACAAAAAACATCATATTTGATTTATATTATTTTTAACACAAAATTGTTAAAATATCCATAGAATAAGCCAAAATCAATAGTACCTTTGATATACCAAAGTATTTGCTTTAATGTTTTAAAGTTTTATTTAATGTCTCCATAAATCTACTCATAACTCCTATTCCAAAATAAATATTTGAATGAGTACATGTCAAATATCTTAAACTCTCGACTAAACTCTTCAATGTTGTAGAATTTATCTTTTCTCTTTCTATCATTCTTCGACAACTTCATTTCACGCTCAGATAAAGTATTTAATTGTGCACAATCCTCCATCTTGAACTTCTTGAAATATGTAACAATTATTAACAAACCATGCATGGAACCTTAATCTCTGCTAAAACATTTCCATTCCTCAAGTCATATGCAAGGGTAGGAGAAATGAGTGTGGAAACCCTTCTTCAAGTAGGAGGAATATGTAATGAAAACATACATTAAACATTTATGATTTGACAAGACCATAACATGAAATGTTAAGTATCAATTTGTCAAATGCATGGCCTACTCACCTCCCTCCCTCCCTCTCTCCTTGTACATTATGCAGATTCAACTCCAACTAGTTTCGGATTGAGACATATTTAAGATTTCAGAATGTAATACTATCTTTCTTCTAGTAGTAACGTGATTTATGATGCTACAGTAAATGAATGACACGAAAACTGGAAAATTGATGTAATTATGTAAAATGACAGCACACAAAAATTATGATTTTACAAGACCATAACATGACATGTTAAGTATCATTTTGTCAAATGCATAGCCTATTGAGTCACATATGCAATGATTGTGTACTACAAACAAGCTTCAGAAATGCATCAAATGCAGTAAAATGAGTCACAACAACATAATATAATAATTGCCACTCTGTATATATATACCTGATATGATCTAACTTGCTTCAATAGGGCTTCAGAGCACATTGTGAGATCTCCTTTAAGTTTTTGCCACCTTGCATATAAACCCCAAATATCTGCTCTACTTACTCTTTTAACTATCTGAAACGTAAAACAGGGTTATTAAAATGAATCCACCATACTTATAACATGTCTATATGCCACATTTGTCGAGAAAGATAATCAAAACAACCAGAAATCTGACTGCAGCCATTCAAACATCATCAAAATCGCCAATAACAGGATTTTAAAGCCCATTTAATTTTGAACAGCTAAATGCAGTAATCAACAGATAGACAACACAGAATGAATGAAAGAGATTACTTGTGAAATTGTACGAGTCCAATCATCAAAACTGTGCCCAAAATGATAAACACTATGCTATGCACGTGCATGAAACTTTGCTATGGAAAAGGGCAAAATTAAAGTATTTGCAAACCTGTTGAAGGATTTTTCCAAGCAACTCCACCAGCTGCTCAGTTTCACGTGATCTTCCAACTGCAATTCTTTGTTCTGAGTTGTTTATCGAGTCATTATGAGTGGTAAGACTAGTATCATCCAACACACTGGGGGGCTTAAAAGGTCTCCTTGAAATCTGCTCTTCTATTTCTAACATAATTCTCTCTAATATATCGGCATCAATTTCTTTACCAGTAGCTTTGCCACTGGTTATATTCAAAACCATCCGAACAGCTTCCAGAGCCTGCAAAACCATGACAAAAATATTCTACTATTAACATGTCATTTGAACAGCTTCCAGAGCCTGCGAAACCATGACAAAAAAAATTCTACTATTAACATGTCAGTCCACAAGTTCTATGATGTGCTAAAGTGGAATTTTATAAATCAATGTTGCATAGTCACATGCACTACAGCACTAGCATTTTAAACAGAATTGTGTCCATGACAGACTGCTTAAAGCATATCCTATTATGCCTAAACATCTTTAAAATTTGACATCAGATCAGAATGCAACTGATGGTAGTTCTAGAGACATGTTGGATGTGGACCTATATGCAAGGGTGAAAGGACCAAAGTACATATGCAGGCGTACCTTATGAACATTGCCCACATCCAAGGCAACATGACTGTATTGTGCCCACATCTGCCAGCTGTCTCGTCTATCAGGAAGTTATATGCCAGCTTTAGTACAAAGAAAGAAAATGTGAACATGCACATCCAGTATTTAACAAGGAAAGACATACTTGAACTTCAGGGCTTCATTGAATGCAATGAAGGCCTCTTCGCTCCTCTTCCTTATCATATGTCTGTTATCAATGAGGGGTGCCATAATTAAGAATGAAGATTAATGAATGAAAAAGATTATGTGTGTGAGTGTGACATTAAGCATCTAGAAATTATCTTTTAGCAAACATAATGTCAATATAAGATAATTAAAAGAGCACTATATCAAGGGTGGGCCAGTACTACTGCCCGCAACAAAGGGCCACGAGCAGAGAGAGTCTTCCATGGTTGTTTATGCTTTAGCTGCAGCTTCCCTAGTGGTCTAGTCGTATTTATGCTTTTATGTTCTACCATGTCAAGGTCATTGGTAATTTGCATCTTTGTTGGCGGGAGACTTTGATACAGTAAGAGAAAGAGAGAGAGTCAATTTGGGATGGACAAAGATCAAAATAACTGAAGTGAATATAACATACAAACAAGCAATATTATTCCAAGCTTCCCCATTCTCAGGATCAAATTGAACAGCTTTAGTAAACCCAACCAGTGCCTTGTCAACATCCCTAGCCTGCATCATTATTTCAAGCAAGTCTTAAAATCTGTAACCACAAAGTAGAAAGATTTTTCAATATGCTCTCGATGCACAAGTTACCTTCAATGCAGCAGAACCAAGAGCAAACCAACCATCTGGATATAAAGAATTCAGGGCCAGTGCAGCCTCCCTGTAATTTAACCAAGAAAGAGTTTGCCATCAGGATCTATCCCTGTTTGACAATATAATCAGATTGAATTGTAGAAGAAGAAAAGGAAGGTGAACAGGTAAACATACCACATGATTTTAGATGTTTCATAGTCCCCTCTATTGTAAGCACTACGAGCAAGAGATCGCTGCATACAGAAAACAATAATTAAAAAAAATGCATTGTCATATAATATAAGAACATCATTGACAATTTATTTGTATTGAATGAAAATCACCTTGGCTCGTGCAGACTTATTGTTTGAAACTTCAATGGCTTTTTCATAACAGCTATCATCATTTGTAACATCACCCAATGAACACCTGCAAAATAAGTGAACCATCTAGAAGATGAAGCTCAAATCTCAATTTCATTAAAAATGAAAGTAGGAAATATCATGGCAGAATGGGTCCATTGAATGCACATGTGCATGCACACACATAGCATATATATAGGAGCAAGGACAAAGATTATTAAATGGAAGAAAATAAAACCAAAAGGGCCTTTAGTTCATCTAAATAGCAGCTAACTTGTAATTCTAAATACTCATAAGCAGGCTGCAGGAGGCCAAGTAAACAATTTTGCATGTCATGCTGTAAAAACTACTTTGATAGGGACTGATTGTTTTAGCATTCTAGAAACCTGATCTAAATACCACATATTACAGCATAGGAAGTCATTTCTACAAGTTTTACAGCCATTTGTGCTCCCAAAACACATCTGAGTGCATAAACAATAGACCTCCCACCCTACTTGAGGAAACGTACCGTTCTCCACAAGAAACAACAAGCATATTCCATATTTACTAAGCCTGATGACAATGTTGAAAAAGATGACATCTAGCATATATTAAGTACACACTTAAGGTGCAATCATCTTTATGACAACATAACCAATTCCTTAAAATACTAAAAAAAAAAAACGAACCTTCATTTTTTGTGAAACTTCTCTAAACAAACCTCATTGTTCCAGCCTTTGAAAACTGAAATTTTAATGTGAGAAAAGGAAAAAAAACACTGAGTTGGCCTACCTTTCTTAATTCAATATGATTAAACTCCTTGACAGAAATTAATTTGGTTCAAACTGAAGTTCTATTGTTTTGCATCTTACAGCAAAGTCAGCCAGCCCGTGAGCACCTATTGTTTGAGCAGTAGCCCCCATATTCAGAATATGCTGTCTTTCCCAGGACTTTTCTCTCAAAATGTTTGAAAATCATAGAAATAGTGTGACTAAACATCTATATTGCTTTAACATAATGTTTGAAAAACCTTAACTTTCTCAGAATATGGTATGTTAAATAATGTTTGAAAATCTTTTCTCCCAGGAAAAGAAAACAGAACAACAACAACAACAAATGAACTTAATAAGAGCAATTGCTTTAACATAAGATTAGTTGAATTACTAGAGATTAATCCATTACATATACTTTACATTCTCTTCGATCTCCCAGCATTCACTAACTCAACATGAGCTCATCAGTGACGTCTGTCTTAGAAAAGTTAATCTTTTTCAATGACAATAATAGCTTATAAAAACCTTAACTTGCTACATTACCATAGTTTCATAAATCAGACAGGAAAAAAGAGAAACACTTGAAAGAGAATATTGAATGGAACCAAACATACCATAACCTTGGGTCGTTGGGCATTTCAGACAGTCGTTTCTTGATTAGTTGAACAGCTGCAGCCCTTTTCTCCAATAAGCTGTTTTTCATGCAGTAACTTGTATCAGGACTCCCGAATGGCAGCAGGAAACAAACAACAAAAACAAAAGTGCACAAAATTGACAAGAGAGAAGAACAAGTTGATGTCAGTTTGACCAGGGCTATCATGGGTGATCTCACCAGTAGCAGTATATTAAGTTGTCCCATAACTCTAAACTCTCAAAGATTGTAATTGCCTCTCCCATCAAGCCACAGCTAATTAGAAGTTCACCATGTTCTCTAAATCAGAAAAAATGAAACAGAAATTAAAATAATCAGCAGAATAATTAAACACGTTTTCAATTTTAACAAATATTTCATATCACTAAATTGTACTTAAGGAACTATAAATGGAAACATAGTGCTTGCAGACAGAAGGAAAAAAATACTTTCGCAGGGCAGGAATAGTAGGTATATTGGCGACATAACAAAATGGAATCCTTTGTGCCACTCCAGGCAAAGAGTTGTGCAAGCCTTCAACCTGAAATAATTGCAAACAGTATCTGTAAAATTCTCAATCAAACAACTCTCTTCTGCCCTCCCCCGAGGGAGTGTTAGAGAACTTAAATACCCTAGCATTGAAAAGGTTGTGGTAGGATATGGAGCAAAGTGGTGGAGAAATAATTAGTGTTGGATGCTATACTGAATAACAATTACAAAAAGTTAAAGAACATAATCCACTGGCAAGGATCAACAAGAAAAATACTATTAATTATATGCAGTCACTGAAAGGGCATGGATTTAAATACAAGAAGCCTGTATAGGCCTCAACTTAGGAGAATATTTTCAGCTTCCACAAAAGCCTCAACAGAAGGTCACAGCATTATTATTATTGCATTTCCTATGAGCAATAGTTGAGCTCTTTGAGTCAAATGGTTTTTAGTTGTTGTTCAGATACTTTCAGAAGGTAAGCCTCTTTTCGCTGTTTTTTTATTTTATATTATTTAGGGAAAAATGTTAAAGGATGATTTTGTGACAGTCAATGTGGATAGCTCATATCTCAAGTCAAATGACCCAAAATTTCCCAATTCTTTTTTGTGTTTAGCGTATTTCTCGTACCAATAATATTTAGCATAAACAGGTGCTGACAATTTAAAGAAATGTGGGGAAAAGGATGAAAAGTTAGCAGCTCTAAAGAACAAATGATTCAAAAGGGAAATGTAAAGAACAAAGCCCATACAACTTAATATTAACAGAAGACAAGGATGGAAAGTTAGCAGCTCTAAAGAACAAATTATTCAAAAGGGAAATGTAAAGAACAAAGCCCAAACAGCTTAATATTAACAGGACCAGACTGATATGGGAGGAGGATGTGCACAATACCAATTTCTCCATCATCTCTAAAGCCCGCTGCTTTGTGCGAGTTCGAGTTTTTTCCCATCGGATACGTAGGAGGTCACAAAAACACCGTAACTAAACAAGAAAAATCAAGCAGGAATAACAAAATATTAGGACGATCAAAATTAGATCATTTTTCTTACTAAATGCATGACAAAATAATGGCAAGCATAAAAACTTCAGTGCTTCAGACACAACCCTTACACATATAGATGACAACCACAAAACACAGTCACGTGTAGATTCAAATGGACTGTATCTGATGACAGTGTTAATATCTGTTATTGTTTGAATTCAAATAACTAATTTCCCTTTCCCTGAAGGACAGTATTGGCAAAAGTAAATGAGTTCATAAACCATATTAATAAAAAAAAAGTTATTAAAAAAGCTCAAAGAGCCAAGGACCTCAAGTGCAATTATCCCTCTGTAATTTTCTTTTTGATGCGATATCTACTACTCTAGGAAATAAAAAGTACAAGCTTCTATCAACTTACAGTAAAGAATGATGAGGGCTGAGAATCAATGGTCTCTATGAATGGAGCCATATCCCATCCTGAAACAAAAATTAGGGCATAACTAAACAAAAAAGGAGCCACCAATATATATTCTTCAAACCACTGCCACCCCTTATAAACATAAGCAGAGTGAGAGTCCTTAAAACTCCTCGTGAAAAAAAAAAACCTAACAAATGTGAATAAAGAAGGCCAATAAAAATGAGCTGTGTTCAAGAAACACAATGGGTTTTGCCTAGTCTCAGTCAACTCAGAATGTCCAGGAAAATTAATCCTTAAGAGAAGAAATTTTACGCAAACCACAAAGGGAAAGGTACATAGAATCCCATATAATCTACTTGAAAAATAATTAAAAGACAAAAGAAGAAGAAGAAAGACAACTTCTACTGTATTTCCAAAAGGACCACTGCAAAAGCATTCCATTCTTTACCACACCATCTACTCCCAAAAGAATATTAATGTGAGAATATTAGAATATCTGTTACACAAGACCTTTATGGTGAACCGGAGTTAAACTGGGGATTATCTAATATTTAACTGCCCCTTCATAAAATGGAGACTGGAAAATGGAAAGGAGAAAGGAAACAGTTTATTGGTCATTAATTAAATGCAGTTAAAACCACCTAGTTTAAATTGGGATAACTAATATGGGACTGATGACAAAACTCAATCAGACGGTTCATTTCACAGATCAGATGTATTCTAGAAACTTACTTTGAAGCTCATCATTAATGTGAGAATATTAGAATTTCTGCTACACAAGAGCTTTATTGTGAATCGGAGTTAAAATTGGGGATTGTCTAATATTTAACTGCCACTTCATAAAATGAAAACTGGAAAAGGAAAGGAAAAAGAAAACATAGTTTATTGGTCATCACTTAAATGCGGTTAAAACTGACTAGTTGCTATTGGAATAAGTAATGTAGGAATGATCACAAAACTCAATCAGACCATTCATTTCACAGCTCAGATGTATTCAAGAAACTTACTTTGAAGCTCATCATGTCGACTGCTGATTTCAATCAAAAGGCACCGTGCCAGAATCACTGCCTGTTGAACTGCTTTTAAAGGGGCAGCACCAAGAGGAGCAACATTTTGATTACCTTGTGCTCCAATCTCAGACTTCTCATTAGTCTCTAATAATACTGGTGTCATGTGAATGTCAGAGGCTTCAGATATTTCATGCCAATCATTCTTAGCAGTAGTAGAATCATGTGTCTTGATGCCAGGGCTCATTGTGGAGCTGGTACCGCCAGTGTCTGATGAGCTTCTCTCCACAACAAGTAGCCTTTGTTGCTTTGGTTCTACCTGTGTACAAGAATGATCCCTGAAGCCAATGAAATTTCCAATAGATCCGGAAAAGGTGCATTTAAAATTATTTACCTGATGCACGGTTCGATAGCCAAGAACCCCAGTAAGGGAAAGCTGAATCCCTGATGCCACTTCAGCTGATTCAAGATGCAGTCTGACACCACAGAAATGCTTCAGCAAAAAGAGTTTAAAGGCAGACAACTAAGTGATTAAAAGACTATGGTTCTTATAAGATCTGTTATGACCAACATTTACATATTTTGAAGTAACCTCGTCTGGATTTGCTATTTTTTTCAAGACTCAGTTACTTATGTTCAACAAAAAATTTGTAAATGAAGAAATCACACCAATTTTATGGAATCAAACAAATGAAACTACATTGAATTAAGCCTTGCTTAATGCTACCAACATTAATCAGAAAGTACAACAAAACAAAGGCACGTAAATAACTATTGTAACTGATAAACAGAGATAGGAAGGTTTCACAACAAAAAGAAACAGATAAACATCTCCAGAATGATTTTTCTAATATCTGACTACACAACTATACAACAAAAGTTAGGTTAACCTCAAAATTTAAGTTAACAAATATCTAATACCTGCATGAATCGACACGTCCATAGGTCTGTTCCATTATTCCTGCTTCCAAGTGGACTGTTGAGACAATATCAGCCGCTTCTTCATTACCCAACTCATCACCCCAGTAACTTGTTACTTGTTCCAAGGAGCCAAAATGACGTAGGGTTTCACCCATAGACACTTGCAATAAATCAAATAATGAAGAAGACAACTCGTCCAAAATCCTTTGTTCAATAAGCAAGACCCTAGCAAGCCACCATGAAATGCTTCTGATTCCATATGCCGAAGAGATGCTTCCTTCAAATAACAAATCTTTTGCCTTCATGACCAACATTTTAGCAAAAACTATACACTACAGAAAAACAACACAAAATTGATTGGTATGAACAATTCAAATTCAATAAGCTAGATGCTTTTATCAACAAGCTAAAAGCCACAAAATTCATTTCCTGCTATCGATGAATAAAACATGAGACAGCTGAAAAGGGCAAACTTTACACGACAATTGCCCTCAAAAACACTATTTCACTTCATGCATAACTAAAAATTATAGACCCATCTTGTCATCTTGCAAATTATATACCGCAATGAATTACATTAACAAACCAAAATGTCAGTACCTGAAGATAAGAGAACTTCCCAAGCAAATGTGCGCCATCTGATATAAGCTGATTTCGAGCCCAACTATCCCATTCTTTAGATTCTTCAACTTTCAATAGCAAAGGGCATTCAGGTATCTCACTCACCGGCCTAAAAAAACAAATTTAAATTAAAAAAAAATATACATAAACAAAATAATCAAATCCCACTTGAAAATGTATAAAAAGAAAAGGGGGGAAAAGCCTACCCTGTGATATTACCCTGAATGAAGCAAAAGAACGCAGCAATAGCAACACAAATGACCAGAATTACCCTGAAACCATTTTCTTCATCGCCACCACCATCCCTTATAAACTGCTCAACTCGCTCCACCAACTCAGTGTAAACTCGGTCGGGTGACTTAGTTGAGTCAAGTTGTGTTGACGCAGTGACAAGTTTGGCAGAGTCAGAGGAGAGAGCTTGGAGGTAATTTCCTGATTGGATACAAGTGAGGAGGAAGTTGATGTGAGAGTGAAGGTTGATAGGATCGGACGGTGGAGATAGAGAAGGGGAATCAGGTGGCGGCGGTGTTAGGGTGCAGCGGAGGAGACGGAGTTCGTAACAGCGAAGGATTTGAGCCATGGTGTTTAATTGGAAGAGAAATGGCGGTGCTGGCGGTGGCTGTTTGGTTTTGTAGGGTTTAAGGGGAAAGGGGTTTTGGCCCTTTTTTTAGGTAGGGAAAATAGCCGTTGTGAGGAGTTTAAGGTTAGTTATCCGTTTCTAAGGTTAATTTTCTTAGATGTTTTTGTAAGCTTTTAATATTATGAAATTGTTATGTATGATTTTATCATACTTAATTATTATCATTATTACAATTTTTTAAAATTATTTTTTTGAAAAAACATATTTACTCAAATAATATATATATATATACGTATAAACTGCATTATTTTAAAAAGTATTATCGAAGGTTTTATTAACTTTTAGTATAATAATATGGCATTAGAATAGATATATATTTTTATTTGAAAGTGTTATTTTTAAATATATGTTATGAGAATAAAACTAATAAACAATTCATGAATATTACTTTAATACATATTCTTTTATTTAATATTTTTTCAAAAAAAATAATATAAATTCTGTTAATTGTTTTGTTCAAATGAGTAGAAGTCATATAAGATGATAATAAGAAACATTGTTCTATAAAGAAATAAGGATCCAGATCAATAATTTAATGAGCTTTTAGTTTTATTATTTTTGTCAATTTTGATATAATTGTTTTTTCAACCTTTTCTTTTAAATTTTATGGGAAAATAAACTTTTAATTATTGTTATTATTATTATTATTATTATTATTATTATATAGGTTCCTCTTTTAAAAAATGAAAGAATAATTTTATTTTTCTAAGAAAAAAATATGGTTAGGCCCATTTACAAAGCAGCCTGATAAATCTAAAAAGTATAGGTTCTTTTTACTGGGCTCTCCTTTGATAAATCTATATGTTAAGGAATTATTTCATCTAAAAATTTAAATTAATAGATAAAACTCTAGAATATAATTATATTATACTCTAACACTATAAACAGCCTGATAATATCTGAAGAGCTTCACGAATTTTTATATTTTTGTGCTGTTTGGGAGGGCCCTTACCTTTTTTTCACATCGTCCAGTACATTATAGTTATATTTTCATATTAGATTTCTCAAAACTATGATTTATCTCCCTCAAAAAAATTGTATATAAACCCCATCGGCATCTCAAAGCAATATTTTCCATGGTTATCGGTGATCATATATTTTGTCTGATCAACTAGTGCTGATCTGTGCTCAAGCCGGGCATTGAATTTTTTTTTTATTAACATGGGACGTATCTTGATTAATTTTATGGACTTTAAAATTAATAATTATATAAATTTTTAATAATTATAATATTGCATGAACTAGAGGTTGACCGAGTCGGCATGTAGTTGGCCAATTGATCATAAGTCCGGAGGTTGTATCCTCCATACATGCTATCAAGCCTTACTCTTTGTCAGAATGAACTGTCTTCAAAAAAAGCGTGACGTGAAGATAAAAATTTTGAGATCTGTATAGTAGGTTTCGAGTTCGAGTTAGGGCATGTATTTCTTATAAGAACATGGAACAATCGGGATTTTACTCACTTACCTGGACTCACAAAGATTTGCACAGCAGGTCTCGAGTTCGAGTTAGGACATGTATTTCTTATAAAAACATAGGATAACCAGAGTTTTACTCACTTACCTGGACTCACAAAGAGCATGGTGTGATGACAAAAAATTAGAGATCTGCACAGCAGGTCTCAAGTTCAAGTTAGGGCATGTATTTCTTATAAGAACATAGAACAACCAGAATTTTACTCACTTATCTAGACCTACAAAATATACTTTCTAAAAAAATAGAATTTCTCGAATCCAGAAAAAAGAAAAAAGAATGAACTGTCACGATCAAGAAACAAGTTCATAGCAATGGAACCCACCAACACAAGCAGCTGCTTCCAAGATTTGTAAGATTTGAGAACGGGACCCGTCCAATTATTTAGAGGTGAAGTGCATGGAAGCATAGAAGGTTGGGGATGAAGCGCTTTCGCAGCATGTCTACACCTGTTTGTCAGCAACAGCAATGCGATGTTTTGTAGCATCTTCCATGGGCATGTGGACATGAAACCTTCGTAGGGTATATCTTTAATTACACGTGTCGGATGCTCATCCCTTCTCATTAATATGCCCATTCCATATATCATCTTAGGGTTGTGACAAGCTCCATTTTCGACACCCACATGTCCCAAGCTGCCCCCCCTACTTCCTCCAACAAAACCCTTCTGTGTTTTTGTTTTTTACCCAGAATCATACATATATGTGTGTGTAATCCAGTCCAGAGGTTTATATTCATCCTGCCCGAATGGCCAAACCCCATGAAACTCTGAGGACTTGTCCCAGCGGAGGAAGGTCTGCGCTCCGAGTCCTCTCTGCGCCTGTCACTCTCGCGGTGTCTTATCTATCCATTGGGCTTGAAAGATATTCAGTGGAACCGAGTATTAGTTGTGGTGCGGGTAAACTAACCCGATACCCCGTTATAAAAAAAAACCTTCTGTGTTTTTGTTTTTTACCCAGAATTATACATGTGTGTGTAAACCAGTGTGTGTAATCCAGTCCAGAGGTGTATATTCATCCTGCCCGAATGGCCAAACCCCATGAAACTCTGATGGTACAAGTCAAGACTCGACACTGAGAGAGTGAATTATTAGAGAGAGGTAAAAATTAATTCAAGGTTTGTTATTTTCTTGATCGATAACCTGTGCTTGATGTTGCAGCCATGAATAGCCCAATCACACCTCGAACTGCCACTTTACTGATACAAAAACTATTTTTTATTTTTAATATTTATATTTTTGTGGCCAATATTTAGAGGAACAGGTTACAGGGTGAATAAGATTCTCAAGTTTTAAAAATGTAATTTGAAATTGTAGTAGCGATTTTGAGAGAAAACTATGATATTTATTTTTAATTCAATAATCTAATTTGAGAAAATCTATGTCGGATAATCAACGCGACGTACGGTTCCTTAAAAAAAAGCAACTTGTAGAATTATTTAGTTCAATAATCGAATCTAAAGTGATAGTTATTCTTGTCAGATTCCATGTTTGATACGTCCAAGCTTCTTCTTCATGAATTTCTTTTCAAGCTTAGCCTTATTTATTTTATCCATAAATAAATTTACAACATATTCCATGTCAGACTTGTTCCTTTTATTGTATAAAACTGATATAAATATGTATTTTTAATAAATTTCCTCATAATAATATACAAATTTATATGAAAACATTTTGACTGATTCGTTGGTAGAAAAACAAGCCTTCAAAGCTAGACTGGTCGATCAGAATCCGGCTAACCAAATGCATAAAACAATGGGATAGAGAGTTATGAACACTGTCCCAAAAATTAAAAGACAATTGAAGGTGGAAGTGGAGAGCCTTAGCAATGCATGCATGGTCATAATCTTCAATGGAACTGTTCGGGACTTGTCATTGAGGAATAAGTGGTGAACGTTGAGAGAAATTGTTTCTCAAATAATTAAAATAATATTTTTTTTAAAAAAAAAAAAAATTATATTTGATATCAGCACATCAAAATGATCTGAAAACATAAACAAAAATATTTTTTTACTAATTTCTTTCAAGAATATTTTGAAAACACGATATCAAACTATCAAACTGGCATGGGCTCTCAATAATAGAGATAGGTATTAATTAGCAATCATGAAGTCTTGTTAAGATCTAGTGTCCAAATACATAGTTGTCCATCTTATAATATAGATGTAACTCATCACTTGGTTAGGTAAAAATATGCTGTCTGCACAAGAAGCAATTGAGAAAGCTCTCAAAGATTTCTTGAAATGTCTAAGTCATTACAAAAGCAGGTTGGATGATTTTAATGTATCACAAAAGAATTTCTGAAAAGTTAATGAACAATCTCATCAGCCTCCACCCCCCTTTGGATTTTTCATCAATTGTAGACACATTCTAATGTTCTTGAACTATTTGTTTTTTTCTTCAAAATTAGTTTTAATCAAATTGTCTTAATCAAAATTAGTTTTAATCAAATTGTCTTAATCAACATTAATTAGTACATCCATGAAAAATACTTTCCTACAACCTCCTTTCATGTTTGAATGACCCCAGATGAAAATTCGAGAAAAACAAGTTCATTTGTCATTCGTAGGTCAAGTTATCTCCATGATTGAAAACGATCATTGGATGCAATGTTAATGAATCCAATTTGCCCACCAGTTGATCTTGAACCTGATCAGAGTTGTATTTCCAAAAAAAAAAAAAAATTGATTTATTTTAAGTTAATCTGCTTAATCTGTGACCTAGGATTTCGGTCACTGTCAAAAAAATTTATCAAATAACAATGAAATTATCAATGAAGTATTTTTCATCTTTGATTAACAATGAAATTGCCAATAAAATAAAAATATTTTTAAAATAATCATGAAATATTATGTTGGTGATTCTATTGGTAACATGATACGTCATGATTTATCAAGAAGCTTACTATATATATATATATATAAATAATGTTTATATATTGAAATAAGGTTAAAAAATAACATAAAAATTAGACATAACAAATATATAGCAACACTATTTAAAGTTGAATTAATATAGCATAAAAAAATGTTGAATTGTTATTGTTATTTATCACTATTTTTATTTTGCACTAATATATCATTCTTAGCTGTGGATCATAATCTTGGACGTTTGTTTTAGGTTACACCCACGGGGCCACAACATGTTTGAGGTACAATCACAGCATGAAAAGGATAATCATCCATTTTTTTAATATTAATTATTGTAACTAAAAGCCAAAAACCTTGATTAGTCACAAAAAAGCCCGTAGTCTTTCCGAACCAACTTCACCTATTTGTCTGGGATGAAACCTTTAAGATTCATGTTGACCATGGTACGAAAGGACCCCAAGCTCAGATGGATTTTTTTTAATATATATATTATGAGAATTAAAAAAAAGTAAAAACAACAAAAAAGAGTAAAATAAATATTATGAAAATAAAAAAAAATCATTTGATCCCAAAAAAAAGATAAAAATAACATAAATTTTTTTTAAAAAAATGAACAAAGAGAAAAATATGATGTTTGGTGGTTAAACGACAATGACACATGCTACACAAGCGCCAACAAAAGTTTCTAATTATATTTAATAAATATGATTCACAACAGTGCCCCTTTAAAACTCTAAAATTTACAATAAAAACAAGGTAAAATAATAATAATAAATCTCTTGAGTAAGAGTTTAATTGATTATGTCTTTAAAGATATAAAAGTAATTACACTACTCTAAAAAACAATAAATACAAAAGTACCACTGGTACCGTGTTTCCCGCAGGAATACACAAAACAAAACGCAGTCAAAAATATTAATTTTCTACTTCTCGTAAACGGTGGTTCAATCGTGTTTTTGGTGAGTCCCACCGCAATTAAAATTGAAATTGTCTGATTACCAAACATGTGCGAATTGTGTTTTTTTTAAAGCACAGTTTGTACTGCGTTATTAAACAACATCTTAGTGTTTTTGATGGAAGAAGAAGAAGAAGAATGGTTTTGATGAGAGGAAATGATATGAACTGCATGCATATTTCAGGTTATTTTTTAAAATGCATTTTTGTTTAGAAAATTATTAAAATAATATATATATATATATATATATATATATATATATTTATATCAGAATATCAAAATAATTTAAAACCATATAAAAAAAAATTAAACAATAAATACAAAAATACCAATGGGACCGTGTTCCCCGCAAGAATACACCAAACAAAACGCAGCCAAAAGCATCAATTTTCTACTTCTCATAAACAGTGATTCAACCGTGTTTTTGATGGGTCCCACCACAATTAAAATTACGGTTGTTTGATTACCAAACGGGTACGAACTGTATTTTCCTTAAAACACAGTTTGCACCGCGTTACCAAACAACATCTTAGTGTTTTTGATGGAAGAAGAAGAAGAAGAAGACAAATGGTTTTGATGAGAGGAAATGATATCAACTGCAAGTATGGTTTATGTTACTTTTTAAAATGTATTTTTGTTCATATATTTTTTTAATATCAGAATATCAAAATAATTTAAAACCATATAAAAAAATTAAATAAAAAAGATTGCATTTTTTTCAAAATTATTTTAAAATACATTGTGAAACAGTAAATTAACTCGCATGGCAGTGCTTTAGGCTCACTAATATCAAGAAACTTCTTCTTTTATATATAGATAGATGGAAGGTGTCTGTTTCGATGTAGAATATCAAAGCTGCTTCATCTTGCACGCAGCTTTTCATCGACTCATCTCTGCTCTCAGTCCCTGCTGCTACTGTTTCCTCAAAGTTTTGCTGCTACGTACAGGTGCCATTCGAGTTCAGTGCTCTCTCCTTTTTATTGCTTCAATGGAGCTATGCCATGATGCTATTCAAAATAGCCATGGAAAGGACACGTCTGGGGTTTTGTGCCCTAATTTGCTTCAAATATGTCGAGGAGGGAGCTTGATCTTTCTTTCGTTCCATGTATAATCAGAGCGTGCATTTCTTGTAAAAATATGAGACAGTCGGGGTTTTATTCGCTCATCTGGACCCACAAAATACGTTTTCCTGGATAGTGAGGTTTTCTCGAATCTAAAAAACATAAAAAATATTATATGCACATTAATGTAAATCCATAAGTAAATGCTATCAACACTCTCCAAACTTTTTGGTGCCTATTTTCACAGGATTATTACAAAGATCTTTTTGAATGGAAAATGTTTTAGATTCGTTGTGTGAAAATGAGAGAGGTTTTCAGGAGGGTAGTGAGCTGGGATAGGTAGCTATATTTTCCATGTGCATGGCACGATGGAGGGAAAGAAAAAACCCTAAAAATAAAATTAAATGTCGCCGTTTTGTTTGAAAAGAAGGCAAACAAAGGCCATGTGCATTGCTGCCTTGTTTTGAAAGAAGCAAACAGAAAAATAAGCAAATTAAACTGAGGTCTCTGCGTTAGGTGATGTTGCTTTGGCAGCTTCTGGCGGTGTAGCGAGTGGCTCAGGGCTCCAGGCTCTTCACAACCATAAAATATTTGCTCATCTCATTTTACTTTTGCTTTCTGTAATCTACTTCTTACATATGATTACAGCTTCTATAATTGCTATAATTTACTTTTTTCCCTGAATAGTTTTCTTGGTTTAGTTTTCCGGATTATATAAATCAATTATGGGTGAATTTCACTATTCACTTATGCAAAAAAAAAAAAAACAATGAAATCCCTTAGGTCAAGAGTTTCACTAATCACTTAGGCCTGATTAGCAATGAGTTTTAAAAAAGTTTTCGTAAAAATATCATTTTGATGTATTTATAAATGAAAAATATTTTAAAAAATAATTTCAACTACACTCCAATCACGCGCTTAGTGCTCGTTTGGGACGGTGTTTCAAACGCCGTTTCCAAAAAAATCAATTTTTTTTTGTTGTTTCATTTTAAATGAATATATTTTGGTGTTTTGAGATCATTTTGATGTGCTGATGTCAAAAATGATTTTTAAAAAATAAAAAAATATCATTTTGATGTATTTCGGCATGAAAAACACTTTGAAAAGTTACCGCAACCGATCTCCCAAAGAGTCCCTTAGTCTAACCAGTTTCTTCTACGCCAAGTTCTTATTTTTCTAACCATTTATCAATCTATCTATCTATATGTGAACAATCATTTTCTTTTTTTTCTTAAAGTACAAAATATTATCATTTAAATAAAAAGTTTTTTTTAGCAAACTTGCACGCACTTAGCCCGTATTATTTCTTTTATTATTGAAAACTGGGAATCAAATTCGTAGTGACATTGAATTGGATAAAGAAAAACCAATTAGAGAAGCTACTCATCATCTCACAAGAAGTCAAGAAGAAGCAGTGAATGGTCCTACGTGCATACAAGTTACAGCACACTGGTGTCAGAGAAGTAGAGAATTGCAGGTTTCTTGCACACCAAACAGGCAGAGAACAGTTGTTTTTCTCCAGAAACCCTGCAGTGAAAACATTTACATCACAAGCAAATCCCTGCTCTCTCTCTCTCTCTCTCTCTCTCTCTCTACCTGGGCTGTCTCTAACCTCGAAAACAATGGCGGCCTTTCTTGCGCATCCTTTGTCCAACAAGTTTTGGAGTCTGTCTCCGGTGTCCATGTGACACCATGCTGTTGATTCTGGGCCGAAGAAATTATATAAATTATTTAACAAGTGTTATTTTTCTCCATCACTTAACAATATAACCCATCATGAAAGCTAGCCAAGAAGCAATTTTCCATGGTACAAGTACGTCTATGATCCATTAAAAAACCTTAAATCGCAATATATAAAAGTAGGCTTCAGGATTTCTATATATTTAATTATAAATAAAAATATCGATGCGTGTTTTTAATTAAATAAGTCTAGAACAATACGCGTCCATAAATGCAAAATAAATAAATAAATAAATAAAAGTTATTAACGTCAACTAAATTCTAAATTAAAAGCTATATATATAAAATCTTGGTTGCGTTCGAAGCAAAAGACGACAGAAATTGCTAGGAGATAGAAAACACGTGCGATCAGTAAGATTCATAATATCCCATCTCTCTCTCTCTCTCTCTCTCTCTGCTACAGTCTCTGCACGACGTACAAACTACAAAGTGAACAAAAATAGTAATGGAAGAAAGAAACTGATGGACACACCCACCCACAGTATAAACTATAAACTATACTTACTTACAATATTAAACACGACAACAGCAATAATAATATTTTCTGCTACTGGACATACTTGGAGCAGTGTCTCTGTTCCGTACCTGTCTCTCTTCTCAACATTTTCTTACAGAGAGAGAGGGAGAGGGAGAGAGGCAGTCTCTCATTCTTTTTATAGTAGTTTCAAGTCACTGGCTGTGGTGTCTGAAAGCCAGGCTTATAGGGAGGGGATATTCTTCATCCGCCAGTAGTAGCGACTACTTGCCCTCTTTTTTACCCCCCTCTCATTCTGCTTCTCTTGTCTTCTTCTGGATTGTTCTCTCTCTGTCTCTGTGCTTGTGTGGTTTACCAGTGCACGAAATTCTCTGTCTGAAAATGGGTGAAGAATCCTTAAACACAGTCCCCTTTGACAGAACTGTTGAACAGGTCTCTCTCATCTCTCTCTTTCTGTTGGAAAATAACAATGTCTTTTTCTGGGTTTTCTTTCTTCTTCTTCTTCGGCTTGGTTATATTTTCTAGATTTTGTCTTTCATGTCTTTTCTGTTACATTCTGTGGTGATTTTCTATATGGGGTGTCAAAAGGGAGGCTGTGTATGTCTATTTCTTCTGTTACAGATTGAAAGGTTTCTGATTTAGCCTGTTTGACATTCATGTCATCTGTTCTTCATCTCTTTCTCTGTGCTAATCACTGTAAGAGTTTAAGCAGACACATTGCATTTATAAATATGTTGCTTACATGTTTCTTTCTTGTACCAACATAGAAAAAAAAAAGGATTTGTTATTCAGTTTCTGTAATCTCGTCGCTTTAAGGCTCTCTTTGGATTTTGATTACCAATCCTCATTTCCATTTTTTTAAAACTCAATTCTTGATTTTATTTTTCTTTTGTTTGCATTTCGGACCTTGCTATAAAGTTTCAGTTTTTTCCTTAATTTTGCTCTTGACCAGCATAAGAATTAGAGTTTAGAATCATAAATTTCTTTGAATTCACCTAATTATGCTAAAAATCTGATACCAAATTAAATTTTAAAAAATTTCTGATAATATTTGAATTGTGTAATCTTGAATGTGATAGATACTGACTCAGACAGTAGTGGTTCATGAGGTCCTATGCTCTTAACTTGTTTGTAACTTTTTTCCATTTTTTATTCGGATTCAAGATTCTTTAGAAATCTGTGCAATGATGTGCAGGCAATTCTGGCTATGAAGAAGGGTGCACAACTTCTGAAGTGTGGAAGAAGAGGAAAGCCCAAGTTCTGTCCATTTAGGCTTTCAACGGTATGTGAGTTTTATATGGAATAAAGTTGGTAATTTGTGGGAGAGCTATGATCCGCTGTATGGATGCATAACTCTCTATCATTGTCCTTTCAAGTGTTAGTATCGCCAACATTTGATTAGTATGCGTCACATGTTGATGCGAATTTTGCTGTTTCTTGTATCTTCTCTGGCTTTAAGATAAACTAAGTGAAAAAGGTTGTTTTGATTTTGCATTTCAGGATGAGAAGTACTTGATTTGGTATTCTGGACAGGAGGAGAAACAATTGAGATTGAGCTTAGTTATGAAGATTGTTACTGGACAGAGGACTGTACGTAATCAAGGATGCTCTTTGATATTAAGCTGTGTCCCTTAATCTGTATCTAGTTGAAGTTGGATGCCTTTTTTACAGTTTCTATGAATGCTGATTTCACTTCCCACTTTTCTATTTTCAGAGGCAACCTCAAACAGATAAAGAGAATCATTCATTTTCACTTATATATACAAATGGTGTCCGCTCGTGCTCACTTGATTTGGTAACTTCTGAATTTGACTCTTTTATTAACAGATCATTTTCTGGTTAAGATTTATGGCTTCATTACTGTTTTTATTCATTATCTTTTACGTAGATATGCAAGGACAAAGCGCAGGCTGATTCTTGGTTTATAGGCTTAAGGGCTGTGATTTCCAAGTGTCACCATTCTAGGCCTTTTTGTGCCCTGAAGAACCACAGAGTAGCACAAAGTTGTGTAAATAGTCCAGCTGGCTTTATCAGAAGAAAACATAATCTGGGAATTCTGGAGGTTGACAATGAATTGTCGCAGGTTTTAACAACATCCCTTTTTCGTGTGGTCTCTTTCACAAATTTAACAGTTTTTTTTTTTTTTTTTTCCATAATGTTGGTCTTATGCAAAAGTCACTTGTGCACAGATGATATTGATGACATTCTCGAAAAGAATTAGGAAGTATCGAATCAATTGAGCTTCTGTTCTGAAATGTTAAAAGTTTCAGTAGTATATGCATGCTGTTTCGGGGTAATTAAGGGGAAAAACTCTCAATGAGACAAACAATCCAGGTTTGAAAGTGTTTGATTACTTTTGTTAACCGGTGGCAAGTAATTAGCTTTTTGTGTGTTTTCCTGTTCTCGCGCTCTGCATTTTTCACTCATGATGCCTGCAGTTTCCAAACTCCAAATTTATTACTATATAAAATCTTACTATGGATCTAGGTATACGGTGATGAGCTTTGTTTGGTTTATCTAGTTATGAGTGCTATATACTTTTCTTTCTTTGGAAGATACACAGTGCTCATTGTTTCACTTTCCATGTTCTTTGCTGTCATATCTATATGATACTGTGCAATACAACTGAAATATTTTAGGTTTCACTGATATCATTTTTTTTGTGTTTTATGAAATTCTACATTGAAGGTGCGTAGCTTATATGGAAGTCCTATGCAGTCAATCTCAGACAGGGGTTTTTCCGATGGATTGTCTCTTTCTTCTGATAGCCTTTGTTTCTCAGAGGCAAGTCTTCCACAATTACAAACTGTGGAGGATTTCATAATTCCATACACTCGAAATGCTGAACCACAAAATATAAAGAAAATTGGATCTGATAATGCGTTTGCAGAGTTCCAAAAGAATATGCATTGTAGAATTATTGGTTCCAATCAAGGGTCTCAACAAACAGAGAAAAATGAGGTCTTAAAGGATGTTTTAATCTGGGGAGAAGGAGTAGGAGGAGGAAATATAGGGTGTGTGGGCCACCAGTTTGGTTTCCACAGTACATTGCAAGTGGATGCTTTATTGCCAAAATTGCTGGAATCCACCATGATGTTAGATGTAAGAAATATATCCTTAGGAAGGAACCATGCTGCCTTGATCACCAAACGAGGGGAAGTTTTCTGCTGGGGTGAGGGGAGTCGGGGAAAACTAGGGCATAAAGCTGACATGAATGTGAGCTCTCCAACAATTGTTGGATCCTTAGATGGTTTCCTTGTGAAATCTGTTGCTTGTGGTGAATACCAAACTTGTGCTTTGACAGATTCTGGTGAACTATATGTCTGGGGTGAGAATAAATACGGTGCTAATTTGGTGTGCGAGGAGAGAACTGGAAGCCACTGGTTACCACGTCAAATTTCAGGTCCATTGGCTGGTGTCAGTATATCAAATGTTGCTTGCGGGGACTGGCATACGGCAGCGGTGTCCTCATCGGGGCAGTTATTTACATATGGGGATGGAACTTTTGGAGTTCTCGGTCATGGGAATCTTCAAAGTGTTTCTCATCCCAAAGAAGTTGAATCTCTTAAAGGTTTGAGGGTAAAATCCGTTGCATGCGGATCATGGCACACTGCTGCTATTGTGGATGTCATTTTTGACCGGTTCAAGTTTAATGGTGTTGGCGGGAAATTATTTACATGGGGAGATGGTGATAAAGGGAAGCTTGGGCATGCTGATATGGAGAAAAGGCTTCAACCAACATGTGTTGCACGGCTTGTGGAACATGATTTTGTACAAGTTTCTTGTGGAAGAATGCTAACCGTTGCTCTTACCAGGACAGGAAAGGTCTATACAATGGGAAGCTCAGTGCATGGACAGTTGGGGAATCCACAGATCAAGGATAAATCAATTGCAATCGTTGACGGAAAGCTTAAAGAGGAGTTTGTTAAGGAGATATCAACCGGGTCATACCATGTAGCTGTCTTGACATCAGGTGGAAGTGTATATACATGGGGGAAGGGGACCAATGGACAATTAGGATTAGGCAATGTAGAAGATAAAAACGTACCAACTTTGGTTGAGGCTTTGAGAGATAGACAGGTTCGGAGTATAGCTTGTGGATCAAATTTAACTGCTGCAATCTGTTTGCACAAATCGATATCTGTCAGTGATCAATCAGCTTGTAAAGGTTGTAGAATGCCCTTTGGTTTTATAAGGAAGAAACATAACTGTTATAATTGTGGCCTTCTGTTCTGCCGAGCATGTAGTAGCAAGAAGCTAATCAATGCATCTCTGGCAACTAATAAAAGCAAGCTTTCTAGAGTCTGTGATTCATGTTTTTACAGTTCGCAGAATATTGCACATCCTGGTGGAGGTTCCAGGGAGCAGTTGTCCCAACAGAAGGCCTTACCTGATGAAAAAGAAGAAAGGGGCAGAGCAACCCCGCCAGGGCATCGTCTACGGTTGACGAAGCAGTCATCTGTTGAAAGCCAACCTGTTGAGAGGAAGACTTCGAGAAACCAAGGGGAAAAGCAGCAGCATTTAGAAACTGTCTCTTCTATTTCACCTGGATTGCCACGATGGGGACAAGTTTCATGTCCTGCTATATTTGAATCTTGCGACAGAAATAATTCTGTACATCCTCTGGAACCAATATCTTCCAGTTCCACTTCCTTGAATCTGGAAGATGATAAACATGAGTCAAAAAGGATTCTTGTTGAAGAAGTTATGAGACTACGAGCACAGGTAATGCCTCACATGCTTTAGCTTCATCCTGATGATTTTTTTTGCCTTCCATTATGCCACACTCGTCCCACTTTCTTCATAACGTGCAATCTCACATGCATGCATAGAAGCATTTTTTATACAACTGGTCTTCACACCAGTGGTGATGTGATCGAAAGGTTAGCCTTTTCCATCAGCATTCCATCAACTATTCTTTTCTCGACTGTTTTTGTTTCAGACAGGGGATGGTTTGAGTTTCTTATCACTTTTTCATGCAAGTTTATCCTGTAAAGAATACCTGTTGCACGGAATAGATTAGATTAGTAGCTGTCCTTTGTACTTGAGAGTGCCAGTTGCTCTGTTGGCAATGTTATGATGGCTAAACCAAGTTCTCAGTGAAGCAAAAGGATAATCTCTACAGTAATTTTCTACATGTAGACTTCCACAGCATCCATCATATTGAGCATTAAATATTGTTAAAATGAGTGCCATACGAGTGACATGGTACTCATCAAATGCTTAAGCATTTGTCTTTACTTTACTTGAAAAACAAAAATGATGTTTTGGGCCTTCTCTATGCAATTTGGGAGGGAAGTGGTTAGGGGAGAAGCAATTACAAATTCATCGTTTTTTTTTTGTAATAGGCAAAGAGCCTCGAAATGCAATGTCAAACTGGGAGCCAGAAGATTCAAGAAAGTCAACAAACAATAGAGAAAACTTGGCTACTGGCTAGGGAGGAAGCAGCTAAGCGTAAAGCAGCAAATGAGATAATTAAAGCTTTGGTATTAAGGGTAATTCTCTTTCCTTCTGTCATTCTGTGGTTCGGTTTAATGTTTCCATCTTTACTTGCAAGTCTTTGACATTCTTCGCAAGACAAACTCGCCGAACTTTGTTAACTCGTGTCAATTCATGAGAGATTGGGAGTTCAGCAATTAAAATGTTTGAGTATTTGAGTAAATTCAACTAAACAATCATCAATATTTATTCTTTCAGATTCATTCAATGTCCGATAAAGTCTCAGTTAGGAAAGGAGCGGAAGACGAAGGGGATCCGTGTCAGCCTCAGGCTAGACCTCACTATACAGATACCCCTACTGTGCTTGCCTCAACTCATTCACCTCTCCAAGTTAGATTGCCAAAAGACTGCAATGTAGATAGTTTATCTAGCTCTCCGATCGTGTTTTCCAACTCGCTAAAGTCCTTGGATGGGAGAGAGTTGTGCCATGAAAATAGTATGCAAGGGGAAGGTTTCCATGCCTCGACAACAGATCCTCGACGGAAGGGAACTAAAGCGTCGAAGCTTGAATGGGTAGAGCAGTACGAACCTGGTGTATACATTACATTTACAGTTTCGCCGGGCGGAGAAAAGGGTCTAAAGCGAGTCAGGTTTAGGTAATTTATTTCCCATCTTAATAATAAGCTCTGGAACATGTTAAATACAGGATTCGAATATCTGCTAACTAATCATACATTCTTGATGTGTATTTTACAGCCGTAAACGTTTTGCCGAGAAAGAAGCCGGAAGATGGTGGGAGGAGAATCAAGCTATGGTATACAAGCATTATGGCATTGAAGAATACAACAAATCAAATCAGAATCAGGAAAGGAGCTGATTTTTACTTGCTTTTAACAATAGGTTGCAATATATTGGTTCTCATACCGAAAAGGGAAGAGAATTGTATAATTTATCTGAGGATCCTTCTCTGTAAGCTCTGTACAGATCCCAGATAAGGTATGTTGTCAAGTTACTCAGCAAATGACTCATCTATATATCTTAGCCACTTGAGGTAGATGATCCAAGTTCTGAAGATGAAGTTTTTTCCCCAAGAGGGGGAAAGTTTCTTGTAGTTAAAGCTTCATATTGTCTCTGAGTCTTTTGCCTGTGCCATTCCCTCCTGTACAGTTTCTCACATTTCTATATGGATGTTGATATAAGCTGGACTTGAAGACAAATCAAAGGAGATATTTTTTCTTATTACTTCCAGTTTTTGAGAAAATAGATAAATTCATTCAACAATTGCTATAAAACATATTCATTTTATTGAAGGGTAGAAAATCTTTCTTGGTTACTTATCAATCTAAAATTGTTTGAAGTATCTGGTTTCTTGTAATTTTTTAATAGTGAATTTACTTGGTCTATGAGCTTTTTCAAAATTTCCTCACTATTCTTAATGTAATTACTCTATTGCCCTTGCAACCAAAAAAATCTTAGGCAAATAAAAACTTTGGGGTTTAGAGTTTTTAGGGTTATATTTGTCATTTCACAATATTTTTTTAACAATAATCCTGTGGTCCAAAGGGTGATTTAATAATTTAATTAATAAAAAATAAAAAAAAATTGTTGGTGCGCTTGTTGAATGAGCTAATGAGTGAGTCATCATGTTGTCTTCAGACAACACCTATGATGGATCATGATGAAGAAAAAACTTTTTTTTCTCTCGGTATTTTATGATTCGCAACGACAATGCTGCCTTTTTGGACAACATGTATGACAAAATTCCTAATCATTTGATGGTGTTTGATTTTATTCTCAACCCTTTTCTCTCTTACTTAGTTTATGTATTTTGCCCTCTACATTTCATAACAACTGTTCATTTTTTTTAATCTTTTGTCCCTCTTGTTTTAATTGTTTTTTTAATTTGAATTAATTTATACATTTAATTTTTCTTAATTTCATCCTCTTTTTTTTTTCAAACTTGATCTTTATTTTCTTATTGCTATTTTTATGTTAGTTTTTAAAATTGATTTTTTTTAACAATTTCATCCCCCTTCATTACATTTACATATAAGATTTTATCTCCAATATTTTGAATGCTATTTTTTAAAAAACTTGGCAAGTTTTCTAAATTATTATTTTTGTATTTCATCTTTTAATATTAAATTAAGCTTTCTAATTTACTCCAGGTCTAGAATTTAACTGGTTCTAAATTTGAGAGATTAACTCAAGTTTAGAAGATTCGCCCGAATTCATTTGTTATTTTAAACTCGTGCTTTTCAATTTTATCCTTTAGCACTTGATTAATTGAATATTAGGCTCCATGATTTTATTTTTTTCTTTATTTAGGTTTTTTATTGACTTTAAAAATGACCTAGATGTTCTTGGTTCTTTGTATTTTTTGTTCTTTGATGGTTTAACTTTTTTTAAAGAATCCTTTTGAATAAAATTTAATTAATTTCCCAATACTTATTTTTAAAAATACATCGCCCGATATGTCACCATCTTTATTTTTAAACATACTTTTAACATTAGAGAAAATATATGATTTATTTGAAGATTAAACTATTTGTTTTGTTTCTACAATATTTTTCACTAATTTTACAAATGGTTTCTTTTTATTTATCTTTCTTTGTTACTTATTTTAATCATGTTATTAAATTAACCCGTCTTAATGGATCTAATCAAGTAAATAACTTGAGTCTTAAATTTTTCTTTCTTCTTTAAAAACACTAGCATCACTTGTGCACCATGTTTTTTTTTGTTTTTATTTTTTATTTTTTATGTTGTAACAATCTGGTCTGGGTTGCGGCATAATACATGCCACCATTCTAGGTTTGGTCAAGTCATTTTTTTGGATTAATTGAATGTTTTTTAAACCTTCAGTTTTTGGTTAATTAGAATAAAGATTTCTAATCTATTTTGATTTGGATTCCATGAATTATTATGAGCTAATGTCTTGAATCATATGCTTTATAGGTTAAACATGGTTAACTTGAGTTAATCTAGTGTGTACGTTGCAATCTTAATTTTTATAAAAAATATTATCTAGTATATCACCATTTTAATATTAATTTTGTTTTATCATTATATATCGAGATTTTGATTTTCTATAATTTCTATATATACAATTTTTAAAATTATAAAAAATTATTCAACCCAACCCAAATAAAAACCTAGTGTTTAAACAAAGAAGAATGCTAGTTGAATCGAAATGTTTATATTATTTTTTTCTTTTCTTTGAAGAAACAAGAGATTGCTTTCCCACTTAACAAACAAAAACATCTATAGAATATATTAAATAGTTTCTCTTTTCCTTTCCACTTTCGGGCTTTTGATCTATGTGAATCTATACATGACGTACGTGAGAGAGACTGAAGACCATAAAGAGAACATAATGAGGTTTTTCTTTCGGCAGCAGCAATAATTTATTAGTGAATTCGTATTTAAATTCTATTTAATTATTACAAAAAATAATGATTTATATACACCATTTCCCCTCCTTTTGCAATAGAATAAGGCATCAAGAATCCAACATTTCTTGCCACCCAATGATTGTTTCATTATTAAAAAAAAATCTCAAAATCCAATTTATTATAGCAACTAGCCGGCCTATTTTTAAAGATATTTTGTGAAATAATAAAAAATACATGAAGATTGAGTTTGGATTTGTGTTTTCTTTTCTTTATCCAACTTCGATGGAAGTGCTATCCTATGTATAATTACCTCTTTGAACTATAGTTAATTTCTTTTTTAAGAAAATCAAATCAAATTTTATTTAGAATTTGACTGATCGATCAAGTGGCTAGTTGACTCACTAGATTAATTCGCATAAATTAATATAAAATCTTGTCCAAATGACAGGTTTTATAACAATGCTTTGAGCATTTCACGTTTTTAATATTAAACTTAAAATTAATGTGTAATAACATTTTTCTCCTAAATTTTCTTGAAAACAATCAATCTATATAGGATGATGCATGGTTATTTATATTAACGGGCTCTTAAAAAAAAAAAACAAGTTAAAGAAGACGCAAGCAAATGAAAAAAATGATGAGTAAAGCATAGATAGAACTCCAGAAAGGAGGAAAAGCACCAAAAGATTGATTGATGTAAAGGAAAAGCATGCATGGTAGAGAATCATTTGTCATCACTTGCAAAAAGAAAAAAAAAGCTCAAGAAGGTTTACAAGCGATCCCACTATGCCACGTGTCATCTTTTCTTCACGTGGAAAAAGATGGCCCCACATGACCCCTATATGAACCCCAGCCTATGACCATCTTGATTATTTCAATCTGAGCACCATGCATGTGGGTATGGATTTTCCACAGATTAGAATGTGATTAGGGCTGTGTTAACCTGAAATATTTGAGGATTAATATCAATATTTTACGTTAATTAAGGGCATCTGGTTTATAGTGATGAGAAGTACGTACATCAATTGATCAATCTATAGACAATATTGCTGGGAATGATGATCTGTGTGCGAACTCAGACTAATAACCATGCAGAGGATCTCCTTCGATCGCCTGTAAATCGAAATATGCGATTGTTTTCGAGTTAGTAATTGTTTGTGTTAAGAACATGTGTCTCACAATATTGGTTAAGTATTGAGGATCATTAAGGCCAGCACTCTCATTTTTTCTCCGAACTACAACGAAAAACTATGGCTAGTATCAAGTAATTATCTCACCTAAAAGCTAAAATTATTCAGTGAGACCCTAAAATATGATTTGTATTATTCTCTAACACAACTGTTCAAGTGAAAACGTTTTGGATTGGAACTTGCATAGCTATAACTACACTACCTTGTGCTTGATTTTTATCAAATAAAATGACAGTAGTGAGATTTAAACTCGTGACCGCTAGGTCAATAAGGCTCTGATACCATATTAAAAGAATTATCTTACCTGAAATCTTAAGCTATTAAATAAAATACTAAAATATAATTTATATTATTCTCTGACAGTAGACAACAGCACTCTCAATCCCGAAAAAGCCATTTACTTTCATGGTCTCCACGTAATCCTGTCACGAAACGGGCTCGCATGAAGATTTTTACCTTCGAACAAAGCAGCACCATCAGTGGAGGCTGATATTCCAAAATGGTGTTAATTTTATCATTTGTTCCTCCGCTTCCATACATACATATATACATACATACATACATATATTGATGTCTTTTACAAGTATAAACTCCACACATATATATATTTTATCCTCTAACACAAGATAATGTGTTCTAAACAAGTTTCAAAGCTAAAAAACTTGTTCTATCAAAATGATTTTATGACAATAGAAACCCCACCAAATCTCTTTTTGCAATGGAGTTCACATCACAAACTTTAACAAAACTTTTTTGAGCCAAGAACTGATTCTAACAATCAACGAGGCACATTGGATCATGGAGTAGTTTAAAGAGGTAAGATTGCATGAAATCTCAGGAGGAATTATGCATGGGGAACCAGGCAACATTTGCAGCTAAGAAATGCAGCCGCAATTCGTCTAGCTAGGACAGTTTGTCGTTAAGGTATAACAGTAGATACTTGATCCAACAATATGGAAAGGGTGGCAATGCATCAAAATACAGGTATTGTGTCATGTGGACTTGAGATTCCAAGAAAGGATGAGGATGAAGCATGGGATAATTGGAGAGAGTAAATTAGCTTGAATCGAAAGAAAACCAGAAGAATCGTTTGATAGGAAAAAATAATTTAAAAGGGAAAAGTGCAAGTCTTGGGCCCAGTGGCAAACCAGGACCTGTCTCCTTTTGCTTTTGTCTTCTCCTCTTTTTGTTCTTATATGATAACCCCAACCAGCTCCATCATTTCCCCTCTCCATCCAAACTTGTGATCGATCTTTTCTCTCAAGCTAGCGCCATCTCTTGCATGCCTTATGTTCTTCTTCTGCAAAGTCACATCTCATATTGAAGTACGTACATGCATGATCATGGCATCTAAATGTTCCCGATTAGATTTTCTTTGCAAAATTATCAATCAAAATCAGATTACAAGACTAACTTTTGTGTGGAATTACATTTGATTGTGTGCAGAGACTTGCAGCTGTGCACTTGTTGATTATATTACTTTCCAATAAGGGCTGGTATCATTTTTCGAGAGGGAGAGTACTAGTTATCGTTTTTTGAGTTATTACATACAGATATTTCTTGATCAAGATCAGAAGAAGTTTCAGAGGAAATTAAAGAGATGGCTCCTGTTTCATTGCCTCCTGGCTTTCGTTTCCACCCTACCGACGAAGAACTCGTAGCTTACTACCTCAAAAAAAAGATCAATGCGCATAAGATTGAATTGGAGATCATCCCTGAAGTTGATCTCTACAAGTGTGAGCCATGGGATTTACCAGGTATGATATCTCAATCCCCGATCGAGTACTCCATTGATCATCACTCCTTTCCTTGCATACTTATGCATAATTTGAGTCTTCGAAATAAAGCAAGAAAGATATGCTCGATCTGGTGCCTTATTAGCTTGCTTGCATGATCCATATTGTAATATGGAAGCAAATAAAGATTGAGTGAGCAAAGGGATAAAGAATATTGAGAGAAAAGCAAAAAAAAATACAGTTTTTTTATCCCTTTCTTGAGAGATAGCTTTGGCACATATAACTAGACATGAAACTCTAGCTTTATTGGTTTTTGATTGCTTCAAGCCCTAATATCTGCTACTAGGGCAGACCACATGATGACAACATTCTAGTATAATTTTTTGCAGGCTTTCTTGAACTTAATCCTCATGTTGAAAAAAAACCCTAATTACTTGGAGAATATGGGATTTTTTTTATGTTTTTTCCATCAAAATATGTTGGATTCTTTATCGAAAAAAAAAGGTGACAGCAAGAAGCTAAGCTCGCCGCATGCCTTTTCCAAAGGAGAGACAGAGAATGACTTCAAATACTCTTTAGGGATTCTTGCTCTTCTTTTTGTCTAATGATTATGTTTTTAAATTCCATTTACATGCATTGATCATACTTTATTGGTCAAAAATATTAAACTTTAGTAACATAAGATATGCACTACAAAATAAAAATATTAATTTTGTAGCAGTAGTTAAAGGAAGTGAACTGTGGGACTACAAGACATACGGTCCCTCCATCTTTAGGGTTCCTGTTGTGAACATGAAGTTGTATTAATTAATTTACGAAATAATTTCCAAGTCAAAAAGCTCTTGAAGAAAGGAACAGATTGCATTGTCAGCAAAAGTGTCATGCAATGCTTTATCTGCATTAATTCCTTCAATGGAACATGTTCTAGTCTTTGATTGATCATTCTTTTCGAACCTGCCATCTAGATGCTTGTATGATCAGTAAAATATATAAAAAAACATACCTATATATTATAATAACATGCTTAATCGTTGAAACATATTACAGGAAAATCATTGTTGCCTAGCAAAGACCTGGAGTGGTACTTCTTTAGTCCTCGAGATCGCAAGTATCCGAATGGATCAAGGACAAATCGAGCAACTAAAGCTGGATATTGGAAGGCCACTGGCAAAGATAGAAAAGTGATCTCCCAAATGCGGGCTGTTGGCATGAAGAAAACCCTAGTTTACTACAGAGGAAGAGCTCCCCATGGTGCCAGAACTGGTTGGGTTATGCACGAATATCGCCTTGATGAACGAGAGTGCGAAATCAATACAGGCTTGCAGGTGCAACTAATATTCTCATCACCTTTATCTTCATATATATATATATATATATATAAATGTATGTATATGTATGTATATATATATATAAATGTATGTATGTTTTGGTGATAATTAAATGCATGAATTTGTGATATCATTTGATTATAATGAAGTTTTTACTGGGTGAACCTATGCAGGATTCATATGCACTATGCCGTGTGTCAAAAAGGACCACAACTATCACAAAGATTGGAGAGAATTATGAGTCTACGACGAGTCGAGTGCCTTGCGAACATTCTTCTAGCATTAATGAAATATATTCTGAAAATAACGGAAGATGTGAAGAATATGAGAGTACAAATTATACTATGCATAGAAATGTAGATACTTGCTCAACAAGCTACCGTGCCGTCGGATCCCCTCTCAACATCGGCGAGTCAAGAAATGGGAAATGGATACAGTCCATGGATGGATTTGGCATGTCAGCTCCACAATTTCCAAACTATTCAACAGTTCCTTACCCACCATCAAAGGTAATTAAGAATATATATTATCTGTTGTGGTTATGATAGACATAAACTAGCAAAACCTTTGATTAGTGACAGATATATATATGCACCGTCGCGAAAAAAAGAAGAAGATTAAAAAGACCAGCAAAAATTAAGTATTTGATAGTATAAATAGAAATTTCTTACATTCAATGGTTCTGGCAGGTTGATATAGCACTAGAGTGTGCAAGGTTGCAGCACAGGTTCACATTGCCTCCATTGCAAGTGGACGATTTCCCTCAGTTTGGATTTACTGACATGAAAGTGATGCAACAACCTTCCATGCAAGAATGCACAAGCACTCATCAAACAGACATTTTGCAAGAAATTCTTTCAGTAGCTCAGGCATCTCAAGAACTGATAAACCAGTCCAGTTTTCAAGATACCTGGGGTGGAAACTATGCCACTGCTGATCATGATTTCACTTTCATGGACGGGAGGGATGTCCAGCATAATGTGTGCAGTGACATGATGATGAACTCTACAAGATGGGCTGACAAACCATGGTTTGACCCCAGTACAAGCAGCAGGTCTGTAGACATGAGTGACCTAGATGAAACATTCAAGGCAGAGAGGATGGTAGAGAACTTGAGATGGGTTGGAATGTCAAATGATGAACTAGAGAAGGTACGTATATATATATGTAGCTTTTGATCTTTGTATAAATTAACCTAGAAACTTCTTCACTCCTAGTTGGATAAATATGAGTACTCAATCCTTTGTTAAGGAACCATCTCACCTAAAAGCTTAAGCTTATAGGTGAGACCCCAGAATATGATTATATTATACTCTAACACACCCCCTCAAGTGAAAGCCCCTTGAGCTTGAAACTTGCACAGGCCACATTACCTTGTGCTTGATTTTTTTATCAAATAGAATGGGGGTGGTGAGATTCGAACTCGTGACCGCTGGGTCAATAAGGCTCTGATACCATGTTAAGGAACCATCTCACCTAAAAGCTTAAACTTATAGGTGAGGCCCCAGAATATGATTATATTATACTCTAACATCCTTCTCCTTCCTCATTGGACAGAGTTTTACAGAGGACACCAAGATTGTTCCAATAGAAAATATTTCAAATTTCAGGAGTAGAGAAGAGCATGGAGTTCTAGGTATTTCTATTTTTATTCTATCTCCATGTATTAATCCAGTCACCTCCCCTTATTATTTGTTTTTATTATTCTCCTTCTTAATGGGAAAACTGATTAATTTGCAGGAGAATATGGACAAACTGCAGGCGACTGCATGGGATTCAACGACAGTGAGGATTTTTCACTTGCATTCATCAATGACGAGCCTAGTGATGATAACTTCATAGAGGAGAGTAATGTGGATGATTTGGCTAGTTCACCAAGCTTTGAAGTTGTGGAGGAAATCAAAGTTAATCATGGACTTTTCGTTTCGACTCGCCAAGCAACCGAGACATTCTTCCACCAATTAGTCCCATCACAGACTGTTAAAATCTACCTGAATCCAGCAGTGGTGACCACCAACTTTTGCATAGATACAGAAGAAAATACACAAAAATATGACACAAAACCATCCAAGACTACTGCAAAGGAGAACTTCATTGGAAGCAAATCATCAGTGCAGAATCCTTGGAGGTACTTAGCAAGCAATATTGTTTGTATGATTGTCATTCTCTTGATGCATTGTTTTTACTTGGGAGAAAACGTGGAAAATGGGAAATTAATGGATGAATTCATGGGAAGTGGAAGTGTAGAAGAGGAAGGTTTTTGCCCTAGCAAAAATATGATCAAGCCAATGAAGAAGCCTTCAAGAAAACTAATGAAGAGGGATGGGAATGAGAAGGAAAAAGATTTGGTGGTTACCATAAGAGGTGGTGGAGGGAGTAAACTTGGTTTGTTTCTGAAGAAGCTAGGGCTATTTCTAACCATTTCTTTTGCTCTTTGTAGCATATTGGTGAACCATGCCATGGCCTCTTGACTTGATTATTCTTGATTTCATTTACCATCTAACTATAGTTGTTGAATTGGGAAGGCATAAAATCTTGCCTGCTCTAACGTTGGAGTCTAATGTATTCTTATAGACACACATACACTCATATACCATTGTATTCTCTATATTGAAACTTATAGTAATTGAATAATTGTAACTGAATTAGATTAATGAAACTTTCATATTTTTCTGGTGTCAAGTTTGATTCTAATGCACCTCTTTTTCTTTTTATACTTGTGTAATATTCATTTGTTTGCTAAATTTGTACTCTAATGTAAAATCTGGATTTCGTCATTTCATTGTTTTCGGTATTTAATTACTGTTTCGGGGTAAAAACAAAAGATAAAAATAATTTATATCCTTCTATCTTTATATTACTATATTACATGTTTTTGTTTTTTCTAGACACTAATCAAATACATTGATGATCTCATTGTTTAATATGTTCAAGAGCACAACTTTGTTGATGGATTTCCAATGGAATATATGCAGCAATAATTCTATCTTAATCTGATGATCATATCGAGCATTCAAATCCTTTGCGAAGTAGCTGTCCCAAATACGAAGTATGTGAAAAAGAACGTGTTGTGATGACAAAAAACTTGATATATGCATTGCAGGTCTCGGATTCGAGTTAAAATATATTCATCTTATAAAAATATGAAATAATCGGGGTTTTACTCGCTTAAATCAATACCTAAAAGAGAGATGAGATTTTCTTGAATCCAAAAGCATTGAGATATGGATCAATTTTTTTAGAAAAAAACAAGTTTAAGCTTGTGAAGGAATTATAAAGCACAATATGGGGCCAAATCATATTCTAACAATATATATATACACGTGCAAGCACGCGCGCGCGCACACTCACCCCTACATAAGAGAGATCAGGTCTTAAGAGTTCTATGCATACCCATGATTTTTTTTCCTTAAAAGTGTTTGTTTTATATATATGTATAGGGAAAAGAAATGTATTTTTCTTTTCTTTTGGGACTAATAAGGTAAAA
Organism: Salix caprea; assembly: GCA_964035475.1. Taxonomy (NCBI): domain Eukaryota; kingdom Viridiplantae; phylum Streptophyta; class Magnoliopsida; order Malpighiales; family Salicaceae; genus Salix; species Salix caprea. The sequence continues at coordinate 8,455,835 of OZ037745.1, forward strand.
TGGGTTCACTGGGTGACAAAACTGTTTGTAATCCATCAAGAAATGAATAAACCATACTTTGGTCTCTAAGTTTTTAGTATTATTACAACTTAATCCTTCTTATTTGAAAGTATATAAATTAGTCCCTGGACTCTCTTTGATGTCCACCGTCATTTCATTAAACCATATGTTACTTATTTTCTTAATCATGCAGAGGTACCATTCACCAAAGAAAAACCAAATTAACAGGAAACCAAGGGACTAACTTATAGGGTTTCAAACATGAAGGACTAAGTCTTATCTGTATTAAGAAAAGAGAGACTAAAGTATAATCCACTCGTAGAAAATCCATGAAACCTCGCGCACATACATGAACATGCATTTGTTCTCATGTTCCTTCCATTCAACGTTCTGGGGTTTCGATTTTTTCAGGGTCAACAAAATTTTCAGGGCGTGTGATCTCTTACAAAGGAAACATGCAAGGTGAAGGTATTATAACTCGACAACAGTCTGGAAGATGCAGGTGGAGAAATTCTGACAGCTCTATCAATAAGATCACTTGCAACACCTCAAATCCTGATGACATGGAAGAACTGCAGAGATTATAGAGTTATTAAACTCGATCAATCTAAGTAACCCGTTAATGATTTAGCCTTTGTTCCTTGCCAATTTTTAAACAAAATCATACGAGAGTTTACTCGTGAGATTTACTAGCAAATCAAAGCTTATGGAGATACGATCAAATGGTATACCATTTGTTGGAAAATTGAAAAAAACTCTGATAAGAATTGTTGGAATGTAGAGGTACTCACTATTTTAATTGAAAAATTCTAACCCCTAGCTAAGAATTAATTGAAATATTTATGCGCTTAGCTGAAGAACAAAGAGATCAAAGGGTATTTTGTTCTATTTTAGCCGAAACAGACGAAACATTTTGTATTGGTTAAAAAAACGAGATAAAACGATATTGTTTTTATCTTGGTTAAAATTTCAATTCATTTTGGATTTTTCTGCCAAATACCAGCCGAAACGCGCCGATATCATTTGTCTGTGCCCTTTTGGCCAAATAGTGTTTTTTTAAATAATAAATAATTTTATAATATCAATCATATCTCTTAATCTGACCGTTAGATTGAGATGAAATTTTACGAGGAGTCTCTTGACATATTTATATATATTATGTTAAAACTTCAGAGCAATCAGAGAATGTAATGATCTTACGAGATTGATGATGACATTCTTGTAATATTATACATGTTCATAATTTTTGTTCAGAAAAATTATAAATTAGAACAAATGAATTTCAAATATAGAAGAAAAGAAAAATAGGTTTTCATACATTTAGGTTTATTGTTCTTTCTGGTAGAAACAACAACAGAAGAATCATCCTTGCCTCCACCAGCAAAGCTTGTTACTCTTTTTTTTTTTATTCTCGCATCAAACTAAGCCCGCAATATAAAAATAAAATATCAGTTAATGTTGATATTCAAAAGAGAAAGCAATAGGGCCCTAATTTATCTTCTTCTTCTTCTTTTTTTCCAATTAAGGTGATTGCTGTTTTTTTTTAGAACTTTTTTGAGGTTATTTTATCTGTCTCCTTGCTTTTTACTGATAAGAAAATAAATAAAAAATAGAAAAAAAACAATTCATCCTAAGAAACAGAGACAGTTAACAACGGTTGGATTATTTTTTGGATTGACAAAATGCTCATGCTTGAGAATGCTTGGAAGAAACAAAGTCAAAAACACACTTAGATTCAAAGCCATTGCGACTCAAAGCCCATCCCCAGATGTCCTTCTTCAATTTACAGATCCAGGATTGCAAATGTTCACCCTTTCCATCCAATTCATCCCGATTGATAAGTTTTTATCAGTGTTTTTGGATAATGAGGCAATTTCTCATAATTTACAAAGAGCTCCTGAGTTTTTAATCTTATTTTATGATAATAGCTTATGAATTTTTAATCTTTATTGCTTCGAGAAAAAAATGATCATATTAATATAAAAATATTAGTTGTGATGACTCAAAATGGAGATTTTTAGAGTGTTTTAAGTTATAATAATAATAATAATAATAATTATTATTATTATTATTATTATCATGCTCATAACTTATTAAGAATAAATCATATTCATGTTGAGAGAAAAATCCAACCTTATTTTTAGTTTTTTAAACCATTTATTTGCCGGTACTTTTCGAATCCCCAAAGCCTCCAGTTCCAGAAAACCCAAAACCATCTCCATCAGTATACCAGTCACTTCACCAAATCTCTCACACTGAGAGAGAAAACCGAAATGGCATCGCCACCGCAACCAACGCAGCCACCGCCGATGACAAACGCATTTGCATTAACACCCCACAAAGTCTCAGTTTGTTTACTTCTTCAAACCTACGCGTTACCTGCTCAAACAACACCACCGTTCCCCTTCTCCTCCGTCTCTCAACACAACCGTCTTGGGCTCTACTTATTAGCCCTCACAAAAGTTAGTACTGTTGCGAAAGTCATTGTCTTTTGAGAGAAAGTCTTCAGGCAGTGTTTGGTTCGCTTATTATTGGAAGTCCGATTTTGATTAACAATTGCTTTTTAAAAGTATTGGATTTGAGTTTAGAGGTGTATTGAGTAATGGGTTCCATTTATAATTTATATTTTCTTGTTTATGAAGGAAAAATGTCTTGTTGTATTTTATATTCTGGAGAGAATCAAACAATTTAAGTGATTAAGCTTTAAATTGTTTTTTTTTTTTTTTTTTTTTATAAAATCTGAATCTTTCGATGATTTTGAGTGATGTGTTCTGTTTAGAAACTTTAATTTCTCGTTTTTTAAAGGAAAATAAAGGATTATTTTTATATTTTCAGTTTTTAAGCGAGCCAAACATGGCCTTGAGTGGAAAAGCATGCAATTTTGATTTTTTTTTATAAAATATGTGGATTTGATGTTGCAGTCTTATGATGATATATCGGAGCCGAAGCTAGAGGAGTTGTTGAATCAATTGAAGGAAATCAGTGGGTCATTGGGGCATTGGTTGATAGATCATTTGACAGGCAGGTTATCATCTTTATCAGCGCCGGATGATTTATTTAGCTTCTTTACTGAAATGAGAGGTTAGTTTTCGGTCTTTTGTAATACCTTTAGTTTAGTTCCTTTTGTTCGGTCTTATGTGTTTGTGTTAAATTAGTTGGAAGTCTTAAAATTTGTTTGTGGTGTCAGGGATACTTGGAGGATTGGATTCAGTTGTTATGGAAGATAATCAAGTTATTTTGGACCCAAATAGCAATCTGGGATTGTTTCTCCGTCGCTGCATTCTCACATTTAATCTTTTATCGTTTGAGGTATTGTTGTATGCTTGCTTGTGGTCACAGCTGTTATTTTGTTTAGTGTGCCATCATGCTTGATATGATCATTGTTTTCCTCTAAATGAAATGGAAAAGGCAGAATGGCAGAAACTTGATTTTGAATAAGTGAAATTGAATGCTTTGATGCTTTCTTTTTATTACTTGCATGACTAGGTGTTTATTATTAAAAAAATGTAATGCAGGGTTTGTGCCATCTTTTGACAAATATTGGGAGTTATTGTAAAGAAGCCATGTCAAGTTGCATGCCATATGAGACACGACTCTTAGATGAGTCCAGTAATGATTTGGAGACATTAGCAGAATATGAGAACATGGATTTGGAGAATTTTGTGTTCGGAAAAGTTAATGAAGAAATTGAAGCAAGGAAACAGGCCAGCGAAAGAGTTCCTTTTCACCTTCATGGGCCTAAAGCACTTTCTGGATTGGTTGAAGGTATGATAATTATCTGCTATCTACTTGTCCTGGCATGCATGCTTGAAGATCGAGCACTTTTCATGAAATATTATGATGATTTTTCTCCTCCTTTAATATCTGGCTTTGGCAAAGTCATGAGTAGTTAAAGCGAACAGATCTTTTTGTTACTTATCTTTTGTGGTGCTCCAAAAAAAATTCACGTACTGATTTGTGAATCTATAATGCATGCAAACACTGTGGATCTAAAAGTATGTCCAAATTTCTAAGTATTCCTCAGTTTAGTAATGTGGTGAAGATATTACCAACAGATTTTGAGAATGATAAATCAAAACTTGCAGATATTGAGGTTGTTGCAGATCCAAGTTCCAAACATGGTGACAAATGTGGAGAAAGTAATGCATATATACATCCTCCAGGAAATGAATTGAGAGATGTCGATCCCTATGGGGAGATATTCCTAAGAACAAACTGGCAGGTACAAGGCTACTTAATGGAGCAAGCAGATGCAATCGAAAAGTAAGCATCACAATGACTTGCCAACTGCTATTAATAGTCTGTTTCTTCACTGTTTACATTACAGTTTAGTTTGAAACTGATAAAATAATATCCTGTTTCTGGTTGCAGGCATGACAGTTCATTCTCTTTCAATTCTTCTGAGCTTGTTTTAAGGCAGATTCAAAAATTGGCACCTGAGCTACATCGTGTAAGTTAGCATGTATTTTTACTGTTGAGCCTATTATATATTAATATATATTCATTTGTTTTGTAATCATTTTTTATGGATGCGCTCAATCCAGGTTCACTTCTTAAGATATTTGAACAGCCTGTATCATGATGATTATTTTGCCGCTTTGGATAATCTTCATCGCTACTTTGATTATAGGTAACAAAAAGATTCAGCTGTCTATATAATTCCCAAGTGCCAGAATTTAAATGTTAATGGAACATATATGATTTACCTGCTTTTAATTGAGGTCTCTGCTTGGAAATCCAGCAGCATCATGGTGTCTGCAAAAAGTTTCATTTGTTAATCATTAGCCCCTTTTTTTCCCTCACTTTTCACTGGTTAAATATATAGTTAAAATGCTGATATCCTCTTCTGGAGTACTTGTGGGTACAAGAATCTCTCTTCTTCTTTTTTTCTATATTTCCATGTAATCTAATGCGGTAACTTACTCTACGTTAATGCTTGCATATTTAAATTTTTATTTTAGAGGGAAGTAACTTCTTGCAGCTAGCAATTTCATGGAGACTCAATGCCAGAAAAACTCAGGATCTTCTCTTGGTTTCAAATCCATAGTTTTGCTTTTCTTTGAGAGTTAATACTTTGTTGTGGGCTCCAGTGGGGTCCCCTCATACTTGGACCCCAAGTAGAATTTGATTGTCCCTAGTCAATTGTACCTGGACAGCCAATATGCCATCTCAGTTTTGTTTGGATGATGATACATATAGAGTTAATAAAATGGATTATTGATAGGTTTGGGGGCCTTACAAGTCCTATCTCCTGATGTATGTCATGCCTTGTGATAGATGGGAGAAGAAAAGTTATCTGTTAACTAGGGATATATAGAACATGATATTACTTGAGTGTACACTCGGTTTCTCCAAGTAGGGTGGAGGTTTTATTCTTACTGCATTTGGTGGGTTGTGGCAGGAGGAAGGATTGTTAGAATATCTGTAGATGTTTTATGTTTGTATTTGTTTTATGATAGTCACTAGAGTAATGTTGAGAATTTCAGGATCTCTATTTTAGCAAGGTAAGTTTTGTTGGATGGGGTCACTTTCTTCTCTCCCCTTTGGTGCAGTGAGTTGTGGGCAAAGCTTTGCAGGCACATATTCTCATGAGCAGATACTCAATTTGTCTTAATTTGAATGGAAATGAATGACTAATGGTAAACAAAATGTTGGAGTCAATACCTTCCATGCCTGTGTCTTGATGTTCTTAGTAACACAGTAAAACCTAATATTTCATCAGATTTCTCTCTCGTTCTTTTTTCCTTTTTTTTCTTCCAGAAAGGTTATTCTTTAGGCTGGACTGATTGGTCATTGCTGTTGCTTATGAAAACCAAAATATGTTGAAGAAAATTCAATTTTGTGTAGGGCAAGTGCCAGTTACCAAACTTCATTGCACTTTGACAGTCACCACTTGGAATAGATGGTATCTTTGAATTAATTATATAATTGACACCATCTCTAATCTTTTTCCTATCTCAAATGAACTAATTTTATGCTTTGGGTAAGAAAGTGGCCTTATTTTACCAATATTGTCACCAAAGTGCAGGGGCCGAGGGATTTGATTCAGTTCCATCTTCTTCTGGGTCTAATGGCTCTGGAAGATATGAGATTGGTCTGATATATTTGGGAATGATGCATTTGCACTTTGGGCATCCTAAGCAAGCTTTGCAAGTAAGCATGAGAAAAATCTCTCTTAAGAAAAATTAGTCATTATTGCACTATTTCTGCCTAATTCGTACCGACTGAAAACTTAACAAGTTGGATCTCTGCAAGCTCGCCAAAAGTTTTTGGTTCAGAACTTGATTTTGGGTTAAAGCTTCAATTATGCTAGTTTGCCAAATCCCGGGGAATTCTTGGGTGGTTTGGGAAACTTGAGCTTGCTTCATTTGAGTCCAATTAGGGGCATGTGAAAAGTTATACTTTTCATGTTTTTGATTGTTTTCATATGGTAATTTTTTTGCTTGTACTTTCAGGTTTTAACTGAAGCAGTTCGTTTTTCTCAACAGGTAATGTCCTAAATTGCTGTTTTATCAACTTCTCAAATCATGATTTCTAATATTCTTGCACATGCATGTGCTTTTCTGAAAGCTATTTCTGCTTTTTCAAAAATTCCTTTTATGTGGTTATGTGGACAGGCTTATAATTGGGTTGATGCTTGAGCTTGAATTGAATGATTTATTTAAGCTACCAAAATTTAAAATGCTTACCTGAATTTTAAAATGCATTCCAACAAGGATTGCCTATCATCCTCTGCACTAATTTGCTTAGAAATTATAGAAACTTGAGAAGATATTAACCGGCTCCTGGGTCTTGGTATTTTCAAAACCTACTACCTTAGCCTTCTTAATGTTCCTGGATCTCTAAGATAGGGCATAGTGAGTGATTTAAGTATTTTACCAAACTGCTTTTTGAAAAATTGAAAAAACAAATCAAGAAGAAACGACTCCCTTCAATTTTCAAAACAAAGTCACAAATCAGCCTTCCATATCATGTATTTGAATAAGCGCTATGGACATTTTAATTGAAACATATGAACAAATCATATCAAATAGGTTTTCCAAGTCGATAGTTCAACCTTGGTGTGTCTCTTAGTCTCTTGGTTAGACATAACACATAAATTTAAGGAGATATGGAATGCATTTTTGTTGTTATAGTTCTTTTTGTTGCAACACAATTTTAGAGGCTTTGCCTTACACTGTAGTGCTGTATCTATTCTTAATTATAATTATTGTATGTATGATGGTGGCTGATTATTATTGTGCAGCAAAGTAATGAGAGTTGTCTTGCGTACACTTTAGCAGCTATATGCAATGTGTTGTCTGAATTTGGTTGCTCAAGCTCAGCAGGAGTACTTGGAACTTCTTTCTCACCTATAACCAGCATGGACACTTCATTGTCTGTTGGGCAACAATTGTTTGTTCTCTTGAGGGAGTCTCTGAAGAGAGCAGAAAGTTTAAAGTTGAAACGATTGGTTGCTTCTAATCATCTTGCTTTGGCCAAATTCGATTTACTGGTGAGACTAGGAATCACTAGAGTTTCATCTTAGCAGCCTATTACTATTATTTTCTTTTCTTGAAGAATACTGTTGTATATAACGAATGTGTTTAAGCCAGTGTTCTTGTGATGGTTTATTGTTTGTCAAATATGTAGTTTATTGTTCAATATGAAACAGTGGGTCAATTGTAGAATATTTGGTTTCTTTCCTGTGTCCTCCTACCTTTATCAGTGAGTAATAAACCCATTAAGAGGAGAAAGTGGTCTCACAAAATCTACACAAACGTTTATTACCAAACTATGTTGTTTCCAGTAGTTTGTTACTATGTTGTGCATATAAGAAATATTTCAGTGAACAAGGTGGCTGGTGTTTGCTTGCTTTTGTAGTGAGTAGACATGCAGACTAGTGTAAAAAACACAGAAAAGAAGAACATATAAGTTTCTTTTAAATATTGTTTTTGCAATACACTTGCTTGGGACTTATACTGGAGAGTGGGCTAGTCTGGTGCTGGTGCATTTGGCTTGTTTTACAGATTTAAAGGTTGTTTCAATGTTGTATTTAAACCTATGAGTTGCTAGTCTTATTGTGAAATAATATAAATTATATCTTGAGGGCTCACCAAAAAGCTTAAGTTTTTGGGTGAGATGATTTCTTAACATAGTATCAGAGCCTTGTTGACTAAGTAGTCATGAGTTTGAACTCAACACTCTCATTCTATTTGAAAAAAATTAAGCACAAAGTAATGGTAGTGTGAGCCTGTACAAATTTCAAGCCCCCAGTGTTTTTACTTGAGGGTGTGTGTTAGAGAATAATGAGGTCTCGCTTAATAACTTAAACTTTTAGATGAGATGGTTACGTGGCGTACTTGCACTTCTTTGTGATAATATTCTGCTCCCAAAAACTAGCAGTATAATTCCTTTGAGAATCCAATTTGTTCTGGTTCTGTGGAAACAATCATGGGGATGGCTATATCACTGTTAGTTTGGTTCCAAAGTTTGAAGTCACAAATACCATGCAGAAAGTGTGATGGAGTTCTCGTTGGGCTATTAAGTATTAAATTACATGTTGGTATAGTTAGTAGGCATAGGATTTGGCCAGAGATAAATAAATGCTGGTTTGGTCCAAATATTGAACTCAGACATGTTTTGTTGAATATGTTATGGTTTTATTGGTTAAATTGTACTAGGCCCTTGAACTATTGGTCAGAGTACCATTAGTCCTTGGACCAAAAATTCAAGCTAGCACTCCATGTACTAATCATTGATTCAATGTAGTCTGCCATTAGTGGAAATTAGGTTTTTGTTCAAATTATTACTGGTTTTATCAATTTTTATTTCAATTTTATTAAAAGAAATATGAAAATATGTATTTTTTTAATGAGGTCACATGATCTTCACATGCCAATTCCATTATAATTTGGATGGAACCCTAATTTTCACTATCGCAAACCAAATTAAATCAAATGATTAGTACAGGGACTACTGGTGCAAACTTTTTAGTCCAGGTACTGATGTACTTTGACCAATAGTGTAGGAGGGTCTTGTACAATTTAGCCTTGTTTATTGAATCTGTAGAATATTTAGTTAAATGTTGATTCAGCAGTTGGAGACTCGTTTAAAAATTCTTTGACCTTTATTCTGTCATAAGCCACTTATTTTAGTTATATTTTGATTTGCAGCATGCGCAAAGATCTCTGCTGTCATTTGGTCCCAAAGCTTCCATGAAGCTGAGAACATTTCCGATCAATGTTTGCAAGGTATTTGGTGCCTTTGGTGATTCTATTTACACTTTCCCTAAATCTGGTAACATGCAGAATTAGTCTTTTTCTATTCAAAACCTTTCCATTTCCTATTTCCTTGTTGCAGGAATTAAGATTATGTTCTAATTTGATTAGCGAATTTGGCTATGAAAGCTCCACAATGACTACTGATGGTGCTTTTAGTACAACATGGCTCAACAATCTTCCAAAGTCAATGGATTCACCATTGTTGCCCCAAGAGAATGGACATCGAAACAATTGTGATGCACACCGATTCTTTACACAACTCAGCACAGTTCCCAAATCTGTTTTGCAATTATTAGGTTCTTCATACATAATGCGTTCCACTGCTTGGGAGATGTATGGCAGGTGAATTAATGACCTTTTTGTACCTGACTTTTACCTTTTGGTAAAATTTGGCTGCTTATTTCCTTTGAAATTTTTTTTGAACGTGTGATGCGTGAACTTGCTTGCCTTTTATTTCTAATTTATGTATCTGGATATGATACGGATATTAAGGGTACTTTCTTTGTCTGTATAAGTGCTATGTGTATATGCATATCTTCATATGTTGGATAGTTTGGGACTTCTTCATTCCATTATCATAGCATTCACATTTTATTCAACCCCATTTGTTAACTGACCTGCATAGCTCCTCTGATGTCTTGAGCAGCACACTTTTGATTAGGTGGAGGTGAAGCTTCCAATGAAAAATCCTCAGCATATTTTTCACGTGATTGCCCTTTTGGTTGTTGTTGATCTTTCTAAATCTTCTTCTCTCTTTTTCAATTTTTCCAGGGATTCATTTTCTTAATTTATTTAGACTTTGAGGCTAGGACTCAGGAAGCGGAACTATATTCATGTTGTTAATAACTTCTTTTTTCTGCTTTTTAAGTATTTCCTTTGATGCCCTGTTGCCCTGTAACTTATGGAGATTATTATTAGACATCAAAAGAATGTGAGCAGTAGAAACTGAGAGATGAAATTTACTATTCTGGGTTTCCATTCCTAGTCACACTTGCAATATGCTCTGTTGACCACTACTTTCAAAGATTTAACAAAAGCTGTCTCTTAATAAGGGCAGCTTCACTGTGTTCTTGTTCAGTGCAATCTTACATACTTGTATTACTTTTCCTGGTTTGTTTGAGAATTATTGGACTCGTAATTGAATTTTTCTTATATTTTGAAAAACATTTTTTCTCTTATTGCTTCCAAGGACTGTCTTGTTTGATTGCTCATGTTTCTTTTTCCTTTGTCAAAGTGCTCCTCTTGCTCGAATAAATTCGCTGGTTTATACCACTTGCTTTGCTGATGCTTCAAGGTAAACTTTAGCTGAAGTATCTGAAGATTTGTTCATGTTTTGCTATTATTCACTATTCCTTTCTTATTCTTGTATTGTGTTGGTTGTTTTAAGTTCATCCGATGCAGCTTCAGTACATGCAAAGCTCGTCCAACATTTAGCAGTATTTCGAGGATACAAAGGTCAGGTTGAATGCTTGCACATTTTCCTTGTAGCTTCACAGTATATTCTGAAACACCATGGGGTTCTTTTATAAACTTTTAGATTTCAATACATGAACCTGTCACTATTCAGAAGCAGTTGAAAGTTTTTGAAAGTATCTTATATTTTGCAATTGAATCAAATTCCCAAATTTGAATTTTGCCACCAGGCTGTTTTTTGTTTCTGGCTTTGGAGAAGGGCTTGTAAAGAGCTGACAAGTCGCAGTCTATTTGTAAACATATTCCCTCTGACAGAGTAGTAAAATCTTCCTTCAAAAAGGAAATATGTGTAAATAGGCATATTTCATTTTTTGTTTGTATTGGTAAATTTGCATAAACTTGTAGTTTTGAATGGAAAAAAAAGGTTATACAGATTTGGAAGTCCTTTTCTTCTCCATAACTCAGCATTTTGTTACATACAATTACGCGTGCACATTCAAACCCATATGTTAACCATTCAAAAACACTTATGTGTGTGGTCAAAATTGTATGTTTACCATTCTTCCTTGACCCATTGTGTTACTTATTCTGTTTTTCCTTCTCTCTACCACCAGAGGCCTTCGTTGCTCTTAAAGTAGCTGAAGAGAAGTTTTTAACTGTCTCAAAATCTGTAATTTTGTTAGTAAAACTGCAGCTACTCCATGAGCGTGCTTTGCATCGGTGAGGCTACTGACTATAATTATTATACGTCTCTTTGATGTGTATTAAAATGTTTCAAATTAGAACCTCTTTGTCAACTAAGGTAAAATTACTTTGGTATACAGAGGAAATCTGAAGCTAGCACAACAAGTATGTGATGAACTTGGAGTTTTGGCATCATCTGTCAGTGGCGTGGACAAAGATCTGAAGACCGAAGCAAGCCTTCGCCATGCTCGCACATTGCTTGCAGCAAATCAATTCAGCCAGGTATACATATTTTGACATGTTAATGTCTTCTACTTGTTTTACTTAAACTTTAATGAAACAGCATTGAGGGTTAGTGTTTCATGTTGTTGGCCCACTTGGATTTTAATGAAATAGCTTCGAGGGTTAGTGTTTCATTTTGTTAGAAATGAGAAATAGTGTTCCTTACCCTGCATGAATTCTTCAGAAGCTAGCAGGATGGCATAATTTAATATGTTTTGTGAATTGCTAATTTACTGCATGTTTGTATGATTATTTGAGCTTAATAAGAATCACGTGCGAACTCTGCGGGTGCTCAGCTTTCCAGAGAATTAGATTTGCATGCTTTATTGTGAAAGCCAACAGCTGGAGAGGGAGAGAGCATTTGCAAGGTAGGTCTAGGTAAAGTGACCACCTAATTTCCAATTTTTAATCAAAGTTTCTGAATCCACAAAGAAATAGGGTTATTAATCCATAAGCACTGAGAAAGAAGAGGCAAACCTGCTTCTCACATCCATACACTGCTTTCAAATACAATGCATAGTACGCTTTTATAGGCTCTCAAAAGCCTGGAAGAGTACCGACTAAAATAGGAAATAAAATGTTTTAAAATATAAGCTCTTAATTATTGCAATTATCACTAAAAGAAAACTTCCTAAATTACAAAAATACTACAAAACTAATATATTACAAATATCAGCTATTGGTGATGGTAAGTGACAGCAGTTTGGCAGTGATAGAAATGGTGACAATCATGAAGGTTATGGTGTTGATGCATATATGATAGCTGTGATGGCAAAGACTGGTGGTGGTGTTATTGATGCTGGTGATGATGGTCAGGGGTGACGGTATTGGTTGTGGGGTGGCAATGGTAATAGTATTGGTGATGGTGGGAATGAGTGATGGTGGCATTAATATTGATAGCTAACCAAATTTTAGAAACTTTGCGAAGTGGACTCCTGCTTCAATACAGAAACCAAAGGCTAAATGACAACAATATCTGATTAAACTCAAAACTGAACATGGAAATGCCTACTAATCACAGCACCAATTGAACAAAATTTAGAAGTCTCCTGGATATCCTTTTCATTTGTACCCTGTAGAGTGCTAGAGCCAAGAAAACTAAATCAATCCTAATAATCAGTCCACCATAGCCATATGTGTATGGTGGAGTCTTTTGATTTCTGGGCTAAATACTGTATTAATGGACGGTCCTGTAAAAGCTGAATCAAATGAAGTCTTATGGTAGTAGAGCTGGTACAGAAAGTAGAAAATGAGGCTGTAAACTAAACAACAAGCATGAGGCAATAACCAAAAGATTATTCCCTTTTTGCAAGTCAGTACTGCATCTTCGTTTCCTGGATGTCTCACTATTCATTCCCCAAATTGTTTTTCCATGGCTTAGGTTCAGTAATATTCCTTTCCTGTCTAATATGTCAGTCTTTTGCAGGCTGCCGCTGTTGCACATTCTCTCTTTTGCATGTGTTACAAATTCAATATGCAGGTTCAGAATGCCACTGTTCTTCTTTTGCTGGCAGAAATTCACAAGGTACAATGACAGATTTGATAAGTGTAGATAGATTTAGCTTGCTTTGAAGTGTGCTATCTTGTTATTTCAAGATGTTGGAAAACTTTTGTAATATGCTATTGTTAAACTTGTTTCTCTATTCCTCTCCTAAATGAATAGGGGAAAGGGGGCAAAATACAGACCATTAGCTTTTTGCACAAACATGCCGGAAGATGAAATGGAAACATTAGACAGAGGACTTGCACATGGTTACCTCTGATTACCCTGAGGGGCCATTGAATTTCCTGACACTGACTTGGTCAATCTGGCAGTGTTTTCTTTATTTCCCCTGACATTGATGCATTTGGATATATTTTATCATTTGAATGCATGTCTGTAGGTATAATTTTTATGAGCAGGTAAACTTATTGTATTCATTAAAGCACTATTTTGTGTTTAGTTTTCATAAGAAATCTGGACGGATGAATTTGGTGAAGTGAATTCTCTTCGGGATTTTTATATGTCGAAGTGCAGAAATCATATGAAACTTCTTTTGCGTGTCATCAGAAATCAGGCAATGCTGTTCTAGGCCTTCCATATGCATTGGCAAGCCTCTCATTTTGCCAGTCATTTAATTTGGATCTGCTCAAGGCATCAGCCACTCTTACCTTGGCTGAGTTGTGGCTCTCATTAGGATCAAATCATGCAAAGAGGGCTCTGACCCTTATACATGGGGCTCTTCCCATGATTCTTGGTCATGGAGGGTTGGAGCTCCAAGCAAGGGCTCAGATCACTGAAGCAAAATGCTATTTATCTGATCCAAGCTATTCAGGTTCCACTCTTATCTCCATTTCTTTTTCCCAAGGGGAAGGGAGGCTCATTATTGGGTTAGACCTTTTTTTTCTAAAATATTTTTTTTTCCCCTCAGTTTTCAAAGATTCTGAGGTTGTGCTAGATCTTTTGAGGCAAGCTTCTGATGAGCTTCAAGTGTTGGAGGTTTGTAGATGTCTGAACTTAAGTATTTGAATATCATGCATTTGGTTGTCAGATATAGGAGTTTCTCTGGTCCAAATTCTCAAAAAGATTCCATGTTTTTTTCTTCGGCAATCAAGATTAGTTCTTTGGTTCCATATTAATACAGCATTTGCAATATTACATATGAATACCTCTTCTGCAATTTCTCTAGACACACGATTCTTAGTTGGAGTGTTTTTCTGCTCAGACTTCCTTTTCCTTTTCTACTTGTAAAATTTTACAAGTCCACACATGTTTATCAACCTAAATTTTGCAGAACATATAAAAAATTCCGGCTGTTTCTTGAGGGTTTCATTATTATAATTCCGGCTGTTTCTTGAGGGTTTCATTATTATAATTCCGGCTGTTTCTTGAGGGTTTCATTATTATAATTGATGGTGTTGCTTTTGCTTGACAGTTTCATGAGTTGGCTGCAGAAGCTTTCTATTTGATGGCCCATGTATTTGACAAACTTGGGCAACTTGAGAGGAGAGAAGAAGCTGCAGCTTCATTCAAGGAACACATGATGGCTCTAGAGAATCCTCAGGATGAAGATGATCCTTTACTGAACATGTTTTGAAGAAAATTACAGTTGTATTTCATACAAGTTAGAATCGTGATTATTTTAACAACAGTAGCTTTTACTCGCTATGTTTTCCACCATGGGACATTTCTCTTTGAGAACTTGAGATCCATATGAGAATTAAGATGTTTACTTCGATTGATTCATAATTTGTGTCCATCAAGAGGGTGCATTTTTATTGATTTCACATTATAGAAGTGTGCGAAGAGAATTTTTGAGTGCTATTATGTGCTAGATCACTTACCAAATTTCACACTGCAAATCTTCATTATTATAAAATTGAGAACACTGACAGCTTATTAACGGTACACAGCCAATTTTTTTATTTTCAGTGATCATACACACTGAAGTTGAAATCAGAAAGTAGAAGATAAAAAACGTTATGGAAAAACATAGTGAGCAGCGTCAGGAGGCACAGGATGATTGCTGTCCTGATCCAAGCTTCCTGATAACAGCTTAAGCTCCAAACAACCTGGATGTAGGGTAAATACGGTATGAGTTACTTTATTGCAGGATCCAAACAAATTAGCTATTCGGGTTTGTAGTCGACTGTGTTTGTCTTGTGCTGCACGAGTCAAAATCTGTAAGTTAGCTTGCATGTAATGTTAGAAAAGTGAATAATATTTTGCGTCAAAGAAATTGTCCGGAAAAGAATTGTACTTGTAGAGAATCAACTTCCTTGCCTGGCACCGGAACGTGTTCCAGCAGTTGGCTTTGAGGCTGGAATTTGAGCTTCTTCAGTCGCGACAGGCACATTCTTTGCCTGGAAGTGTTACACGAGGGACATGAAAAAATTTTCAGGAGTCCTATTATTTCTGATTGTAAAGCTGTAAATAGAGACTAGAGAGTTCATACCAATCCCCTGAATTGAAGATTATACAGCATCTGGATGTATCTCTGCTTGGCTAGTTTCTGCTCCTTGTTGAGCTGCCTCCAGAAACTATACATGCTACCCATGTTCAAAACTTTGTTTGCATAGATCTTCCATGTATAGCTACAAAACAAAGAGAATTATCGATTCGGTTAGTAAACGACAGGGGAAAGAACACAATTGAGGATGTCTGTCGCAAGTGTAGTTACCATTCGTTTATCCGTTTCAACCCTTCTGCTGAAAATTTATTCCAGTATCCTGGATCCACCTTGCACTTCTCAAAGAAATCAGAGATGATGTTGCTCGACTCATCTCCGTTTTTGGGATCAATATGGAATCCTGAGATCCTGTCAACGATTATTTCAGCTGGCCCTCCTTGGTTGGTTGCAAAGGTGGGCAATCCGCAGTTCATAGCCTCGATGACTGTGAGTCCAAATGCTTCATAGAGAGCTGGCTGCACGAAAGCTCCTTTTGTATCGGCGATGCAACGGTACAGTTCTCCATTGCGATTTCTATCGGTCTGAGCTGCTATCCATCGGAACTGACCCTTGAGCTGGTACTTCTCTATCAATTCATGTATCTTCGTTATTTCAGCCATTTCTTCTCTGTCTTTAGATTTGTTTGGATCAAAGAATCCACCAACTATAACGAGATTAACTAAGCCTCTCAGTCTCTTGTTCTTCCCGTACCACGCGGTTAGTCCGGTAAGGTTCTTCACTGTGTCGAGCCTTGCCATCGAGAAGATAATAGGCTTCTTCTTGTCCTCTAAATATCCGCTGTTGTTCAAATAATTTCAGATAAGATGCTGGGTAGTTATAGAGATTCTTAATGACAATCTAAAGTAAATGATCTCTTGAGTATTGAGTACTTACATGTGTTCATCATTGACCACTTTGCTAAACAACAATTCTTCAATCGCAGGATGAAACTGTGTGAATCGACTCTGTTTCTCCGTGTATGGGAAATAGACAGATTGATCAGCCCCAGGTGCAGCAATGTTGAACTTCGGATCAAAGACGTTGATGCCAGATACAACTCTGCAGAGCCCTGGGAGTGTGAATGAAGTATGGCTCTCATACTGTCCTGGTCTTTCTTTGCTGCAAACAATATCATAACATATTTTTTAATACATTTTTATGGTTTAATGGAGAATTATTCAGAGATGTGTGGATGATTTTCTTGCCTTCCGGCAATCTCCTGGTATGTACTTGCTATGATGAAATCGGTTGCATTCATGGCAATTGTATCAGCCATGTATTGGCATGAGAAGTGATACTTAGGGTCTAATTCCTTCCACTTAACATCTGAATTTTCATACTTCGTCTTCTCCAAAGCATGTGCAATAGTTGCCTGAGTTATCCCAAGTTTACTAGCCATGAGAGTTGCAGCTAAATTCCCATCAGTGTAGTTTCCGATGATGAGATCCGGCTTTCCTTCCATGAGGTCCAGGATCTTGGTTATAACATCCTGATATAAAAACAGAAGAGTACATTCAATAATGACAGGAACCCCCAGAAGATGAATGAAGAAAGATTTAAAATGGATTATCTGACAAGTTCACAACATGCCTGAGTAAACTTCTCGAGATAGGGATAGACATCGAAACGAGAAACCCACTGGCGGAGGACCCTATTTTCGATGCTGAACGGCACCCTAAGGATGATTGAATGCTTGGTGCCATTTATCGATTCCAATTCCTGATTGCACTTTGTTCCCCGAGCGTCAGGAATGAGTCGGGTGACCTGTTGAGGAAAGAACATGATTAGACAAACTCCTGAAACCCTGATCAGCTAGTCACTCCTTGTGAGGTTAATGAACTTACCACAATAATTTGTGGTTTTATGTTGAGTCCCTGATGCTCAATCCTAAGCAGCAATTCATCTTCCAAGGCTTTCACTTGGTCTAGAATATAGACCACCTGTTCAAGAGTAGTAGCACAGGTTTGTGATCGAGAATAGCAAGTATCAGTAGAATTTGTTTTTACCGCATCAGGGAATTGAAATCCATACCTGTCCACCGGTATCTGGCAAACCGAGGACATCTGCTTGACCGAAGTAACCGTGAGGAGAGAAAATTACAACATTGAATACAGTTGGCAGCCTGCTAAAAAAATTCTCCATGTTCAATGGATCCGGTGCTTGTAGAACTTCTGAGAGAAATCTCATCGTCTCCTTCACTCTTTCTGCAGTATTACCCCATCCCTTCTCGAAGCCCCACTCTTTGAAGCTGCGAAACAAAGAGCATCAGTTTCCAGGGTCTGCTAATGTGAAATTTCAGTGTCTGCTGACAAAAATGTTCACCTTATCTCAAAATTCTGATAGAGGGTGTCCTTCGGAAGTCCTGAGAGGTAAACTTCAGCAACTATCAGTGCCATCTGAAGCTTTCTGACAGTGCCAAGGGTCTCATTTATCATAAGTTTCTGCAAATTCAGATGCATCAGAAATCATATATACAAGGATTTGTAACTTTATGTATAGAAAATGAAGTCGTGCCGTTCATACTTCTCCTTCATGATTCAGAGATAGCAAGTAATCCACCAAAGGCTGAGCACTCTCCAGGCTGCCGCTGAGCTTTGAAGTTACAAACTTCGAAACAAAACCAAGTCCATTTCCGATGGAAGAAGATAAGGTCAAGTGAGGAACAGAGAAATCAAATGCTCCGAAATCAACTTCCAATGCATTAGCATCGTTTGCCCTGACAAAAAAGCAGGTTTTTGAGCAGAAATCTACAAGGAAAACGCGGTCAAATACTAAAGACTACACAGAAGTGCATAGACTATGGCGTACCAGTTATCATCATATATCATTTCCTTGAATTTCAAGTAGTCTGTAGCAGTGATGCCCTCAACCGAAAGATCAGCAGAGTTCACCTTCACAAATTCCCAGAATCCAGGGCTTGGTCTAATGGAGAAAGCTACATGAGGTGGATTAACAGCTGCTTCCTGCAGATCATAGGAGTAATTATATTACACTAACTTCAAAAAGGATAAAAAACGAAACCCATGTAAACTAAAAGGACAAAACTGCCTTTTACCGAGATAAAAAAGGACCGGAATACAAACCTGAATAGAAAACCAAATGTCCCCCAGCAAACCTTCCAAGACCCTGGTTCTTTGAGCCTGATCATCTATAACACTCTCCATTTCATCAAGTAAATGTTGAAGCTTCATTGTCCTCCTTCCCTTTTCTATGAACTTGGCAAAACATCTCTTCATGTGGTACCTGCTTTGTTTAAAGGCTTCTGGCATGTTGTCAGCTATAGAGTCAGACCTCTTCAAGGTTGCCATTTGTAGTAACTCTTTTGTTTTTCCTCCTCCCTTTCTCGGTAGCAAGAAAATGGTCGAAGAAGGTTTTGATCAACTCTTGTTTAGAAAAACCAATTTATAGAGCAAATGTACGTGTTTGATCGGTGCATGAAAACGGGTTTGCTTCGGCTGTAATCAAGCGATTGGCTGATAGATTTTGTTCTTAAGGTAATGGATCTGTAAAGTCGGGTGCAAGAAAATTCTTGAGAAAGAAAAAAAGAAAAGAAGGAATTTTAAGAGGTGCGAAGAGATTCTTGGCTACTAAAAAAGGCTAATCAAACAAAGAAATGCTCAATATTCTATTCCTTTCGTGCTCGTAAGGAAGAACTAGGGAAAGCTAGGTGAAGGCCCCAAGACAAATTCGCCACATTCACCTCAACTCTCTGGCTTTCTTTTATATTAAATCTTTCACCACATCAAGAAGAATGACAGTTTACATCTTCATTAACATCATATGACTGGTTTGATTGTTATAATCAAACAAAAGACACAAAACAAAGCAGTCGGACATGTCTCTCTGTTTTTTTTTTAATTATTTTCAGTGAATTATTACCTTTAACACAAACCCAGAAACAAACTTTTCTGTAGTGTTCTAACTAAATACGACTGTGGATATTGTGTCCGTTTGGTATTGCATTCCAACCGGAGTTTTGAGCAAAAGCAGTTTTTGAGTCGTTTGTAATGATAAAATACCGTTTAAATTGCTATGGGACCCACAAAAATATTATAAAGCTTTTGTTTGCGTTCTATTTTAGTTATAGTTATGAATCGCAGCTAAAAATATTTTTTTTAAATCATAACAGCAACTCCAATACCAAACATACCCGTTATCTTGGAAACTAACCAAACACAATCATGGAGTCATGACATGATCAATCGAGTTATGCTATTGCTTTCGTGAAAGCTAGAAAAATGGTGTAGCTTCTAAATGATGCCCAACTTTCGGTTTGGATCCATGTTCAAGCTAGAGACCTCCTTGTTAGGCAACTCTTATCACGTGTCAGAATTAGAGTCTAGGAGAAAAATGGATACATTGGACCACAAGTCTTCGAAGCGGTTTGGCACGCGTTTCAACCGTCCTGCCGCAGAAATTCAATTTTTTTTTATTTTAAATGAATATATTTAGGTATTTTTAGATCATTTTGATGTGCTGATGTCAAAAATAATTTTTAAAAAATAAAAAATATTGTTTTGATGTATTTCAGCACGAAAAGTATTTTAAAAAACTACCGCAACCGCCCTTCCAAATAGGCTTATCCATGTTTGGCAATTCCATGCACATGAAATCACGTTTGCTTATTATGGAAAGAAATAGGGTTTGGTATTTTTTGGATTTTGCTACAAAGCAAAAGCAATACGATAACTGAGAGGAAAAGAAAAGGTTCGGTTTTGCAAGCATTTTTTTTTGTTGTTTTTTGCCTTTTTGCGTCTTCTTTTTTTTTTTAAAAAAAGTGTTGACATTTTCTTCAAAAGGGTGAATTACAAGTAATTTAAGTTCTTAGGGGACTAATTCGAGGTTTGTAGAAACGACCCAAACTCCCCCAAGATCCACACATTTTGTTGGGCTTGGGAATGGGCCAGCCCAAACAGCCCGAAATCGAACTCTTTTCTGTTTATAAGTCAGTACACGTGGCAGACGCCCACTTGCACTAGGGTTTTAGAAACAGCAGCAAACCCTCCCTTCCCTCGCCTTTATAAACCCTTCCTCTGTCCTTTCAATCTCTCATTCTCCTAAACCCTAACACCTCTGCAGCTGTTCTATTTCTCACTTTTCTTTTAGGTTTTCTTTGACATCATAAACGTTGCGTATGAGCTTACGCTATATGTGATTTTCCGTTTCTGCAGTACCCATTTAGGAGCTCATTAGATTCTTACACTTCACCCTCTGTGTTAATGCATATTTGGAGATGTTTTTATGTTTTATTTTCAATTTGATTTTTTTTTTGTAAAATTTTGTGAATGAGAAGGTGGAGGTGATGATTATTTCCCCAGATGATCGAAGCTGAACAAACTGAGCGATTTTTCTCTTTCGAGAGATCCAAGCCAGATTTCTGATCCATCTTCAACTTGATTTTAAAAAAATATATATTTTTTTAAGAAAATACTTTTGATGCTGTTAAATTATAGAGTTTGGAGAATAATTAATAATAAATAATGGAATTGAAGAGATGGAGGTGATGATTATTTCCCCAAATGATCGAAGCTGAACAAACTGAGCGATTTTTCTCTTTCGAGAGATCCAAGCCAGGATTCTGATCCATCTTCAACTTGATTTTAAAAAAATATTTTTTGTTAAATAATACTTTTGATGCTGTTAAATTATGGAGTTCTGAGAATAATTAATAATAAATAAAATGGAATTGAAGAGATGGAGATGATGATTATTTCCCCAAATGATCGAAGCTGAATAAACTGAGCGATTTTTCTCTTTTGAGAACCAAGCCAGGATTCTGATCCATCTTATTTTTTCTCCTGATTTATTTGAAATTAACAGACTTACCATCTATAAATAAATAATTAAAAAATGAACCTCTTTCATTGTTTTAATATTTGATACTTTTAAATTGTGTTTATTAGTGGTGTTGATTAAGTTCATCATCAGCTGCTTAAATTTGGACTTAATAGTAATTTCCCTGTTAGTTGAAGATGAATACTGAATATGAGAAACATGGCTCTGGATTTGCAGCTTTATGAAATCAATGCCCACAAATTAAAATTAAATCAACATTTAAGAAAATCCTGAAAAATCTGACATCATATATCTGTTTATGGTTGTTGAATCCAATCTAATTTGACGGGTGGATTTTCTTGGAACACCCTTGACTTGAACCTCTCAAGTCTTGACCTCTCTCTGACATTAACCACTTTAAACTTGATAAACTAGTTGTGTTGACCAATGGTCTATCTAGAATTTGATAGATCAACTAAATTAGCTTTGTTTATAACAAAAATAAAAAAGCAAAATTGACCAGATGACTCTGTTGACCAACAAAGGCAAAAACCTGATCGCAGAAAAGATGAATATGGCTCATGCAAATGTTAACCATGTTGTGTTCATGTGAAATCTACCTGTGGTGGCTAAAAGAAGATGAATGAAAGAGAGAATGCTAACAGGTGCGTTAAATGATCTTCGCTCTCTTTCTAGCATTCGAATTCAGTCGTATCCAACATTACATTACACACTATCAAGTTCTCATGGCTAAGATATTTTGGCTTGAGAGAGAATTGATAGTTAGAGTGCAATTGGAAATACAATCAATCAGGATTTTCTTGTATCTGATCCTCCATTGAACTGCTAATTCCCACCTATCTATGACCCTTTTTGTCTTGCCAGAAAACATCAACTCAGAACCACTTTTCCCTTTCTGAGGATCACTGGATTCTATGAAAGCTCGAGCTTCACCACCGGATGCGCACAGCAGCTTCCTGAGCTCCGTAGGGTTGTGCGAATTTTTTATTTTGACGATGGTCGATAACAGGAAACAGTCTTCTTCAATTACTGTCAGCATATTACTCAAAATCATGGCGCAGTTCTTTGATATCCATTTCAAGACAGAAATCTCATTGTCTACTGAAAGTTGAGAGCCAGAGTAAGCCAGGTGACTGATGGATCTCCTCTGATATGGCGGGGTTGCCCATAAGCGCAAAGCAGACAATAGGGCAAAAGATGGCTTCCCGTCTTGATGGATATACATGGATACCTTGGGCCATGAAATGAAGGAATACATGCTAGGTTCCAACGGAATAAAAACTTTGTCATTTGGATTTTCATTCAGGAGAAACCCGTAGTGTTCAAGAAGCTCCAAATTTGTGTATGTTCCATACCCTAGGAGAACCTGCAGAACAAAAGGCACAGTAAAGAACATAATAGCAGCCAACAGCTCTGCATCTATGAAACTACACAAACATCAAAAGCTGTAAATCAATATTGTGGCTGGCTTGATACAACTCTAGACAAAGGCATGAAACAAAATATAGCAAATCATCTACAAATGAACAAGGTTAATATATGTAATCTAACTTGCAAGGAGCTCATAATACCTGATTTCCCTTCTTGTAATTTTTCCTGGCATAAAAGCAATATGCAGCCATGTTTTCATCAAAGCCACCATCTGTCAAACGCTCCGAACCTATATCTGGTTGATCTCCAGTAGAGTCATCTGTGGTTTCCCCATTCGACAAAGAAGTATCTTCCAAAGAAGAGGCATTCGTCAAAGTCAAACGCTCCAAACCTATACCTGGTTGATCTCCAATAGAGTCATCTGTGTTTTCCCCATTCGACAAAGAAGTATCTTCCAAAGAAGAGGCATTCGTCAAATGCACCATGTTTTCTAGGTCATTTGACTCTTCTCCAGGAGCAGCATAATTAAACAAGTCTCCAACTGGACATAAACACCCAGCTTCATCCCATGGTATATGCAATGCCCTTGAGGATATCTAGAAATGGGATCAGGTTGAAAGGCTTCAATTCCAAAAATAGGAAAGGTATGGGTGGAAACATCTAAGCACATGACAGAATATTCACAAGCTAAATGAATCCATATGAAATCCTCGTAGGACAAATTACAGGCCTGCAACTCATACAAACAGTGCAGGTGACCACTCAGAAGAAACAAATGTACTGTACTTAAAGAAAGTTGAATATCTAAGGTATCACTTCTGGCCAATACAAATGCCATTCTATTCTGTCAACTTCATGGACCATTTACTCGCACACAGGTGCCAGAATCTGCCAGTAAGTCTAATTTTTCTAACCATGTACACAAATGACAAAACAGCATTGATTTATGAAAACACAATAATTCATATAGTTTCATTTACTTTCAATGAAAGAGGTGAAATTATCTCACAGTTGCTGAAGCCCAAATCCAAGCCCTAAACGTGAGAAGTTGAGGTTTAAGCTTAAGTGCATCCATCAGTGAATAAGCTTCTTTCCACTCTGACTTGGCCTTCGACACAGCCTTTTCTGCAGACCAGATAGCATCATCCACCTAACAATAATTCCACATATCTCAGACATCATTCCTATCTCAAAAAACAGAACTCGCTGATATCAAACCTAACCAACAATCAAAAAGAAGAAAATCAGAAACTGAACTTGCAAAGCTTGCATTTCAAACTCACTGAAACTTGCTAGCACGTCATAACTGCGCGGCAAATGCATCAAGTAAGGGTACCACCATGAACTCTTCCCTTTACCCATTTCGTATAACAAACACACAGTCAATATCTGCATTGCATTCTTTCCAAGTCAGAACCTCAGCAACCTCAAATTCAAATAAACCATCAAATTCTACACTGATCAAAGAATCACTCCAACAATTAGTCCTCTCAGTAAGATACAAATCAATACAGTGAAGTCAAGAGCTAAAAAAATTGAATTAAAGAGATGAACTTCTTAACAATCAAAAGCCAAAGTTCTTATCTTTTATCTCTACAAACAAAATATTAATCAAAATACTCACAAATAAATGAAAGAAAAACTCAAAAAAACATACCTGGGTTGGGGAGAGAGAAGAGTAAGTACTATTATTGACAAAAGAACAAAGTTTCTCATCTTTCAATAAACTATCTCTGGTGATCAAAACAGATTTTGGAACTCTAAGAACCAACTCTCCTTTCTTTATATCCCTAACAGCTGCTAAACCTCTCCTGCACCCAAAAGTCAATTCCATAGATTATCAACAAAAACAGATTATAGCATAAACAGTGCATTCCAGTGTCGTGTAGTTAGTGTGCGCGTGAGTGCTTACCCTCCTGCATCAGGGAAGTGAGAGACAGTGAGAGAATAGCCTAAACAACAAGTGGGGTTTTTAGTTTGAAGAGAACTATTTGTGGGGCAATCTGAAATTCCAAGGTTTGCTGCCCATTTCAGAAATCTTTCAAAACCTTCTTGCTCTGCATCTTCCATGTCTTTCTTTGTTTGCCTGCCGTTTCTCTGCAAGACAGTGAAGGATGCCTATATATTAGAATTCAGAATAGAGTAAATCATTATTTAGTCCTTGTCGTTTAAAGTATATTATAACTTAGTCCTTGTCGTTTAAATTATATTATAACTTAGTCCTTCTACATAATTTTCATTGTGTTGAGGAACAAAATTCATTTTCTCTCCATGTGTTTGGACGTGGTAAAAATGGGAGGAATGAAAATAAAGAGAGAGTTACTTTTTCTAAAAAATCATATTAAAATAAATATATTTACCCATCATCTTGCTATTAACTACTATGTAACATTTCATTATTTTCATCTTTTTTTGGTATATTTCAAAATCATTTTACTTTTTCTGGTGTAAGAAAATTGATAAATGTTTAAAATGTAAAAAATACCTTTCAATACACATGTAGTTTTGGATTATTTATCTCCATGCTAGAAGTAAATAAGAAGAGGGATTTTTCACCCAAGCTTGAAAAAGTTTGAGAGATTAGAGAATTTCTACATATTTTCCTTGAAAAAAACAATTATGTGTCAAAGTATGTGTGAAAGATATTAGTTAATTTGATTTTTTTTATAATTTTCAGAAATATAAATAAATTCAAACTAGTTCTGAATCCATATAGAACTTTTGTAGTCTCTTTGTTTTGATTTCCTACTAATTCTTTTCATAAGTAGCTCAATTTTATTGTTTTATTTTTAATATTGATACAAATATTCTTTACATATAATTATATTATTATTATTTAAAAAAAAAGTTTAGAGAAAAATAAAATAGCTGACTTTAAATGTACAAAAGTCAGAGGACTAATTTATAGGTTTTAAGATATAAAGGACTAATCTATAATTTTGTTAAGGCTATGGGAAACTAACGAATAATAAGAAAACCGTAAAAGGGCTCTCAATAATTTTGTTAAAATTATGTTATTTTATTTAAAAATAAAATATTATTATTTTAAATTGATTTATGAATCGTGCTGGTTTTTGAATATATTTGATAGTTGGTTTTAAAAATATTTAAAAAAAATAAAAATATATATTTTTATGCTTAATTAAGTTTGTTTTTGATAGTGATCTTCAAGAAAAGTAAAAAAATTCATAGCAACGATTTCCTGACATCATAAACAGGTGTCGGATATAACTTATAACTTAAGCAAGGCATCTGTCATATACGGGAAGGCTAATCTATTTTTTTTTAAATATAGTTAATATGATATCTTATTATAAAAAAAATTAAATCAAAAATATTAATAATTAAATTATGACCAGTTTAACTTTAAATAATTGTTTAGAAGTATAGTTGCGGTTGCTTTTGAAAATACTTTTCATTAAGAAATACATTAAAATAATATTTTTATTATTATTTTTAAAATCAGCACATAGAAATATCTAAAAATACCAAAAAAAATTAATTTAAAATATATATATATATATATATATATTTCAATTTTTTTCAAAAATATTTTTGAAACGAATATCAAACATGACCTAAATCAAATCATGCTTGATTTTTTATCGAGTCAACTATATTTTATGTATGTTTTTAACTCGTATAAATTCAAGCTCTAAATTAGTTGGATATCAAATTTGGTGGATGTAAATTTTAAATCAATGATAAGTAATAACCTTGAGTTTCTATAAATTCAACCTTGCCATTTCCTAATCTTATATGGACTGTTAAGGAATCATCTCATCTAAAAACTTAAGATGTCAAGTGAGGTCTTAGAATATGATTTATATTATTCTCTAACACCCCCCCCCCCCCCTCAAGTGAAAGCCTTTGGACTTGAAACTTGCACACAGGTCCACTCTACCTTATACTTGATTTTTATCACATAGAATGAGGGCGGTGAGATTCGAACTCGTGATCGTTGGGTCAATAAAGCTCTGATATCATGTTAAAAAACTATCTTACCTAAAAGTTTAAGCTGTTAGATGAGACCTCAAAATATGGTTTATATTATTCTCTAATATGGGCAACAACAAACAAGGGAAGCCTAGTCGAGGAAGGTTTCGGCTATTGTTCTCAGTTATGACTTTGCCCTTTAATTTTTTTCTTTTCGATATGTTGTTGTTGTGAATAGATCGAAGAAATTCATCTTTTAAGCAATCCAACAAGGTAAGATCATGGTAAACAAATGAAAGGATTAGCAGTCTAGGATTAGCAGGTCAGACTGAGAAGTTCAGAGTCTAACTAGGTTGTTCTTTTGATAGTTGATAGTATCCTCAAATTTGCATATGAACACACGATGTTTTTGGATGTTGTAGGTTTCGGCATCCTTACTGATATATCGCCAAATACTAGCTAGATGAGATTGAGGCTAACGATTACAACTTTGGCATTTGCATATGCAAAATCTCTCATCATTCCATCTCCGAGAGAACCATCTCTTTTTTTTTTTGGAGTCGAGGAAACTCCACCCCCTGAAAAGCATACTTTGTGGGTCCAGGTAAGCGAATAAAACCCCAACTATTACAGACTCTTACAAGAAATGCACATCTTAAGAGAGAACCATCTCCTTCTGAGTGTCAGTTAGTGTTTTTGTTGAATCTCCTTCAACAAAAACACGAACTGAAACTCAGAATTGTTGTTTCTTTACAGTAAATGGTTTCTAGATAAAATAAATCAATTCACAAATTTATTTATAAAATGTGAATTTTCAAGATGTAAATTGATGCAAGAATCAATCCTCTAGTTTTAAAATAATTTATTATTTACTCTTAATGCTTATATTGTAATTGCAAAGAGTTTTCTTAATGTTGAAAACGTATTAAAATTGTCTATTTATATAGACATTTCTAACTTTCTTCATTTAAAAATAAAATATTTATAATTCTCATAATTTCCCATTCATCTCAATGCAAGTTATATATATTCCTAGTGGATTTTTTTTCAGCAGAAAAATGTACGAGAGAGAAAAGAAAATGAGATCTATGATCAAGGTATGTATTGAAAGCCCATTTGTTTAGTTTAGGGACTGTTATGTATCTTGACAACCAAGTCAAGGATTAAACATAAACATATATTCATTGCATGCTTCAGTAATCTATATAGAGAATCTGTATATATCCTACTCGGATGAGGAAATGAGTGTTGTCGATTCATCAAGTATCCTCAGTAATCCAAATTTAAGCAGAACTAATTTTCCTTAGCATAGAGGATACATTCTTATTCGGTTTCGGAGAGTATATAAATGCGCATCAGGTTAGTCGTTCTTCTGCAACAAATCAAGCATCGAGAAAACCCTAGTCATACTGTGCGAGGGAGAAAAATACCACCAGAAAACCCTAGCCCACTACTGTTTCTTCGTATCCTTTTGATCATTTCCTGGATATGGATACTGGTAGAGCGTCTAAAGACATGGCCAATGCTGGAAAGTTCTCTGCTGCTTCTAAGAAGGACGATGACAAGAAGATGGCGGCGACAAGATCGGAGTCCACCCTGCGGGATTTCATCGACGCCGGCGGCTCCTTCACTTCCCAACTCAGGCCTTCTCTTATGACACTGAACACTTATTATAAAGGGAAGGAGAGCAGCCATGGATCGGGGAAAAGCAAGTTTCTAGATATCGATGTTTTCTGCTAGATGGCGCATGAATTGTGGTGTCTCTAGTCGTATGGTCGTTGTAATTTGACTATTTTGATTGCTAGTTTCTTTGCTTGATCATAGTTTGTGTTCATGATCACTCGACGATCTTGGAAGTTTATTGATCGACTTTTGCTTGAATGATATCATAGAATAGATCTTTGGGAAAACTTGTGTTTCCGTTGCAGATCATAAAACATTTCACAGTCGAGTTGATCTGTGAACCGACTGCGATGCATCTAGACTTGTAGTTGAAGCAAACTGTGAAAGTTGAAGCCTGTAGAGCCAAAAAGACTCGAGTGGTTCAAGAAAAACTTCTATAATCACAATCACTATAATAATTTTTAAATTTACCGATAGAATTTTCAATCAGCACTTATATTTTTTATTCTATTCGTATAAATTTTATTGGGATCACATGTAGAAAGACTTCAAATGAGTAAAAATGACATAACATTAATTTAAAAAAAAACTATATATTAATCGAGATCCAAATGAGTCAAAGGATCTTTTCATATCTCTCCTTTAATCTAGTGTTATATGTATCCTGGAAAAAAAACAACTTAAAAAATGGTTGAAAACCAACATATCATAAGGTGTTGAGCTCAACAATCCATGAGTTGTTGCACCCTTTTTTTTGTAACGCTAATCACTACACTTCTGCATTTTTATACAAAGCCCCATCATCCTTAACTCACAAACACTAACCATAGACTACAAGAAAAAATAGTGTTAGTTAATATATCTATAAAAAAAATGAATTTAATAAAAACATAAAGAATTTTACTATATGAATAGAAGGGAACCATTGATATGTATGTATGGTAATAGAATCATGAACAAACTAGTTATGGTTCTCTACACCAAACTATAACCGTCGTACGAATATACCGTCGTACAAAATATTCGGATAGCACGTGCTGAATATATTCCTCTCATACAACCTCCAAGATGTATGATGGTTTGAAATCCCTTCAAACCATCATGTCTTCTAGCCTAGAAGTTATCTTTTTTTTATATATATTTATTTATTTATTTTGTGTCTCTTAACAAAAATCATATAGCCTATATGGTATAAATGGATTATTTGTCACCAAATGAAAAATAACATTTTAACATTTATATTAAAAAAACTTATTTTAATGTTAATCTTACCTAGTTGTGGCGTGATTCTCTCAAACCCTCCTTGCAACAACGTTGTAAGCTCTATCTCATTCAATATTCTCCTTGTAGTTAAGATTTGTAAAATAAAGTTTTCATTAAAATATATAAACTAACCAAATTAGCATAATAATAATATATATTTAAGTTAATATTAGCCTTAAACCTTTCAATCATGCATCAATAATAGGTTTCTATCAGAATATTTAGAAGTTTGACTCCATTGAAATAATGAAATTTGTTGTGATTTGTGAAACCACCCTATAATGGTTCTTCAAAACTTTTAAAAGATCAAAAAACTTGACCATATATACATTAAGTTCTTTATTTGGGAATGGATATTTACCAATATATTCATGATTCATTCATATTGCATCTACAACCATGTTCCTATAAGAATTATGAATTTCATCCACAACTTCATACACATTAGTAAAACTAGAAGTTGACCCAACCATCTTTTTTTTTACCATGATTTCATGAGGAACATATGGTTATCTATATGCAAACTAACACAAGACTTTTTATTTTTATACTTTTACATGGACATATAATGCTGCATCCACTAATATTTTTTGGATTATATAGTGTGTAATTAATAAAACATTGAACCTCATTATAATAATTCATCCTACATAATCATTCGGTGAATCTCAATACATCCATAAATGATCATAAATTACTTATATCAAAATTATATGGAATATTGATGACAATATGTATTAATTGCATAAACTAAATAATTTTGCAAACATTGGTTTAAACCAAACTTATTCAATCTATTTTAATAATATTTTTAATTCATTATCAATGATCTATATAAATTTAAATGTCTATACATTTACCAATAATTTTAACTCAACAATAAAATTGATAAAATGTAAAATGAGTCCATTAAATAAATCATTATTCATTTCATCACAAAACAACTAAGTCATAAATTTCATCAATGTACAAACAAATATAATTTTATAAAAATCCTAAAAAAAAACTAACATTTACAAATCATATATTCATATAACATGTTTTTACAAGAAAAAGTTATAAACAAGTAAGCACTCATTCAAAAATACATATATTACAGAAATATACAATAAAACTAACATTTGAAAAATGAGTTCAAATAAAAAAAGATAGTTTTACGTACTTGAAGTTTAAAATCAATAAAATTTGAAATAGGGAAGGGATGCTATCAAATTGAGTATTGGGTAGCTGAAGCAATGGTTGGAGGTTGACTGGTGATAAAATTAGAGGGATTGTGTTGTTTGATGTAGAGAAAAATAGAGAAAGAACAAGAAATAGGGGAGGAGGATAGTAAGTCGCTTGCTAGGATATAAATTAAATATTACATATAGATCTTTATTTTGTCATTTTAATTTTTTTAGTATATACCAAGAAAATATTTTCATCAGTATTTACCAATAAATATAACAAGATAATAGTCTATCAGTAAAGTTCATCATAATCTACCAATGGAAAATTTTCATTAGTTTTCTTATAGTGAATCAATAAAGATTTTTGTTCTTGAGTAAATAGTATATTCCCATAAAGTTTTAGTTTTTTTTCTTGTAATGAGAACAATATGATTCAAACTCATTGCTATTTAACTAAGAGTATAATAACATTTATATTATTCTCTATAAACCTTAAGATTAAACAAAATAGCTTTTTTTCTTTGTTAAGTGAGTAATTAGTGTTAAAGAATTCATTATGGTTGTTCAAGTTTATGGTGGCTTGGGCTATTTATCCACAAAGAACCATGGCTTAACTTCTAAGAAAAAAGTGGAATATTTTATCTTGTACATGTTGGACCTAGATTTTGAAGAGTAGAATGTTCTATATATATATATATATATATATATATATAAACATGTTGCCTTCACAAATTTTTTCTTTAAGTTTTAAAAGAAATATTCTAGTAAGATACCATGCAACAAAAAAAGTTGTTGGTAGATAAAGGCTAGAAAGAAGTGGAACCCGTGAATTCAAATGAATTAGTGTTCAATATTAAATTTCAAGGTGTAATCTTACAATTAAAGAAGTTTGAGATTTACACAAGAGATTTTAAGTTCAAATTAAGATATATATTTTTTTATAAAAATTTAAAACAATTAAAATTATACTCGTTCATTTAAATGTATAAAATATATTTTCTGGAAATAAAATTTCCTTGAATCCAAAATATAAAGGGGTGGATTGGGTGTGAGAAAAGCTGTCTAAGAGAAAATATCTAGCTTGACATGCTTTCAGGCTTACTGATTTACCACCTGCCTGCCACTAGATATCTAGTCAATGAAGCTAGATTAGGCCACTCAGTCGAAGAGAGGGAAAGTGACTGCTTGGTGGGAGGACATGTCAAGCAGGCCTGCTTGGAAGAAATTGTTTGATCTTTCTGGTTACTACCTACCCACCTCCTTAAGTTGATGCACTAGTCATTGAAAAGTCTTGCGAAATTCTCTATCTTTGAATAAAAATAATAATTATAAAGATAAAAATGGTGGCTTGCCCCCTTCTTCTTCTTCTTCCATAGCAGCACATTGAGCAGATGAATTGAAATCTACCGGAGAAGAGGGCAGTGATGGAGGGTGGGGTCAAGAACATGTGCTCATGCACTCAAAGGACACGAGCGATGCCCCTGATCCAGGCACAGAAAAGCCATGCATTTCTTGCGTACAAGTAGAAGATGTATGCATAAAGTTAACTCAACCCCATTCATGGCCCCAGCCAAAAAGCCAGGTCAAAATCAATGCATTTGATCCAGACAATTTTGACCATCGAACTCACTCTTTTTGGGATAACTTTAAATGTTATCACGGGAACTTTGTGCTTCTGAGATTTGAAATGATTCTCCTCTTCATCTCTGATGTGGATTTATGAGCTTGATCAGTTGAGCAGGATTGCCTAATGGGGTCCACTTTTTAGCTCCTTGTTGAAAAACATAATTCCATCTGAAATAATCTAGAACTGAAAACATCCTAGGCATTTTAGAAGATGGTCTGTATGGATCAGTTGAAGGCACCAGTGTAGAGATGTTTATGGGGTCACATCCTCATGGCTGGAGGCAGACATGAAGGAAATGTGCTATCTTAGCTATATAATTTTCGAATGCCACGTGTTTTTGGGTCAGCATTACTCAGAGCAGTTTGAACATAGGAATCTATTCCGCTCAACAAAAGTGCAAAAGAGAACTTGCTATTTCCCCTGGAGATTGTTGAGCCTTTATGATGATATTAGGATTGTCACTACGAGGCTTGATTGAAGGAAGTCGAAAGATTTTATGTGAGTTTTTTTAGTTGGAACTTCAGCCTCGAAAGACTTGCGAGCTGTTTTTTGTTTCCAATTCCTAGTGTTGGGACAACATGATGAGGCGATCATAAGGAAATCATGATTTGCAGACACATTAATTACTCAATTTCTCACAACTCAGATTTTGGAAGTTGTATAATACCAGCTTAGCAGATAACTGCCTGAGCAAAAAACATCAGTAAAAGCATGAAGTCAGATATAGAATAAAGGTCATCACTTTGTGTCACATGAACATCGCATCGTCTTCAATGAAAAAAATGAAAAAAAAAAAGAAGCTTTCCCAGTAGAAAGATTTTACAAATGAAAGATCAATCAGAAACAATTTTGCAAGTGGGAAGAGGAATTTTCCTAGGCTGCATTAAAGGTACAATGCCTTATGCCTCATGAAATATACATAATTATCCAACAACTGAGCACGATAACAAGAAGCATACCATTAGTTGAGATCTTTTGAAACATAGCATGGCATCCAAAGATGCCCCAGTGATACTATTCTCCACAAGGATAACAATCTTTTGTTCTTCTTGCTCTGCCTATGCTACTTACTTATAATCAGGATCTTGTTTGCCAAAGATCAGTGGGAATTCATCGTGTTGGTCAGAGAAACCATGTTTCTCAGCCATGCCCTTCAGAGACTCGTAGATTTGGTACATTGTAGGTCTATCCTTGGGCCTGGAAACAACACAGCTCCAAGCAACCTTCAAGAACTGCATAATTTCATCATCATGACCTTTCCCAACCAGTGCTTTGTCAATGGCATCCGTGCTTCGACCCGTGCTCACCAATTGATTAACCCAATCCACCAAGTTCCCTTTGAATCCTTCCTCTGCATTACTGACACCTGAAGGTTTTTGTCCACTGACCAACTCCAAAAGCACAACACCAAAGCCATAAACATCACCTTTCAACGATGCAACCATGGTGCTGGCATACTCAGGAGCAACATATCCAAGCCCCCCCAGATCTCCATGAATGAAAGAGCTATCATTAGAATCAGGAGAACTAATCAACCTTGCCAACCCAAAGTCAGTAATCCTTGCATCAAAATCATCATCAAGAAGTATCACATTGGAACTAATATACTGGTGAATATATGGTGGATGGCACCCATGGTGAAGCCAGGCAAACCCTCTTGCCGCCCCAACCCCAACCCTCACCCTCATAGGCCAATCCAAAACACTAGTTTGACTGATGCCAAATCCACTCCCATGCAATTGGGAATACAGAGTACCGTTAGGCATATGCTTATATACCAGAAGCTTTTCCACCTCGACAACACAAAAACCCAACAATGGCACCAAATTCGGATGCCTAAGCTGCCCTAACCTATTCATCTCACCCCTAAATTGCTTCTCACCAAGCTTACAAGTATTAAGCCTCTTAATAGCAAGACTAGACCCATCAGGCAAATCCGCCTGGTACGAAACCCCGGTCCTCGTCGAAATTACAACATTCTCAAAATCAAAACTATTAGTAGCGGCCAAAATATCAGCCAACTTGATCTTAACAATAGGTTTTTGAAACAATGTCACTTGAACCAGCTTATGTGACCTCAATAACCCAATCCAACTGGAATCATCACGCTTACCACCACTTCCGCCGACGCCGCCACCTCTTTTTCCCCTAACAAACAACCACCACCAAATCACAAACCCCAAAATCAAAGACCCACCAGCACCAATAACCCCAGCAACAATTATAATGCCAAGACTCTTACTACTCAACCCACCACACTTCCCTAGAGGCTTGCCGCACAACCCATCATTCCCATCAAACGCATCCTTCGGAAAACCCCCCAATTCCTCCGGTATCGAACCGGTCAGATCATTGTAAGCCACTGAGAGCCTTTTCAACCGGTCAAGACGGCCAAAACCATAAGGAATCGAACCAGTCAACTTATTTCCACTCAAAATCAAACTATTCAAGAACTTACAATTCACAATCTCCGGTGGGATCGGACCTGAAAATTTGTTCCCGGAGAGATCAAGAGTGACTACATAAGGCAACCAGTTACAAATCTCAGGTGGGATCGGCCCAGAAAGATCATTGTTTGAAAGATCCAGCGTTGTTAAGCTATGACAGTACTTGAGAGACTCTGGTAACTTGCCTGAAAGCTGATACAGCGGCAATTGAAGACTGATGATTCGGTTCTCCTTCTCGTTCCAGCAAGAAACACCGTTGAGCTTACAAATGTAACCAACAGAGCTGTTGTTGAAAGCCCAAGAAGTGAGTCTACCCAGAGGGTCTGTAAAGGAGGTCTTGACTCCTTCAAGGCAGGTGACATCATCTTCTATGGCGAAAGAGAAGGCAAAGAGGGAGAGTAGTAAGGAAAAGGAAATGAGGGTGTTCTTCTTCGCCATTTCTTGAGATTGGAGGCTTGAGGTTTGTCGACAGAGAGTTAGGGTTTGTTGGTCAGAGAAGAGGAAGATACTGGATGGCCATTGATCTAGGAGGAGGGATGCATGGTGTTTTGCTTTTTAACAACTGAAGTATAACAAAAACAAAAAAAACTGTAATAATCACATGAAATATTTGATAAACAACTCTTTGGTCCCTAACTTTTCAACATTACTATGACTTGGTCCTTCATGGTTTAAAACTTGTAACTGAGTACCTTGCTGTTGGTGACCTTTGATTTTGTTTTTTTTCTTCAAAGATATCCTATGCCAACTTTCGTGTGTACCACTATCAAGTCCATTTCTAGGTCCAATCAAAAAATTATTAAGGGTTTTTCCTATGAAAAATGCATTGTAACCTCCCTTGCATTTTAGTATTTGGCACCGCTTTTGAAAAAAAATATTTTTTTATTTTAAATTAAAAAAAATTATATTTTTAGATTATTTTGATATGTTGATGTCAAAAATATTTAAAAAAATACACAAAATTTTGATGTATTTCTGAACAAAAAACACATTCAAAAGCAACCGCAACCATATTCTCAAACAGACACTTACAATAAAAAAATTAAAAAAAAAACCTTGATCTCAAACTCTAAGAGTTTTGTTAAGAAATTATAATTATTTTAACTAAGTTTTAGTTGGATATAATAATTGCAAATTCTCTAGTTCAAAATTAAATATTTATTTGTTAAATGGTGCTAAATCTTGACACAAAGAAATAAGTAATAAAATTTTTGCAAATATGTTATAAATTGAGATGAAGTGTTTTTGAATGTCACATATAAATTAAGATTGGTCGTATATAATAATATAGTAGTCAAAAAGTTCGGTATTTAGTGCATGTTTGGGAATATGGTAATGATTATTTTTTAAAGTGATTTTCATTCATAAATGCATTAAAATGATTTTATTTTTATTTTTAAAAAATTATTTTGCACATAAACACATGAAAATAATTTAAAAACACCAAATAAATTTAATTTAAAATACAAAATAAAAATAAAAAATTCATTTTTTCAAAAGTGTTTTTGAAATACAGTACCAAACACCCCTTAGTGGTTGTTTGTCATTGGTTTTAAAAGTGCTTTCGAAAAAAATAAAAATTTTATTTTTATTTTTATTTTTTACTATAAATTAATATTTTCGTGTTTTTATATCATTTTCATGTATTGATGTTAAATATAATTTTTTAAAAATAAATTTTTTTAATATATTTCTGAATGAAAAATACTTTTAAAAACATCTACACTGTCAAATAGGTACTTAAAATAAAAAGAAAAAAGAAACATTAATTAGAGGATAAGTTGTAAATCAAGTACAAGTTTTTCTCACCCAACATAAATAAATAGAGGTCAATGACCATTGATGGAAAGAGGAAGCCTTCTTCTTCTCTTCTTCTTACATTTTTATATCAAATCTTTGGGAGAGTCCATTGTGTGGGCTAGATTGGAAGACCCGTTACTTTAGGCTATTTTATTGAGACCTAGGAATACTAGATCGTGGAGGCAAGTTCACATATTTGGCTTATTTTTTTTCTCTAGTTCATTGAACTTGAAAAGATCATTTTTTGTTGTTAAGTAAAGATCATTGAACTAGTAGGTATGAAAAAATTGATGCATTTTTAGTACTTTAAGCTTCAGTTTAAAAAAGTTCATCCTTTGTTATTTGAAGTTCTTGTTTTCTTATGTAACTTAAAAAAAATCTTTTTGTTATTTAACTTAAGAAAAATCTAAACCTCTTTTTGTTATTTCAGTCTCATTTGCCTATCTTGTTTTTTCTTTTTTTTTAAAAAAAATAATTATTATTTGATAAAAAAAAACTGTCTCACATGAATAATTAATGTATAATTAAATAAAAAACAATCTGATTAATAAAACCTTATTAAATTCAAAGAGGTTTATGGCTCAGATTATGAGTTTGACAAATTAAATAAAGTTTACTCAAGTTTTTTTTGTCTTGTTTTTAATTAAATATCTATTTACTAATTTTATCCTTTATAATTAACTTGATTGAGATTTATGATTTATTTTTATGAGTTATTGTGTTTTTATGATCACTTGGATTACGAGTTTGATTGGTTAACCTAATTTAATTCATTATATTGATATCTTAATATTTTAAAAATAAATCAACCAAGATATCATTTCAATATTTAAAAAAAAAGATAGTGTCCAACCCATGTCATTTCAATATTTAAAAAAAAAGATAGTGTTCAACTCTTATCGGTTTATTATTTGAAAGATAAATTGATCCATTTAACCACCTATCTTGATTCACTATAGTTATTATTTTAATATTTTAAAAGATATCTTCCAATGTATGTAGAATTTTGAATTCATGTGAATGATTTTTTAAGCAAGTTAGAGGTAATAAGAAAGTGTTTGGAACAATGTTAGAGATTGTTTTTCTAATTTATTTAAAAATGTATATTCTTCTTTTTTAAAATTTATTTTTAATATTAACATGCAAAAAAAATTATAAAACATGAAAAAAAATCAAAAACAAATTGTTAAACAATGGTTGCAGCAGAACGTAACATCAAGGACAAACATTTAATCACGAGGTCAATTCTCTCACATTTGATTATTGTCTTATAATTAAAAAGTTATGGTATTTTTCTAATCCACAGTATTTTGTTTTTTCTCTAAGAAGTTAATATGTTAAAAAGGTACCTTTGGAATTTAGAGAAATAATCAATGGTGATTAAATTAAGCCAAGAGATTAAGCTATAGGTTTTCAAAAATAAATAACTAAGCTATAACCAAGCTCAAAATTCACAGACTAAATAATAACCATCATGTTTGACTAGAGTTCATGATTTGATTTTTGAAAGGGAAAAAACTATCAAGTAAGAAACAAACTTAGATTATTAGTGTCTTTAGAAATGCGGTTGAAGTTGTTTTTGAAAATATTTTTCATTCAGAAATACATTAAAATGATATTATTTTATTTTAAAAAAAATATTTATGACATCAGCACATTAAAATAATATAAAAAATTAAAAAATCATGACTTGTTTTGAAAAGTCTTCATGTACATTTACAAGCCAATTAAAAGCAGGATCAGCGCCAGCAGAGTCTTGGCTTGGTAGTCAAGATAGGCTTCTCCCTTCCTCTCATCTCAGGTTCAAGCCTTGTCAGGCATGTCTGTCACCCCCGCGGTGCCTTACATGCTCATTGGGCCTGCAGGATATTCAGTGAGCCCGAAAATTTAGTTGTGATGTGTGCAAGCTGGCCCGGACACCCCGATTATAAAAAAAAAAAAACAGGATCAGCCCATGGTTTTTTTTTTGCAGGTTTTCACCTCGTTGCATTGCACGTCTTTTGAGAGCTTTTAGTCCAGTTTTTTCCAAGGGTTTCAAATAGAGGAGCTAGCGGACAGAACAGAAACGAGCAGTGGATACAGATGATGAAGAAGGTGTGATAGAGCTAGCTAGTGGATAGTAGTGGCCATGACTCAGCTTGATGCATCAGTGGAAGCTATGGACATGGAAAATTTGTAGTCATCCAGCCCAGGTTTCAATTCTTAATTTCACGAGAAAGATGAGCCACTGGTTATGGAAGGGTAGCCATGGCACTTCGATGGAGATCTGTTAGTTTTGAATGAGGTGAAGGGAGAAATGCAGCAGCCATCCACTGCTAATTTCTCCATGTTTGCAGAAAATTAGACCACGTTATGATCAAGATTTCAGTGATTCTGATGTGAGCAACTTGAAAACATTAAGTCTGGAGAATGCATGGTTGAGGGCTTCACCATTGAAACATCTTCGCACTGAGACTGATCATGAAGCTTTAGAGACGAAGATGTTATCTCAACGAGTTATCCTCAAACCAGCCATGGCTGAATCTATCACAGTTCGGGCAACAGACGCGGAGGTTGCTGATCAGCTACCCCGCTCTTCACCATGAATCTGCTAACATTTTGTACTCAAGCTTGTGATCAATCTCGAGAATCCCGATGTTGTCTTCTTACAGGGATAAAGTTTAGGAAAAAGAGAATTCGATCGAAGGCCTGAAACTACTGATGATGGAGTCGGGTGAAGAGGGTTGTGAGTACTAGTTCTGGATATCCAGAAGATGTAAGCAAGCAGGAGACATGGACTTTGCTGAGACAACCACGGCAACAATCGAATCTTCCATGGCTGGTTTTTGGGGACCTTGATGAGATTTAGTATCTGCAAGAGAAGAAAGGAGGGCAGCTTCGTTCGAGAATCAAAACTTATTCAAGCTTTCCATGATTTCAAACTTATTAGTTTGCTTTTTTAAAAGTATTTTTTGTTTAGAAATGTATTAAAATGATATTTTTATTTTATTTAAAAAAAATATTTTTAATATCAACACATGAAAATAATTTAAAACATTAAAAATATTTAATTTAAAATAAAAAATGAAAATATTTATTTTTCAAATTTCTTGATGGAGGTGACTGATGCGGTAACACTGTTTTCTATTGTCATTTCTTTTCTTTTTTTAGTATTATTTTCTCTAATACTTTTTGAAACCTCAACCACAAAAAGTATCATAAAACACATACTCCAAAAAAATAAAAATAAAAATTGTGTCAAGTAAATTTAATATATTCATCCAAATGAGTCTTGATATGGTTTTATATACCATTTTTCTCTTCTCTTTTCTTTTTCTTCTTTTCTCTCTCTTTTATCTAGAAAAAAACGAGCCTTTTTTTTTTAATTCTAGTCTCTTTAGTTTGAATTCATTGAAAAACATAAAAATTAAATTGTTTTGTGAAAAATCAAGCATGAGTAAAACGCCAAAAAAATCTTACACTACCACAAGAATCTCGAAGGCTCAATCCAGCCAATCATGGTTATCAAACTCGTGAGTTGAGTCGCAAAATCGTACGATTTTGCGAGTCAACTCATCAAACCTTGTCAACTCGGGTAGAAAAATCAATTTTAGTCAAACTCGGTTAAAATCTATTAAAATCATAAAATCAGACCGAATCGATCCGATTTTACTTTCTGCTCATTTTGCTACCAGTTCAAAAGCTAATTCAAAATTTCAAAGGGAACCAAGAAAAAGAAATGGAGAAGAGGATGAGGAGATGAGGAGGAAGAGAGTAGCGGTGCGAGGAGATGAGGAGGAAGGGAGATGGGCGGGTGGCAGCACAAGCAAAGGGAGGGAGATGAGCACAAGAAAGGGAGGGAGATGAGCGGCGGCGGCACAAGGAAAACTGGCAAAGGGATTAAGGGAGGGAGATGTGTGCGGGGGCGAGGTAAGGGAATTAGGGTTGGGGGGCTTTTATAATAATAATAAAAAAAAAAAAAGTAGGTTTCTACGGGGGGTTATAATAATAATAATAATAATAATAGGTTTCGGGGGGGTTATAATAATAATAAAAAAAAAAAGTAGGTTTCTACGGGGGGTAATAATAATAATAATAATAATAATAATAAAAAGGTAGGTTTCTTAGGGGAGGTTATAATAATAATAATAATAATTAATAATAATTATTATTATTATTATTAATTAGCATAAAAAAATAGCTAGCATAAAAAAATAATTTTTAAAAAATCCTATTAATTTAAGACAATAAATAACATTAATTAACTTCAAATACAACTACCATAAAAAAAACATACAATTACTTGAGAAACATACAATAACTAGCTTAAATTTCATATCTCAAATATTGTGGGTCTTTTAATTATATTTAAATTCATTTTTTAATTTAAATATAGTTTTAAAAAATAATTTTATTGTTGGAGGGTTTTTCAAAAGCAATTATTTAATTATATAACTTACTACTATTAATTATATAATTAATTCCATAATTAAACTATATATAAAATAATTGAACTTTATTTAAAATAAGATAAAAAATGGTTCTCCAAAATAGCTTTTACCATTGGAGAACACATCAACAAAAAAACCATATATACAATGTTCAAGGAGCTATTTTAAAAACCATATATACACTATTCAACAAAAAAACTTTAACTAATGAAGTTTTATGGCCATGATTATGTTATATTATATTCAAAAATATTTTACTTACGATTTTACGATTTTTCTACCTACACTATTTTAGCTGTGATTTTACGATTTTTGTACGGAAAAATTCAGGTACGATTTTACGATCCGAGTTTTCGAAGCCCCTTTCGTGTCGTGTTAAAATCGCGATTTTGACAACCATGTAGCCAATTGTTATAGGGTGTAATTGAAAACCAAAATAATATGGTTGTGAAAAAGAAAACAGAAAAGGGCGAATGAAATGATAAAAGAACTAAATGAATTAGTTTATTTCTTGCATTTGTAATTTTAAACTATAAAAATCTAATAAGTATTTAAATGGAAAAAAAAGTTTAGAATTTAGAGAATCCATTGAAAAGATATTTGAATGCTTGGTTAATTACAAATAAAGTCAATGTTTGTACACACATTAGACTCTAGACATATAATATACCTGGGCTCGTGTTACGCCTTGAGCCCACATTACATCGTGAGTCCGTATATATTTTTTGTAAAAATAAATTATCTAAGTGACAAGTGTATTTAAAAAAAGAAAAACCAATAACTCGAGTTATAGCCATAAAGTCTAATTAGTTGTTTTTATTTTAATTAGATTATAAAAAAAAAAAAAATGATAGTAGGTTAAAAGTTAAAACTCTTAAACAAAATCACAATACCTTCAAGAAAAAAGCCTTTGAAAGTATGATACTGAATAAAATATACAAAAAAATAACATAAGGTGGTGTGATATGCATGTAATATAGACAACAAG
This sequence comes from Salix caprea, assembly GCA_964035475.1. Lineage (NCBI taxonomy): Eukaryota > Viridiplantae > Streptophyta > Magnoliopsida > Malpighiales > Salicaceae > Salix > Salix caprea. Next base: position 8,497,856 of record OZ037745.1, read on the forward strand.
GGGCAAACCAATCCTCATTAAGGCGTGAAACCTATGACCCATGTCATGACATTGGAATAACTCATTAGAAAAGTAATTGAAAAAAAACCACAGTCATTTTTTTACAAAAATAATGTTGATCAATGAAATAAAAGAAGGTAAAAAAAAGAATGTTGACTTTCGTTAACTTTTTCACATCATTAAACTAGAAGCATCATATATGAAAAAAATCTTTAGACACAATTTTCAACAAATCAAATATTAAATGATGAAATTAAAAAGAAAAATTAGTTTTAAACAGTAACAATTAGAATAATGAAGATAAAAATTAAAATTAAAATTAAAATTAAAATTAAAATTAAAATTAAAATAGATTAGAGGACAACATTTTTTTTTATTAGAGAGTGAAATTGAAAATAAAAAAACTTGTAAAAAGGAAAACAATTAAATATCAAATTGAAAAAAAATAAAACATCATAATTTTGGATTTAGAGATGAAATTGAAAACAAAAAATAATTGCACATAATAGGCAAGAGAAAAAAAAATGAAAAATCAAAAGATTGAAGAATAAAGTAAAAAGAAAACCCATGCATGGAAAGTTGGGTTTAAATGATGAAATTGAAATTTTTTTTTGACAAAACATCCAATGATAAAAATTTTAAAAAAGGACCAAATCAAAAAAGAAAACAAATTAAAGGGCAATTTTAAAAACTTGGAGAGTCACGCGTGAAAACTGAGAATGAGATAACCTTTCTTCAACCTAGGCTAATCTTAATCTTGAAATAACCTACTAACCAATCCAACTTGTATTCAAAATAAATCTAAAAAGGTGTGGGGAAAAAATGTTTCTTCATTTCCATTAATATTATGAATTACAATAATAATCCACAATTGCTTTTTAGATATGTTGAGATTTATATTTGATAATTTATTATTATTAATCTTTTATATATATATTTATCGTGGTATTAGAAACATATCCAAGCATAAGTTTGGTTTTAGAAAAATATTTAAGCATAAAAAGTATAGTTAAATAAATAAATATTTTTTTTATAAAAAAATATGTTATTAAATTTTGTGAAGTTAATGACTGAGTTTGCGAGTTTAACTATATAATCCTAGATGCTTCAACTTGTGGTTTAGAAGGCTATTTTGTTTTAATTTCTAATTAAATTTGACTATGTGATCATCTATTTATATTTTTATCATATATTAAAAAAAAAATTCAGAAAAAACACACATGTGGTTAAATTTTAGAAAGTCCATGAGCCTAGTTACGACTTTAATGAATCTGACTTTTTTTTCCCCACCCTTTTTCAATAACGGAGTAGTTGAGAAATAAAATTCATGATTTATTTTTGTTTAATTTTTATAGGGTTATCACAATTTTAAATAAATATCTTATTATGATTGATGCTCAACTTTGCAATAATTTATTTTTATTGTAAGATTAAATAAAAATAATTTCAAAAAATAACAAAGTTATTAGACCTATTGAAGTTCATGATGAAGTGAATTAGTGAACAATAATATCAGTAGGTTACCAAATTGAATCACAATCATATTTTTCTAAAACAGTAATAATAGAAAATTGTAAATTAAGATATTGCATAAGTGATTATTTGAGATTGTTTTTGAAAATAATTTTAATTGAAATACATCAAAATAATATTTTTTTATTTTTTAAAAATTATTTTGATATCAGCACATGAAAATGATCTAAAATACCAAATTGAATCACAATCATATTTTATAACTGTGATTTCTAAAACAGTAATAATAGAAAATTGTGAATTAAGATATTGCATAAGTAATTATTTGAGATTATTTTTGAAAATAATTTTTATTAAAATAAATCAAAATAATATTTTTTTTATTTTTTAAAAATTATTTTGATATGAAAATGATCTAAAATACTATTTTTTTAATTTAAAATAAATAATAAAAATAAAAAACTTCCAATTTTTTCTAAATTGTTTTTGAAAAACAATAACAAACGGGGCTAAAAATATACCAAGGAGAATAATAATAGAGTGATATTTATTTAAATAAAACACCTCGCAAATGCTCCTGTCATCGACTAAAAGTCTCTTCGTCCGAGAAAACAAACGGACGGAACCCTAAAAGCAAACAAACAGAGACGAAGCCAAAAACCTAACAACAAGAATTCTAACAATCGCAAGAACCAAACTTTGTTACAAGAACCGATCGCTGGTTCGAGAAAGAAGAAACAACATATTCAATTCAGAGAAAAGCTTATTTGTTCTTATCAAATCGCATCCACGGTTTGCCTGGTATGCATACTGATTTTATTTATCCTCACAATTTATTGACCCACTTCAAAACTTGCAATATAAGTTGTAGTAAAGATACACATGAATATAGCTGATGGGTTTCTGTTATTTTATGATTTTTTTTATTTGATAGAGATATTTTTATTATGCAAATTCACAATTTTGTGGGATTTTTTAAGTTATGATATTAAGATGATGAGTCTGTGCTATTCGATGACAAGAATCCTACTTTCTATGCTTTGTTTTGTCAAAAGAGAGATTTTAGAAGTGATATACACAAATTTTTGCGGATTTTTTTATTTGGATATAATTGAATTTTTGATGATATTTAGCTATGGGATGGATTTTTGATTGTCAAGATCATTGCTTAAATATTCGTTTAGATAATTCTGGAAAAATGATGAAATGGGTTTTGTTTCTCTTGATTTTCTGAAGTGGGTTTGGTTTTATCTGAGTGTTTTTCCCCCTTAAATTTTGCAATGTAAATCGTGATGGAGAAAATATTGTGGCATTTTAAGCTGATCACTATCTGTTAATATCGAGAAGTTGTTCTGTTGATTTTCTTATAATGCAATTCACAATTTGATTTTTTTCTTGTAATTTTTTTTGTTTGTATAGCTTTATTTTGGTTTAATCTGGATTCGGTGTTTGGTTTCTGCTAATCAAGATCATGGATTTAATAATTTTTCATTGTTGATGAGAGAATTTTGGAGGAATGATCAAGTGGGTCTTGGTTATATCTTGGTTTATGGAGTGGGTTTGATTTTATTTGAAGATTTACGAACGTCAAGGCTAATAAGAACTCAGTGCGTGGGGGAATTATTGAGTAAAGGTTGATTCATGGGCATGACTGTTGTGTGTCTGTTTCTTTTGTGCATATATTACAGGGAATAAAAGGAATTAGAACATTCAATCATCAAGAAAGAGCATTGCAGGGTGGTTTTGCTTGCAAACATGGATCCTGGTCGCTATGGCCTTCAGCAAGGATGGGATAATAACAGCGTAATTGTGGTTTCCTCCTTAAAAATACTGATAAAAATGCAAGAAATTTTTTAGGATTGTCCATTAGTTTTTGGGCATCATCTATCTCGTCCTTAAAAGAAAAATAAGAGAAAGCTGTTGGGGGCAGTGAGGATATGGAATGGGTTTGCGTAACCTCCTCCTATCTTGATTGGTATTTGTTGCTGACATAAGCTTATTCTCTTGAATCCACAGGCTCTGGAGGGGTATGGTGCAGTCCATGAGCCTAACTACCGGTAAGTAAGGCCTGATGCTTGCTGTCAGGGCTTTCATGGTAAAATATATTATTTGAAAATTTGTGCACTTATTTTCCTTTTTGAGTTTTGTTGGTTAAGTTATTTATTTCATGCAAGATTTCCCAGAAGCTTCTTATGCTTGATATTTTCTAAATGTCTCCTTGTGGTCTTAATCTTGTTGTCATTATTTCTTTTTCAAGCTTTTGCTCATGATTTTTCATGTCTGCTCTTCCATTAAATTATTTTATCTTAGCAGGGGTGGTAGTTCATATGATGAGAGGAGGTTTATCAATGACCGGTATTCAAGGGATAATGGCTACCCAAGACATGCCTTCCCCCGGAACATTCTAGAGAGGGAGAACTATCCCCCACCTCCTGCTGTTGATGTTTGGCCTCAATCAAGAAGGAGAAGTTATGAAGAAGAATACCCACTTGATAGGGAGTCTAGGAGACATGAGAGACCATACTTTGATACTTACCATGATATAGATGCTGTTCATGATCGGGATGGCAGCCACAGCATCGACAACTACCGCGATCATGGACTTGATAGGGCTTCTAGGTTTGGGGAACGTGACCGTGATGAATATGCATATGATGATTATGACTATAAGTCACGCTCTTCCTATCAAAATAGGGAGGATAGCCGTGAGAGGGATTATGAATATGGTAGGCATAGTTATGATTCTGATTATGAAAGAGGCAGCAGGAGAGATGGCAATTGGAGGAGGCGTGGATCCCATGATCGAGAACATGACAAGAGAGGTTTGAGCCAGGAAAAATCTCAGAGTCCACATAGACGGCATGAACGATCTCGGTCTCGTGGATTCGATGATCGTCCTAGATCAAGGTCTCCTCGAAGTCGAAGTCATAGCCGAAGTCAAAGGGAGGACAGCTATGATGGTGGAAGGCATGAGAGGAGTGAAAGGAGGAGGGACCGTGAACACAAGCGTCAGCGCGGCCATTATGACGTGGTATGTTATGTGCAGCTTTCTTCACTGTTATTTACTGCATGGCTTGATCTGTGGTGAGTCACTGGGCTTTAACAAGAACTCTGTCTCTTGTAGGCCCCATCTGCAACCGTAGTCGTGAAGGGTCTATCACAGAAGACAACCGAGGAAGATCTTTACCAGATACTTGTAATGTCTTAATTTACTTTCTTTATCTGGCACAGCTGCTTTTCCTCATTAGATGTTTTCATAACATTTATTTGCTTTTTGTGGCCATCAGGCTGAGTGGGGACCACTTCGCCATGTTCGTGTAATCAAAGAGAGGAATTCTGGCATCTCCCGTGGATTTGCCTTTATTGATTTTCCTTCTGTGGTATTTATCTGCCTAATCTGGCAAGGTTGCATTTTCTTTCAAGATGACATTCAAATAATGTTTTTGTCTGTAACAGGAAGCAGCATGCGCAATGATGGATAGGATTGGGGATGATGGTCTTGTTGTTGATGGCAGAAAGCTTTTCTTTGAGTACAGGTATTTCTCTTTCATCATTGCCGTGATTGTGTTACCATGACAGTCAATTGTGATTATTTATTCCATGTTATTATCTTGAAGTTGTACATTGCGCAAGTATGTTGGATCTCACATACTGGTGAAATCCATATACATTCTTACTTTAGCTGTTGCTGGCTTCCCTAACACTATTCTCCTTCAATATCTGACTGATGGTGGCATTTCTTGATGTAAACGCTACATTAATGTCGTTGTACATTTTGGCTTCAAGCATAACCATTATCACTTTGATTTCTGTTGTCTTTCAGTAGTAAACCAACTGGGGGGGCAGGTGGGTCTTTTGGTCTAGAGAAATCCAGTCAGCACAGAAACATCACAGTGCCATCTGATTGGATGTGCACCATCTGTGGCTGTGTCAATTTTGCAAGGCGAACATCCTGCTTTCAGGTTTGTTTTTCCATCTCATTTTTCCTTATTTGATTTGTGGCAAGTTGAACAATTATTAAATTTTATGAATACACAATCCTGTGGCCATTAGTTTCATTTGTAAGCACTAGCACAGCAAGAACAATTCCCTGCTGGTGTTGAGCACACATGTCAAGTGTTGAAATGACAATCATTATTTTTTCTTGTGTTTGTTTGGAGGATAATGTGCATTGGAAGTCACATTGACACCTTTAACATGCTGTCTCTTCATGGTTTGCTTTAGTCAAATAGTGTGGACTTGTAGTTCTTTTGTGCATAGCTCTTGCTTAACGATTTTAAATCAAATGGAAAAGAAAAAACATTACCCAGAGATTTTGGTGAAGTTTATAATGGTCTGACAGTATCCTTGAAAAGAAATTGTTGAATGGTCTCTTTTATTATGTGCTGCAGTGCAATGAGCCACGAACTGATGATGCACCACCAGCAGATATGGCTTTATCAAATCCATCATCCTCAGGAAAGAAAGGATTTGAGGCAGGTTGGTTTGAAATGTTTCTTTTTCCCTGACATGTTTTAATATATATGCCACAACTTGCTAAGCTGACACCAAATCAGGCCCAACTCATGTTTTGGTTGTTCGTGGATTGGATGAAAATGCGGATGAGGAGATGCTTCGCTATGAGTTTTCCAAGCATGCTCCAATTAAGGTACAAAATGCTGTAAAATTCTTTAATGTTTTATTAGAAAATCTCCCCCTTTTTTGGCATGTTCATGTTTTTATCGCTCCTAATTTGCAGGATCTTCGACTGGTTAGAGACAAGTTTACTCATGTTTCAAGGGGATTTGCCTTTGTACATTTCCATTCGGTAAATTCATTTGTTATTGGTGATTGGATTTGTTGAATATTTTGTTCCATTTATTTTTTGCTCTCCAGTTTTTCTTAGTCAAAATAATCTTTGATGGTTGTCATGCAATTCAAATGATTGAGTCCAAATTTATTGTTAACAACACACCTGGCAAATACACATGAGGAGCTAAAGTAAACTTGCTAATAATGATTCACTGGTATTTTAATGACAAAATTATTTAGAAAGGTTATACAACAAACTATGATATGGTGGTATTGTTTTCCCTTTCACCTTCCATTCTAGGCTATAAAACTAATATAAACTGAGGTAACATTGCGGCTGTCGCATATTTTGAATGTTGCTGATATTTATACCTTAGTTACCCAATGAAATCCCATTTCAGATTGACATACTATAGTACTTTATGCCCCTAAAAGATTTTCTGTTGAAATTTTAGTTGTATGGTGCTTGCATTTTGCAAGACCCCTGCCCTCTGAATGGAGGATTTTACATGTTCTTTTCAGAATTAGGACACAGCAAGAGAGAGTTGCTAAATAATAGATGCATTCTTTGCAATCATAATGGTTCTTGTCTTGTAGGTTGAGGATGCTACTAAAGCCCTTGATGCGACCAATGGAACCGCTCTTGAGAAGAATGGGCAGATCTTAAGAGTGGCATATGCAAAGAGCATTCTTGGCCCAGGGTCCTCAGGATCATCGCAGTCAAGCAGCTTAGCAACTGCTGCAATTGAGGCCGCAGCATTTGCACAACAGGCATATTAATGAATCTTTTCAACTATTGTAGTTTCTTTTTTGTCGCATATTTTAAATTGACGTACTAAATTTTACATGGTTTGAATGCTTTAGTCCATACTATAGAATATGAAAGTCTAGGGAAAACAATTTTTTTCCGTGGAAGAAGAAAATCAACACAGCCTAGAAACTATAATTTTCTGTAATTTGAAGTCACTCTATGTACCATAGAAATGTAAACAATACCTTCATATCAAAGGTCCTTTTTTCTGGTGAAATGGTTCTGTGAAGTGAAGGTTGATGAGCAGATTAGAGAAAACTGATATCCCAATATGATACATCTATTTCATACCTAGGGGAGTTTTTTTTTTATATATATTATTATCTGTGAGGCTGTAGGCATTTCTTTTGATCAAGGACTAAATTCCACTATCAACTTGTAATTTGTCATGGCAATCAGGCAGGTTGACAAGGAATCCACTTTGTGAACTGTAGTGTTTGTCTAGGTGCTACTTCCACGTTAATGGATTTGTGCTTGAACATTTTGATGGTGATCTTTTTGTGATTTCATTGATGCATTAGACAGCAGGTTTTGTTATGGTTCATTGAATGGAGTTATATCTCCGATGAATTCTTTTCTTGTCCCTATCACTTCTGTGTCTCTTGGAATATTAGTGAATATTATTGTTATTCTAGTTATATTACTACCTGTACCCTTCATCCTAATTCTATATGCTTGCTTTCTGGTTTTTGAATATGCTGATTTTATATATGATGTTTGAATTCTTAAAATTTTATTTTTTCATCTTTTAGTATGATGCTGTTGGATGGGCACCTAAGGAATATAACCCAGATGACAAACAATCTGTCGGTGGGCAGGAGCAAGCTGGTGGGCAGATTTCAGCTCAGAAGGATGATTCTGCTGCACAATCTGCTTTTGTGTGGGATGAAGCATCTGGTTATTACTATGATGCTGCTTCTGGCTTCTATTTTGATGGAAATACAGGTTCCTTCTACATTTCTTGTTTGACTTGCACCTAGTGGAAGTGGTAGATAACATTTTGCATGCTTTGTGGATTTGAGCTATTGTTATAATGAATGTCATAACTTGATCTATACATCATTTACTAGATGGCAAGTTTCTGATTGTAGTCTGTATGCTAAAAAAAATATTCCTCAAGGGACATTGTGTTGTGTTGGATAGATAAACTGGTGTGTTTGGCTCTTTGCAAATGCTTTTTCCACATGTTTTCTCCCTGGTACAAGCTTACAGATTTTTCCCTCCCTGAAGTAGTATAAAGATATATTTTCATTTTTATTCCTGTCAAGAATTTTAATCTGATTATACTCGTGTAGAGAAAAAGGAGGGAACACTATTCCAATGTGGAACTTGGAATTCATGTTCATGTTTAATTGTCTTCCAGGAACTCTAGCTTTCTTGCTAGTACAAAATCATTAAGTTTCAAGCTAGTCACTGAGATTTTGAGAGAAAATGTTAAGATACTTCCTGTAGATCTTGCAAAAGTGCTGATTAAGCAGAATATTTTGGGAACAAATGACCTGTTTTTCTTTTCTTTTTGGAACTTTAAGTGGGCATGCATAGTCAGTGGAGACTTTTTGACTGCTGTTTCTATTTTAACTTTGGAGCTTGAAATTTTCTCCCAGATTCTAATAACTCCCTGGACAATGGTGATTTGTACACATTAGGAAAAATGTAGTGGGACAACTGCATGAGTTTATGAAACAGAATAAGGTGTTTACAACTTTACATGTTCACATATAGGGTGCATGTGTTTGCGATTTACTTCATTGTCATCCATGAATTGACTGGAGCTACTTACTGTAAGCCTGCTTTACTTTCAAAGGCTTGTGAAACATACTTAAATTTTTTTTTGAGGATTATTTTGACCTTCACATCGAGTCTTTTGAAGACACAATTTTGTGATAGTTTCCCTGGACAAGTTTGGAATTTGGTTCCTTGTTGAGCAGAATTGTCATGAAAATTTAAAACTTGTTATTGTTCCTTGGGAACTAGTGTTGCCAAAGGTGAAAGGCGCTAAAAAGCACCAAGCTTGGAAAATGTCTGAGGTGCCAGGCGCTCAACCTGTATTATATAAAAATTACATGTATAATATTATATTATGTTATATAAATCTAAACTATTTATCAATTAAGATTAGATCATTAGAAAGTCAAAAGAAAATATAAAATACCATAATATAGTCATAAAGTTACATTTTTCACCCTTAAAACAAAACAAAACAATTTAAAGTAGCAAGTAGCCAAATAGATTAAAATGCAAACTTAAATATCATTGGTTCATTAATCTTCAAAAACATCATCTATGCTTTCCTCTCCTCACACAAGTCCTCCGTATCCTCCATTTCATTATTAGAATCCAATTTTCATCTCTTAAACCACACTGCACTTGTTTAGAATTAGATATTAATCCCTCTTCATGTGTAGTTCTAGCACTTGATGCTCCTCTCCTTCTCAACTTTGTCTGTTGTCTAGTAATGGTTTTAGGGATTACAAATAAATAATCACAGCACCACTACTGTTGGAATAATGAAAAGTTGAAAACAGGTGGCATGGCAAACCCCCAAGTACACATATAGTCAACATGATGTAAGTTTGTAACAATTAATTGAGAAAAAAAGTGGCCAAGTTGAGGACGCATATTAACTAGATAGAGTACACACACACAAGCAAACTGCATTTGTACTAGTCTAGTCATGGGAAAAATATGTAAAAGTAATCTTTGTATAGATAGAATATAATATATATTATATACAACCAAGCTGCATGTGTCATGACTTGATCACATAATCTTTGTAATTTGCCACATACAAAGCTCCAGCTATATAGAATTTATATATGATATTACTTAGTAGATTTTTATATGAGAAATTAAGAAAGAAAAAGATGCGATGACATTAGAAAAAAAGTTAAAGAAATACCTCTGTTGCTCCTGTCTGTACTCTTGACTCTTCTTCTCTGGTGGTGTTTCACTTTTGTTTTTGTTCTTTTTGTTTCAACTTTCATTTCTCTTTCTCTTCTTTAACTTTCACGGTGGTTTAATTTTTCCTTTTCTTTTTACCCTAATCTTTGTTTTTTACAAAACTACCCTATAGTTTCTTCTTGTATAAGACTAGAAAAAGAGACAAACAAGACAAAACATAATTCCTTTTATTAAACAAAAAGCAGAAATCAAAGAGAAGACTCTTTAAACTAATCCTCAGTGTCCAGTGTCAGATAATTTTCATTAGGTGACGCCTTTATCGCCTGCCTCCCATGCACAGGCACTTGCCTTATCAGCGCCTTTTCAAACTCCATCGCCTCAGGCTAAGAAGGGCGCCTCGGCCTCGCCTCGCCTCCGGCACTTAAGCGAGCGCCAGGGCGCCTCGTGACAACACGGTTAGGAACATCTCCAAAGATTCAGCAAGAAGAGAATTTTGCTGAGGTGTAATGGTTTTCTTCTAGGAATTTTTTCACTTCTGTTGCTGTGAACTAAAAACATGCTCCTTGGAAAGTGCATAGAGGCTCATGCAGGGTGTGGAATTGCAATTGCACCTCATGAGATAATTTTTGTGTATCCATGAGGATGTCTATTAGAAGAATTTGGGTGGAGTCATATACCCCTTTTGGTTGATATGGTGTTTGGTATGTTTTGGAGTGAAACTTTGTAAGGGGTAAACCCTAGTAGAATGTGCACTGGCCATGGAGGTGATCGTATTTCCTGCTAGCATGGGGAATGTTTAATGCTCTGTTTAGAATTATTTTATAGGACCAAGAACTTTGAATGCAGTTTGAATAGTTGTTACTAGCACTCTACATGGATCATCTTCGGAGTTTAAGGTGAAATCATAATTCCTTTGCAAGTCATTGGCTCTTTGATTGAGTATTATGCACTTGTAATATGCAGGTCTTTATTATGATGGTAACAGTGGGGTTTGGTACACATATGACCAGCAGACTCAGCAGTACATCCCTTACACAGAGAACAATGACAGTAAAGCATCGGGTAAACATTCTGAGAATTCTAAGTCATCTGATGGTCCCAGTAACAGAAAAGCTGTAATTTCTGCACCGGCTGCTACAATTACATCTTCCTTGGAGAAGGCTGCCACATTACATGATGCAGTCCAGGCTGCTGCTACAGCAGCATTAGCTGCTGAGAAGAAAGAGAAGGAGAAAGCAAAAGAGATAAAACTTGCTTCAAAAAGCAGTATTTTGGCTAACAAGAAGAAAATGAACAACGTATTAACAATGTGGAAGCAGAGGAGTCATGAAGGACAAGCTACTCGTGTGGCTCTTGATGATAGTCATCCATCTGTTTCAGCTGATGATAGGCATTTTTCAGCTGGGCAATCCACAAAGAGCAAGTTCAAATCTGATACAACAACCACAAAGGAGAACACTATGTCCAGTTCAGGAGTTGTCGCAGTCCCATCTGCCCAAACCACTGGTTTGGATTCTCCAGTGAAGCCAAGACCTGTTAGCAACAGTTCAGGAGGGACTTTGATGGGGGTTATAAGGGGCTCTGGACGAAGTGTTGTGAAGTCTGACACTTCATATTCTGGACCATCTGCTGGTATTTCTACATCAAATGCTGTCATACCTCTAACTATGGCAGGTTCATCAACAAATGCAGATACATCTTCAGTTGCTACTCCTTTTAGGACAGATGCATCTGCATTGGGATCTTACACACCACCCGTGGCTGCTGTGAGTGGCAAGAGGAGATTTTCTGAAATGCCACTGTCTTCCTCTTCTACTCACAAGGAGCAACCACAGACTTCCTACAGGGATCGAGCAGCTGAAAGGAGGAGTTTGTATGGTTCATCTTCTGTGGGAGATGATTTGCCTGACATGGATTCACGTAAGCTTTAGCAATATGTTTCTTACTACACCTTTATTCTTACAAGGTCATATGATATTAGGAACACTGTACTTGGTACCTTTTACTTCTCCATGTATAGTTTCCCTGGATGTCTATCAGATCTTGGTTTTCTCAAACTTCTCAATCTGAGGGAATGGGGTCCCAACACTATACTTTATGTCTTAATAGGAATATTAACTTGTGAGGAATCCTTTGTGTTTTCTATTTGTGATCTCTTAAAGATCGGGATTCTGCATTCAAAAGGAGTGCTTTGGATTCAATGCCATTTCCCCCTGGTGTTGGAGGAGGACGTGGGATTGGAGATGCTCAGAGTTATGAGGTGATTACAGCAGACAAGGCACTTGGCGAGAGCAATGTAGGCAATCGAATGCTTCGCAATATGGGCTGGCAAGAAGGCTTGGTATCATTCCCTTCTCTTGCTTCTAAAATCTTTAACTGCTAATTTATTGACCACTGTTTGTTACTATGCTGGTTATTCATTTCAAATGGGTAGGTAGTAAATCATTAGTTACGATAACTATGCCATTTATCCCTGTGAAATATGGGGTTTAGTTAGTACAGTCTTTTCTTTTGTTTGATAATCATATTCCAAGCATTTTGAAAGCCAATACTCCAAAGTGCTCTTAAAAACTTTCGATTTCCTTACAGTTTTGCCAATATTTGAAATTACTTCCATCAGATGATGTTTCTCTCATCACTTAATGACCACTATGTCCTGTTACTGTTTCGCTGCCCTTCACTGTTAAAGTTGAATCATATATACTTGCTGTCATTGCTTTGCATCAATCATGCAGCTAGTTTCATTACAGTTTTGCCAACATTCGAAATTACTTCTATCATATGATGTTCCTCTCGTGCGGCCACAATGTTCTGTTACTTGTTTGCTGCCCTACATGGCTAAAGTTGAACCGTATATACTGGTGGCCAATGCTTTTGCAGCATTCATCTAACTGGATTCTAACTTTTATACACTCTGGGGATTGTCTTCTCTGTTTTTTGGCGATCGATATGATTTGCAGGGACTGGGGAAGGATGGAAATGGAATGATTGAGCCAGTCCAAGCTCAAGCCATTGATAGGAGAGCAGGACTAGGGAGTCAGCAGAAGAAGTTGGATCCTAGCCTTGAGGTACAGGCCGGGGATAGTTACAAAACGCTGATTCAAAAGAAGGCCCTTGCTAGGTTCCGGGAGATGTCGTAGATTAAGGCTTGAGCTATGAAGCAGGGGTGGTAGATGCGAGCTTAAGCTCTGAAGCTGAGGTCATCGTGATATTTTGTGGGGCAAGTGCATATAGGTGATGTACTGTTGCTCAATTTTTTTTCCTGTAGATTTGTGAAAATTAATTAATAGAAATTCCAGAATTTTGTCTCAATTGTTTTGATTGATAGATAAATGTCTGGTTGTAATGAATGGATAGCTTTTGGTTTAATTTTTTACTTTTAAAATAAAATAGAAAAACATCCTTTTATCTCCATTGTCTCCATAATGCATGAGGATTGGCTTATAACTTTTGACCACCACATGCTTTGCTTCCCACCTTGAGGTGGTGAAATTCTGTGGAAAATGCTACCGAAGGAATATAGAGATATTTTCCAAAATCTGAATCCATTGGTACTCATTTTGAATGGATGTTTTCTCAGGTGTTTTAGTCCAGTCCATGTTGAAAAAGGTAAAAGGAACAAGCTTAGGTTTAAACTATAAAACATTCCTTGACTACTTAGCTAGAGAACGCAAATCTAGCTCAAGAAGAATTTTTTGTTCTTTTATTTTTTTATATTTTTAAAAATCATGCTTAAATTTTTCTTGTATTATTGATTGATAAAGTATTGATTGATTTTTCTTGGTCGTGGGGTTCAAAGAGAAAGCAATTGGGTAAACTTCATGTGATAGTGGCTGACCTAAGCTTATATGGTGTTACAGCACTGCATATATTTAACGGGAGACATCATCAATCAAAGTCTTTTTTGGGCCTCTAAAGTGATCATGCAGGGTCTGCTAGTACAATCTAAAAGCAAATATTGATTTATTTTAATGTATTTTTTTTACCTTTTTTACTTCAATATTTAGTTTATTGAAGATTGATCCTCGTAATTTATTGTGGTTTGCTTTACATGTGATTAGCCCGGTTTCATAACTTGCGTCAGTGGATTGACAGGTTAACTGGATTTCTTTTTAAATATTTTTTTTTTCAATTTCATTCTTAAACATTGTGTTAATTGGGAATTATAATTTATGATTCATTTTGATCAGCTTTCTACGAGGATATTTTGGTTTCATAACTTGAGTCGCGGGTTTGAAGGGTTAACCTAATTGACTTAAGTTTTTTTTAATTCATATTTTTTTTTTCCAATTTTATCCTTTAACATTGAGTTGATTATAAACTAAACTTTATGATTATTTCGATTTACTTTTTATGAAGTTATCGCAGTCTTATGACTCGGGTCACGTGTTTTGCAGGTTAACCTGTGTAGATTACGATTATTTTATTGTCCTGTTTTTAGATTATTCTTTTTTTTTCAATTTCAGCCTCCAACAATGAGTTTATTGAAAATTAGGTTTTATAAGTTATTTTGATTTACTTTCTATGAGGTTATCACAGTCTCATGATCTTGGTTGTAAGTTTGTCAGATAACCTTAGTTGATTGAGGTTATTTTTTGTTTATTTTTTATGAGGTTATCTTGATCTTATAACTCGAGTTACGAGCTGGTAGGTTAACTCATGTAAGAAAAAACCATTTGTTTTTTTTTTTAATTTTATATTTCAATATTTGATTGAAGTAGTTTTCAATTTTTTTGTTTTCTATAAAGTTATCCAAGTCTCATTACCCAACTCATGAGTTTGGTGAGTTAAACTAAGATGAATTGGGTCATTATTTTTTGTTATTTCATTCTTCAATATTAGGATTACTTATCCAAAGTTGGGGATTAACTCATATTGTTTTTGTCTTTTTAGTTTAATTGTTTTCTCAATTTTATCATTTAATATTTGATTGCTTTGGAATTATACTTCATATATAATTTAATGGTCTTTTATGAGGTTATCCTGATCTCATTACCTAAATCAAGAGTTTCATTGGTTAACTTCGATTGACTTGGATTTTCTTGTCTATTTTTTTAATTTCACCATTCAACATTAATTTTATTATAAATTGATCACAATTTGTTTCAATTGGTTTTCTATAGAGTTATCTCATTCACATCACTTGAGTTGCACCTTTGGAAGATTAACCTATGTTGATTCCAATTGTTTGTTTTTGGTTTTTTTTTTTTTTTTTTTTTTTTCAATTTCACCCTTCAATAGTAGTTTAATTAGGAATTGAGTTTCATATTTGGCTTTGATTTATTTTCTATGGGGTTATTCTGGTCTCATAATTCGAGTTGCGTATTTAACAAGTTAACCTAGATTGATCCTATATGTTTTTGTCTTAATATTTTTTAAAAACCATGTCTTCTTGAATAATTTTACTCAAACTATATTTTTAATAGTTTCTTGGGTTGTCTTTAGACCCTTCAAAGTTGACCAAATCACAATGGATCAACCTTTACTCCATTTATTTTACTTGTACTAGAAAACACATCAGTAACACATAAATATTTTTTAATATTAGAAAATTGATGACCCATAACATAGTTTGGACAATGATCCTGGTCGTGGGTTGTTAGATTAGTTCGGGTTGACTAAGGTTATTTATTTTTATTTTTTATGGGGTTATCTTGATTTCATGACCCAGGTCATTAGTTTGGCAGGTCAACTCATGTAATTTGTTTACTGTTTTTTCTCAATCTTATCCTTCAAAATTTTACTTGATTTGGAGTTAGACTGCATTATTTGTAATGATTTTTTTTTTTATATAGGGTTATCATGGTCTAATGATTTGAGTCGTGAATTTGACAAGTTAACCTAGGTTGTCCTGGATTGATCTAATAAGTTGTCTTTTCAATATTTTTTTTTTTAAAAAAAACATGTATTGAATCTTTATTACACCAAACTATGTTTTTACTAGTTGTTTGGTT
This sequence comes from Salix caprea, assembly GCA_964035475.1. Lineage (NCBI taxonomy): Eukaryota > Viridiplantae > Streptophyta > Magnoliopsida > Malpighiales > Salicaceae > Salix > Salix caprea. The sequence goes on from OZ037745.1 coordinate 8,513,786, forward strand.
TGCTTTTGGATCCATCAAGTTGATGAGGTCATGACATAGATTTTCTATGTATATTAAAAAAAACATTGGGGTTTTTAATATTAGCAATGTTAAAAATATTAATATTAAAAAACATTAGCAATATTCAATGCCATACCTATTTGTTTCTTCTATATACTACAAAAAACCTTGATTCAACTCACGACATAGCACGGATCAACAATCTAGTTAAGTAAAAATCTAAAATGCATTGGTGTTTTACTATTTAGTAGCACTATTCACACACATATAAACCATTGTGGACATATTGAACATTTCTTTTATAATTCAGTTTGTTCATCAAAGTGTTAAATTGGATGATTTAAGACCAATTGATTTTTATTTTTTCTACAATGGTGAAATTGAAAGAAAAAGGATTAAAATACATGAAAAAGGATTAAAATACATAAAAATTTTATATATAAATTTTTTTATTGAAAAAAATAAATAAAAGTGGGGTGAAATATAGAGGGAATCATGTTGCTCAATGACCAATCCTTCATTTGTCAAACAATGAGCCCACCATGATACAGACTTGAATCCGGGACATTTCGGTGTATTGTTGGGGTACTTTTCCCACAAAAGCCATCCACATGTTCCAAAAACAAAATTTGAAGTTCACGAAAATTGATAAACTAGCATCGACGTAATTTATTTATTTATTTTTTTAAAAAATAGTATGGCAAAAAAACCCCGTATTTCTCACTGACAACTTTTTTTTTTTTTAAAGCGTTGACAACTCCTAGTTTTTAGTATAAAAATATTTTTTAAATACTATATTTTTCAACTGCTATTTGTTTCAAAACATTTTTTTTATTGACTATTAATTTATTTTTTGAAATAATAATAAATAAATTCAACCGGAAGTATTTCCTCGTAACTTTCAAGTTTGAAAAAACACAGAGGTCAAAGGATTTTGTTGTTTATTTTCAGCACATATATATATTTTTTTATTAGCATGAGTGATCAGATCAGTTTACGCGTATCTTGACAAATCTTATGAATTCTGAAATTAACGATCATGTAAGTCTTCAGTGACCATTATATTAGCAATCATAGGGTTCAAACTTAAAAATACAAGGGGGGACAAATCTCTTAGTTCCAGGCTCTTATTACCAAGTCAAAGTGATATATCGATGGAAAGTTCTAAGATACTTACACTTTACTAATATTTTTCTTAAGAAATTATGAAATCTAAAATTAAAAATATGGCAACTGTGGAAAGCAAATTGGCTGCTTAAAATATAGAAGAAATTCACATCTCTCGTGGGGTTGGAACTTAAACAATTTATTAAAAAAATAAAAAAATAAAAAAATAAAAAATGATGTCTTCTTCAATTTGTCCAAAATTCAAAGAAGGAGTCCTCCTTGAGTCTCAACAACCTCAATATTGTTTTCTTCTACCAACTTGACTGAGCTCACATATGGCCATGCCCAACAATGTTGTCTCTATCCTTATCTGTTTTGAGATAGTAATTACAACGAAATGTAAGATAATTTATTTTTTATAATTAGAAAAATGAATTTAATTTTCATATACTTAAATTAACTATATAAAAAAAACACCACACATTATTGTAATAAAACAAAAGGAAATGGACAAATATGAAATAGTGCAATCCACGTGCTCATGTAGTGCTTGCTAGTACATCTAAGCTGAGAAGTTAGAAGTTCCTATGGTCCTCCATGAGGATAATGATTTTGATCTTCTTATTTTCTTGGTTTTTTTTTTCAGAAGTGTGATCGCGGTTGTTTTCTAAACTGTTTTTTATTTAAAAATATATTAATATATTTTTAAAAAAATTATTTTTAATATTATTCCATCAAAATAATCTAAAATTACTATTTTTTTATTTAGAATAAAAAAAAAAATATTTTTTTTTGAAAAGCATGCTTCCCAAACACCCCCGTAGGTGCATAATTTGTGTTTTTTAAAGTAAGGTAGAAGTCATATGATGAAATTAATGACTACACACCACACTACGTTCCAAATAATGGATAGTTATAACAACCTTGTTCTTGGTCCCTTCGAGGTTTTGACCCTTCAAGGTTTTTTTTTTTTTTTTTTTTTTTAAAAATCTTGCCAAATAGAGATAGGAAGATAACAGGTGTCAGTTGATCTGGAGACAATTTGTTCTTAGAATTACTCTATGAAAGTTATTGAAAGTGTGAAAAAGAGAAAAATAGAACGAAAAAATATATATTAAAAGATTCTGGAAACTTGTATTAATATCATATGAATTTGAATGAAAATTGTGAATGAGCTTTAAAGGGTCTAATTAGAAAAATAATATTTGAGGACCCAAATAAAAACTAAGTAGTTTAAGGCTTTGTTATGTAATTTATATAACTATTAATTCCAATTGAGAATTTATTAAACCTGTAGGACCTAGATTAAAAAAAGTTATTAGTACTTGTAAAACAATTGATGCTTTTAATCTATACTTTTATTTGTAGCTTAAATCGCAATTATTAGGTTATTTTGCACAAAAAGAAATTTATACTTTTTTTATTTTTATTTTTATGATATTTCCCTCACGATCGACAGCATCAAGAAAAAGGCCAAAACAAGGGTTGTTGAGAAGATTTGATATTCCTATATGATGCTCGGTGTCCACTTCAATTTTTGTTTTTATTTTAAAATACAAGAATTTATTACTCATTTTCCTACCTCTAAATTCATTTAAAATACTTTTTAGATAATTTAAAGAATATATCTTCTATCGAAATTCCAAAATCAAGGAAAAGTAGATTATCTTATTATCTAAAAAGTTTAAACTCAAGAAATCAACCAATAAAATAAATCTAAATAATATTATTATCCATTGCCTTCTCTAGGCAGTGGATGTGCCAAGCTGTTGAGCTTAGATTTTCTGATTGAATCTAAGAATAGTTTTACTCGAGACAACACAACATAGTGGGAGTGGGATATGCTATGCTTCTATTCAATTTTTCTTTATTTGTGTTTCTTGTTTTGAGTTATTTTCCTAAGAATATGTAATTTGTGTTTCTTGCTATATAATGGGGGACCTCTCTTCTTGTCTCCAATGGACCTTATTTTTTTAAGGGTCTAGATAGTGTAGCAATTGAGATCACCTTTCATTATATATTTTATTTAGATATTGTTTGAGAGTGATAGAAATTGTTTCTTTTTAAGTGTTTTTTTGCTTAAAAATACATTAATTTATTTTCTATATCAGCACATCGAAACAAAAAAAAAAATAATTTAAAGCTAAAAATAATTCATAAATATTCAAAATCATGTTGGACTGCAATAACAAATAAGGTCTTAGTACCTAGATAAAAAAAAAAAAAAACATGTTTTCCAAGCTAGTCAACCATGGTACAATTTCTAGAATAAATATTGAGAGGTGATGAGTAAATATTTTTGAATTAATGTTTTTTTATGCTTTGTTAAGAAGCTTATACTCATAACAAGGTAATGACCCCAATGAATATGGGTTTCAAAAGCTTCTAGACCCAACATACTTTAGATCGGTTGTATGTTAAACTCAAATCAACATGAGTCTAGTAAATTATCATATTTAATATGTTTGAATTCAGCCTCGTGCTGAGTACAAGACAATGTGGCTCTAGCAAATTACCAGACCTGATATACTTGATATTAGTCATATGTTAAGTCCAAGTCAATGTGAGTTTAACGAGTTATAAGACTCAATATACTTAGGTTCAACCATGTATTAAGCCAAAATTATCACAGGGCTTACAAATCGCCATGCTCAATATACATGAGTTTAAACATGTGCTGAGCCAAAGTAAGAATATGTTTGATAAATTGCTAGACCTAACTTACTTAGGTTTAGTCATGTGTTAAACTCAGGGTAATGTGGATCTAGAAAATTGTTAGATATAATATACTTAATGTTTAATCATATGTTGAGTTCAAGACAACATGAGTCTACAAAACCACTGAACCTGTTTTTCTTAGGCTTGACTACACACCAAACCTAATAGGTATAAAGGTCGTTAAAGATCCATATAAGGACCATAAGGTTTTTTCTTTAAGCTATTAGCATAAACTATTTATGTCATAATTAATCATCTTTCTACATCTAAAGATGTGTAAAGGGTCTCTTAGAATACCTATCATATTTCCATTTAATTAATGATTTGTAAGAAGTATTTGTCTCTTATTAATAACATGCAAGAGATTTTTATTTTATTTATCTTGTATTATTAATATGTAAGATCCTTATTAATTATGTACTTGGGTTATGGAGAAGGAAATATTGATATGAACATCTAATTAATCAGTATCCAAACACCGAATAACCTTATTCATAAACATACCGGGTTTAAGAACATCATCAATAAACATCCTTAATAGGGAAATTTTGCACAAAAAAATCCATTAAATTTTCTATCGGTTTATTGATGGTCCTACTCGTCACAAATGACAAACAATGAAGACGTGTAACAAATCTCTATATCACAATAAATACTCCTATGTAACCAGCCCTTTAACATCTCATTAACCAGGTGCAACCTCACTCAAGTTATGTTGACTAATCAACAAGCAAAAAACACCTTACCTTAAGAAGTCTTTGCATTACCACATCAAGTTATTGCACCTTTGCTTACACCTATACAATAACAAGTTGCACCTAATGTATGCAAATAGTTACATTGCTTAGAGGAATATAGACAGAATAAAATGATTGAGGGTTTTCAACCCTATAGGTTATCCACCATTTCTAAATAATGTTCATATCATTATAATATTCATGCACATAACAAGTGTTTTAGATGTCCATGTAACTATTATAGGAAAGATGTTATCCATAGATCCTACGTTTTTATGTTAGAAACCTTAAGCTCCTTAAAACCCTATAGGCATATAAATGGAATACACTTTGTAAGAGTGTGTGTGTGTGTGTGTGTGTGTAAATGCCTACATCCCCCTTCCTAATTAAATGATGAATCCACACATTGAAAAGGCTTATTGTTATCTATTTTGGGACCACATATAAATATACAAAAAATGTAAAATACATAAAGAATAAAAAAAATTATATACATTAGTGGGAATAAAATTAAGAATGTCTAGAAAATTGTCAAAGACAAGTTAGGGAGAATCAAAATATCCAAAATTGAAAAATTAACAATTCAATTTTGACTAATGATGGCCTTATTGATAACAAAAATTCATTCTGAGAAGAAAAGAAATCAAAATTTCAATAGGTCATTAGGGATTTTATTGAAGAAATTCAAAACCAAGAATCAAATTTGTAAAACAAATAAGCCTTTAAAGACTTAAATCGATAAAATCATGAGCCAAATTGAAGAAATTCAAAACCAAGAATCAAATTTGTAAAACAAATAAGCCTTTAAAGACTTAAATCGATAAAATCATGAGCCAAATTGAAGAAAAATGAAAGTTTGATGGTTAATTAAGAGGTAATTTGCATAAATCATGAATCAAGAACCTAATTAGAAAAGGCAACCTAAATGGGAAAACGCGTTGGACTTTAAAGTTGATAATTGAGTTTCATAGTGGTGAGTTTTCATAAAATTAAAAATTGTGAGGCGATTACAGGTGTAATTATTTTTTTTTTGAAAGAACAAGAATTAAATTGAAATTTGACAAATCCCAAATTAAAAACTCTAATTTATAAGGTTTAACCTAGATGACATGTACTCAAACTTAATATAAAGGTGATGTGTTATTCGACCATTGTTCATCTTTTTTCTTTAATAATTTAAGCTGATTGAAGGTGCATCTTCAAGAAAATAAATGACATCTTTGACCATCTTGGGGGCTGTAATCATCAAAATTTGACTTAGATTGACCTCCTCCATAAGGGTCAGCTACTCTTATCAAAGATTTACATCTCATATTCTTCAACAAACTCAACAACATCTTTCCTTTAGTCATCTATCATTACATTGACAAATTCCTCGTTGATCGAGTTGAAACCCTTAAATAAATGAATATAAAGATACAAACCTCTAAATCTAGCAAATGTGATTCCAAACAAAAGGTGGAATCATTTTTGCCCCAATAATTTCAGGTGGTCTTCAATGATGATGAACTCATAGTTACTTCAATAAACCTTTCACAATGGATAACATAGTCAACAATGACTATGATACCTATTATGCAAAAAACAACTATTTTTTCAAGTGGTCACACTTTAAAGTTTTTTAGCGGGTGCTTATTAAGGGCTCAAAACTTTCTTTTTAAGATCGAAAGTCTAGAAATAACTTTTATAGAAATTCCCGATAGAATCAAATCATAATATTTCAATTATCTCATTTCAACAAGGCATAAATAATTCCTCCATTCTCTAACTCATTCACCAAACTTGATATATACAAAATACCCAAGAGTTTACTAACTTGTAACATAATACAACTAATTTTCCAAATTTCTTTAAGTATGGCTAACACTAATTCTATCAAAATAAACAATTTCTTTTTCCTACAATTTTCAATCAAATTCCATTTCTACTTGTCCCAAAACATAATAGCAACTTATATCTTCCATGGTATACTTTACTATACTTGTAACAAGTTTATTAACAATTCTATAACAACTAGATTTAATTAACCATATATATTTTCATTTATCACTAACTTTCCATTATCTTTCACGCACACAATTCAATCAAATAAGATCACAACTTCATCATCCTTCATTTCTTTCTAACATGGGCATCCACACATATCACAAGTACAGCCCCCCCCCCCCCCCATCGTTTTAAGTTGCTTCTACACACTTTCACCTCAATTTCTTCAAACACATTCAATTTTGATAAGTTAAAATAAAATATCTATAATTTGTGTTTATGTGGTTTTATTTTATTTTTTACGTGTTTTTCACTATTAATTTTTTTAAACTCACACATAAACATTTTATTTTAACTTATCTCATCTATCATCATCCCCATAAGTTACATATCTGTTTCACGCTCTTAGCAAAATATCTGTTTTTCAATCATAACTAGGGTTATAGACTCTATTTTTGATGCGATTTATTTGGTAGGAAATAACAGGAGGTTACTTCTTCGATAAGAAAGAAATACTCATTTATGTCGTCTTCAACCTCAAAATTCCATTACAATTCGCTTAACTTTTAATTAGGTCTAAACCTTGTCTCGGTGTTTATATTATATCTAGAGTTTTATAACTCAAAATAAATCAAGATCAATTCTATTTAAAACATGACATTTATATTTATAGATTTCATGAAAATATCTATTCCATTATTTTTCAAATTCTATTTTTTTAACTATTTCTGAATTCCTACTCACCTTTGTCTATCCTAATTAAGCTTTCTTCCTTCTCCCTGTGATTACCTTCACTTCATCTATGATCCGTTGAACCAGTATAGGTCTCCATAGTTTTATTTTCCCACTTGATTCCTGGACGGGGTCACTTGTTGAGTAAAATATTGCTTAGATTTTTTTTATTAACGTGGATGTGCATGCTAGTTTACACGTATTTTAACTAATTCCAAGGGCTTTTAAGTTAAAACTCAACATGATTTTTATAATCCTAACTACAACATTCCAGCATTTTTTTAATTCATGTTTGTTTGTTTGTTTTTGCTTTCTTACACAATTTGTTTTTTTATTTATAAAAAACTCATATATTAATATCTTAATTTAATTTCTCTCATCTATCTATCTATATATATATATACACGGTCAGTATCAAAATATAGTTGAAAAAAGACCAACATTAATATCTATAGATGGAAGAGCAGCCTCTTATTTCTTGAAACTTTTTTTCAATGGGAAAATAAAACGATAAAGAAATTAAGCTCATTAATCTGCTGAAACCACCCTGCATGTACACATCTTATTTTAATATTTAATCAAATATTGAATTCAAAGTTCAAAGACGAGACATAGCAAGAACTTGTTCATGAGCATATCCTGGTACTTCTGTGTTGACTTGACCAGAAACTGAAGGCGCGCTGCTTCCAGTCGGTTTCTTGCTGGGCAAGCTCTCACTGTCAGCAAAAATTTTGGCCACTTCCCTCAGTTGGAATTTCTGGATTTTTCCTGTTGCATTTTTCGGTAACTCGGCCATGAATTCCACCCTCTTTGGAATCATAAAACTTGGAAGATTTTTCCTGCAGTGAGCAATAATGTCAGATTCCTTCACATCATTCCTTAGTCCTTTGGAATTCCTTTTCACTGAGATGAATGCGCAAGGACTTTCTCCCCATTTAGGATTCGGCATAGCCACCACAGCTGCTTCCAGGACTCTTGGATGTCTGTAGAGAACAGACTCCAATTCTACGCTGCTGATATTTTCCCCGCCAGAAATAATCACATCTTTTGACCTGTCCTTAATTTCCAGGTACCCGTCAGGATGAATGACGCCAACATCTCCGGTGACAAACCATCCATTCCTGAAGGCCCTGGAAGTTGCGTCAGGATCCTTGAAGTAACCTTTCATGATGCTGCTACCTCGCAGGACAATCTCCCCCGTCGTCTTCCCATCACGCGGCATGCTAGCCATGGTGTCCAAATCCTTGATGTCTGCATCGGCAAGTGTCAGTATGCTGATTCCCTGCCTTGCCTTGAGTTTTGACTGATCCTGCAGTGGAAGCTTGTTCCACTTAGTCTGCCACTCACACACAAGTGCTGGCCCAGTAGCCTCGGTGAGACCATAGGCGTGCGTCACGTGGAATCCGAGGGATTCAATCTTTTCAAGCAACGGGGCTGGTGGGGGTGCACCTCCGGTGAGTATTTCAACCGGCGAGGTGATTTCGCGGCGCTCATGAGGTTTGGCCTCGAGCAGAATGTTGAAGACGATCGGTGCACAGCACATGTGAGTCACCTTATGGTCGGCGATGGCTCGGTACATGTCCTTGGCACTGGTGTTGCGTATGCAAACGTTGGTTCCGCCGCGCGCGGCGACACCCCAGGTGAAAGTCCAGCCATTGCAGTGGAACATAGGGAGAGACCATAGATAAACAGGCGCAGTTCCCATTTCCCAGCCAAGAATCAGGCTAAGAGTGCTAAGATAAGCACCTCTGTGACTATACACAACTCCTTTCGGAGCAGATGTTGTTCCTGATGTATAATTCAAGGCAATAGGATCCCATTCATCTTGAATCATCTCGCCTGTGTATCCTGGATTGCCCCTTTGGACAAGCTGTTCATACTCAAACTGACCGAGCCGGACACCGCCGGTAGGTCTGTCGACGTCGTCGATAGTAGCAATAATTGATGGCACGGAGCCGTTCAGGAAACTCAGGGCCTTGTCTGCTAACTCCTTGTACTGGCAATCCACGAAGAAAACCTTCGCTCCTGAATGGCTAAGAATGGTGGCTATGCTCTTGGCATCTAGCCTCGTGTTCATAGTATTGAGGACTGCTCCAGCCATAGGCACAGCAAAATGCATCTCGTACACTGCTGGAATATTCGGAGCCAGCACAGACACCTATATATACATAGGCAAAACAAAGAGCATTAAAAATGATGATCATACGTACGTATACGATACATTAAGAGGTGAAAAGAAGAAGAGTTCAGGAACGAAGATTGATGAACTTACGACATCGTTTTTCCCGACGTTAAGTGACCGGAGGGAATCAGCAAGGCGGCAGCAGCGTTCATAAGTTTGCCTCCATGTGAAGTGGGTGCCTTCGTAGATAACAGAGGTGCGGTTGGCATAAACAGCACTAGCTCTCTGCAAGAAAGTTATGGGGGTGAGAGGAACATAGTTTGCATCGCATTTTTGAAGTTGATCCATTGTTGGCGCAAGAAGTTTTTGGATAGTAGTCTTGCTCGAAGATGTGGGAGGAGATGAGGAGGGGAGGTTCTTGTGAAGTCTTTGATGGACGTGAAGGGTTTAAATAAGCGAAGGCTAGAACGCGAGGGTGGGTTTGGGAAAAAAATATTTTATGGATTTGATGTTTGAACCAAGCCAAAAATGGTTTATTTTTTAAAAAAAAGTTGATGGATAAATAGTGAATAATACTAGATATTTTGAATTTACGTGTATATAATCCAATATGCTATCCTCAATTTATTTAGAAAATTATTTACCTCTTAAATAGATAATTATATAATAGAGTTTTCTATTCAGCAATAAAACTACAAATCAAGATTATTGTGTTTTACTCTATTTTCGTCATTAACATTCACGAACAAAAAAACATTTTCAATAACAACCGTAACTATACTCTTAATCGGTCATAAAATTATCACAACCACATTCTCAAATAGTAACCAATAAAGTTGGTTGGTGACGTTAGTATATCTTCTGTGCTAAAAGAAGTGCTATAGATGTCGAGCCTAACTTTTGCATAACAGTCACATTAAATAATAATATAAATCATATTTTGAAGCTTCACTTAATAGCGTAAATTTTTAGGTGAAATGGTTTCTTAACATAGCATTAGAGTCTTGTTGACCCGATAATCACAAGTTCGAATCTCACCACCCTCATTCTATTTGATAAAAAAATTATCAAATTGTTTTAAAGATATATATTGAAAATATAATGTGCTTGTCAAAATAACAGCTTCATGTTCATAAAAAAAACAAGAAGATACGAGTGTTTATCCACGACAAGCTTGCCTCATCATCCATGCTTGTTTCTACTTAGATTTTAAAAAAGACCTTCCATTTCTACTTGAGCTGGGATATACCGGTGTATAATACTATTTTTATGAGTTATTTATTGGACAATGCTTAAAACCAGGGTCTATTCACTTTTATTTCTTACAATCAGCTCATTTTTAAAAAAAAATATAGTGAAACTAACACAAGTGAAACAAGTCATACATAATTAAAATCAAAATTTATTCTAGAACCTCACCTTACAGCTTAAATTTTTAGGTAAGTTGGTTCCTTAACAAGTCAAATCTTGTCCTCGCAACATGTAATAATAATATTAATTTGATGAATTAAATGATTATTCTACAGTCACCTAATTTTTTGCAGGTGGGTTACCAGAAAATGAGTTCTAGGGTTGTGGAAACCACAAGGGAAATTGCCAGGAATATTTCTTTCCTCAAATTTGAACATAGACTGTTGACTGTGTTTCTTCTCTCTCTTGAAAGGGATCGTTATTCACATTTCGGGCTGCTGATTGACTTCCCCACTAACCATCTTTTGTTTTTCTTGTGCGACTGAGATGCCTTGCTATGGTCCAGCATCTTTCGTGAGGAACAACTCCATGATGCTCTGCCTGGTTGGAAGAGGACTAGTGCATGTTTGGTAAGGATACAATTATCTGCGTTTCAAAAATATTTTTGAAAATAAATAATTTATTTGATGTTTTTATATCATTTTGATATACTGATATCAGAAATAATTTTTAAAAATAAAAAAATCATTTTAAAAAATAACTTCAATCAGACTCCGGACAAACTGAACCTTGAAGCCCTAAACACATCCATGCTAAAACTACTTTGGTAGCAAAGACATTTGCTGTAGGGTCAAGTATCTAAGAAGTTGGATTTGCTTCAACTAGTAAACGAAACCATTATTTACCCTAATCTTATTATTTCTCGGTTAAAGTTTTACAATTGTGATGTTTATATAATTATTTATAAATTGTAATGGTGTTTTTTTGGTAAAAATATTTTAATGAATAAAAATAAATAATTTCGATTAAAGTTATAAAACTATAGACAGGAGAAATCAATGTATAGTCAACTAACTCCTAAGTATTGACATGAAAAAAAAAAAAAAAAAGGATGGAGAGAGGTATGTTCCACGATGTGATGACCACATAAATAGGATACAGTAATTTTCTGCATTTATATTTTTAAAATATAGTTTTATGGATGGTTGTTGAGAGATTTTATTGAAGAGCGATAGATACCTCAAGGGCACCACTAGAGAATATTTTTGTGGTTGTTACGTTATTACATGAGAGCTCAGGGGGGGCCAGTGCCAGCAGCCCGCCAAAAAAAGTTGAAAAATAAAGTGGCTAATAAATGAGGACAATAAAATTATGACTACTACCGGAAATAAAAGAAAAAAATAAAGCTGCTCATCAGAAAATAAAATTATATGTATACTTGCTAGCTAGGATTGAATTGAAAAGCTACGGGACTAGAGGGGAAAAAACGGGAAATATAGGTGGTGTTTTTAAATTTGTTTGTGAAATATATTTTAATTTCTATTTTAATTTTGTAACAAGGTAGTTGGTTCCTTTAATTTAAAAAAAAATATATTTTGATATCAAAATATATAGTTTTTAGTTTTTTTGTCATAATAAAAAGAGAGAGAGGAGTGATTAGATTTCAATGCAAGGAGAGAACGTGAATTGTTAATGTGATTTCGGCCACCAAACAAATTTAATTTTTTATTTTATTCATTTACTTTAAATTATTTTTTTGTGTTTTTAGGTCATTTTCATGTGCTGATATAAAAATAATTTTTAAAAATTAAAAAAATATTATTTTAATATATTTTTAAATAAAAAATTACTTTAAAAAACAATATCAACTACTTAATTTAATATTATTTAAAAAGTTATTTCAAACCTGGCCCTACGAAAGGCAACACTTAGCGTTTTGTCTTCTATAATAAAATTTTTTAAGTTTTTTATATGTTATTTTTTTCTTATTTAAATAGTAATTATTTTTTTAATTATATTAAGAATCTTTAATTTTTCACCAGGTTAATAGGATTCATTTATAAATTTTTTTTATATTTTATAGAAGTTAAACTTGTTTTATAAATTAAAAAAATGTTTGTTTTTTTATGATATTTGTAATATGTGCAACTTTACATTGTATTTTTTTTCCAATAAATTTTATGTGTTTGTTAATTTCTATCACAAATTAATTTCAATAAATAACTTTATTAATTTGTGTATGTAAATGACTCCTTAAATAGCTTGATTTATTTTTTTCTTTTAATTTTTATAATTTTTTTTGTCCATTATCAATTTTCCTTTATCAAATAATTTTAATCTCGGGTACATGATAAACAAGTAATCTTAATATTTTTCATGTTCAAGTCATTGTTCTCCCGTGTTAACCCAACTTTACCCAAACTGATTTATATTCTATTGTTGGTGTTATTTTTTTTTACTATATTATAAAGTTAATCAAAATTTAACTTGATTATAATTATTTTTTTAAATATGATCATCTCTTAGTGTATTTTAATTATAAATTTATATAAATTTACCTCCATAATAGATTTTGATTTATGAACCAGGATCTCGAAGCAAGTTTTTTTTATTTAATAAAAATTGTTAATGGGTAAAGAGAAAGAGGGAAATTGCCACGTAATGGCTGCTGAGAGAGCAACGGATTTCCAGGAGCTTCTGTTTCTATTTTCTAACCCCCCCCCCTATAACGACATCGTACTGTTCATGCAGCAGGAAAGCTACCACTTACTTGTCTTTTTCAGTGTCTTGTCAAAAAAAATATTCATTTTATTTCTCCTATTTTTTCTCAGGCCATTCACTTCATTTTAAGAGTATTTTTTTTGATATTTTATGCGGTAATATCAAAATTAATTTTTTAAAATTAAAAAATTATTTTAAGTATTTTTAAATTAAAAAAAATTCAAAGCAAACCTGATTCACACTGCGACATAAGCATTAAAGGACTGTGCATGTGAGGGGTGTGTGTGTGTGTGTGTGTGTGTGTGTGTGTGTGTGTGTGTGGAGGGTTGGTGCTTAAGGAAAATAATGGATATCTAGAAAAATAAATGTCATTGTCATTGTTTTTTTTTTTTGTTAATTTAATTTTAAAATGTTATTTTTCTCATAAAATGTTATTTCCAAAGTCCCTTAAGAGCTGATGAATACATTATACAAGAAGGTAGGTAGGTTGGCAAATGTGTTAATTAATTTAATGATAATTCTTGTCCCAACTTGTGTTTTTTTTAGGAGGTTGATATGTTTGTAGTATGAATGGGATTAAAAATATATTGTTAGAGCAGGGTTGACAATTACATATTGGTAAGGGTTCTTTTATTTTAGTTCAGTTCACATTGTCAAAGGAATCCTTGTAATCCTATGAGTTTTTTATTTTTATTTTATTTATGAGAAATGAGAAAATATATCTTAATATATTTTTAAATAAAAATTATTTTTAAAAACAACGTGCAATTATGTTCTTCAACCTTGGGATTCACATTGGTTTTCCCAAGGAGCCTTCTGAACTTGACCCGACATGTGATGAACATGTACAGACTGAAGTTGTTTAATTTCAACATTGATAAATCTTTACGCGGACAAAACATGGCCTCGGTTCATATTTAATTGTGGTAAACACTTGCTTTTTAATACAAAAAACGTTGGAAAAATCATGTGTAACACATCCAACCTGCAATAAATTAAGAAAACATGTGAAAAATCTAATTAATGTGAAAATGCCAACCAGAAATATTCAAATAGAAAAGAAAAAAATCCCTATACACAGCAGGTATATAAATAATTTTTTTATTTTATTTTAATATTCTTAGATTATTTTGATGTCCAGGTATCATTAATATTTTTTTTTATTTTAATATATATTTGTTTTACAAAAAAACACTTATTAAAAAACAACCGAAGTAAACATACCCTTGCTACTCAATCAGCACCACCACTTTGCAAGAGACTGATGGAAATCATATCTAGTTCAACATCATCTGGGGCAGGTCAGAATCTTTAGTATTTTTCCTGATTAATTTTTGCCAGGTCAGTTATTTCATGTCGACACGGTTTAAGCTGCATTCCTAACAGTGTTCCAACAATATATATATATATATATATATATATATATATATATATAGATAGATAGATTATACTAGTTAATTACCCGCACTACGTTGCAGGCGGAACAAATAATTTTTACAACTGTTAAAATTAAAATATAATATTTTAACATATAAAGTTTGATATAATGAAACAAATCAACATACCCTATCATAACAACAGTAACATCGAAATTTTAATTTTTAAAATTATCATCATTATTACTGTCAAAACAATAAATATTATTAAACTAACCCGAGAAAAAAACACAAAAAAATTAACAAAAAAACAAGTAAGAACAAAAATTAAAATTATTTTTATTATTTTTAATATTAATATTATTATTGCGTTAATAACGGGAAAAAAAAATTAAATCAAAGGCTAAAAAAAACCTAAAAATATTAACAAAAGAGCAAATAAAAAAAATGATAAAAAAATAAAAATTATTGCCTGGAAAACGGGTCCAACGACTTTAACCGGCCACCGCCGTGTCCACGTTCATCGTAAGATGAAACACGCCGCATCGGGAGGAAGGCCACGCGGCGGCGCCTCGACAGAGTCGCCAATAACCTATCTCTGGAGACCCGAGAAACCCCCACGCACCACCTTAACAGGGCGTGAGACGGAATATTTTCGGTCTCGTGCAACACACGTGCCGACAGTATAAAGAAAAAAATAATAAAAAATATTGGTCAATTATCGGTCTATCCCTGTGCCTAAGTCATCAATTTTATCTTATTAGGGGCTATATCCGTATTTAGCTATTTTTAAAAAAATATATAAAAAATAAAAAGGTAGGCAGACCGGACCGGTCCGGACCAAAAATGTGCAATTACCACGGAGCCCCTCATCCCGTAAGCCGTTTTTTGTCTTTTTCAAGGGCTAAAAACATTATTTAACTGTGCAAATAATGATAAAAAATCGAAAAACCAGCAAACCAACCGATCCGACCCAAAAATACACTATTACAATCCACAGTGAAAACACTCACCAGCTACAGTGTTTTCCTGATGTCCTTTAGTATATTGTATACTTGACATGCTAATATTAAAAATAGTTTTTTTAAAAATAAAATAAAATAAAAATTACTTAATCCATTTCCAAACAAGAACATATTTTAAAAAAACAACAGCTACCAAGTTACCAAACTCTCAGGCACCCTCTTGGCTAGGCTAGATGAACACCATGAATTTTCTAACCAGCATCACAGATGGATCCCAGAACTGGAAAGAGAATCATAAACCACGGTGATGTGTCGTTCAATCTTGTGCACATCCACGGAGGCGGGGCAAGCTGCTTTTCTACTGATATTTGATTCCACTGCAATGGCCAGTTGAAGAAACTAAGGATGTCGTTGGATACTGTCTGCGAGTTAGAACTCACCGCCGAGGATCAGAAAATTAGCACAGCCCCTTCCCCCAAAAAGGTCACAAACTGTCCGATCCAGAAATTCTCAAGAAAAAACACAGAAAATGCACAAGCTAAATCATACCATGATGAAATGCTCCAGTTTCTCTGAGCAACCGTTTGTCAGAAAATGATTTAAAATCTGAAATACTCCCATAGACCTTTAGATGAATGATGCCACAAGGAGACGACACTGGTTATTATCAATCCAAGAAGAACACACTCAGGACCTAGCGCTGTTCAATCAGACCCACTTGGCAAGGCTATGATGGAAATTACAATTAGTCTCAGTAAAGTTTTTTACTAGACATGCTGTTCATAAAGCTATCTTTTCATATGGGACCACGGGCAATTGCCCTTGCCACTCCCTCCATTCCCAGAATGTCCAGATAATATACAATGCACTCAATCTGGTATGAATATTTGCTAAAGCAGGGTATACTTTTTGTATTGAACAGGGATTGAAATGCAGTAGAACAAGAAACTTTCCGCACAGCTGTGAGCAAGCTCACAACAACCATGTTCGCACATTTACATAGAAAAGAATGGTCAATTCAAGGTAACAAAGCCACCCAGACTCTTCAAATTTTGGTATTCACAGCCTTAATTACATGCAAAATTTACTAGCAAAATAACACTAAACCACAAGGCTCCAATTCGTTAATCCTGTTCATAAATATTACCAGAAGGAAACTAAACCAGACACCTAAAGCTTTTCAATCATTCACTTGGCATACACATGCTGGGTATCTTATACTATCTCATACCTCCCTTCATCTATTGAAAGAAAAGGCTACACTAGAGACCTCTGCACAACAAAAAGTAATGTGGGTGTGGCAAGGCACACTCTTTCTAGAGATGCTATTCAAAACAAACTTTAATGTGGTTTAAGGATAAAGCCTTCATCAATTATGCAGTTCACAGTGTATTTTAAATGGTCACCAGTTATTGGAAACACAGATGGGTGCCAAATCAGGAAAAGAAAATCATAAACCCCGTTGAGTGCTGTAACTTTACGAAAAAATCAGAACCATTGCTCGAAGTGCAATTTCATTTGATAAATTGCCAAACATCATCGTAGAAAATATAGATATAATAAGAGTGCAGTGTATGCTAACAAACATAGGAAGTTCAATCATGAGCAACATTGATGAAGCAGTGTATGCTTTCCCTTGCACAAAATTACAACATAGTACAAACTATGAACACAAAAAAAATCAGCACCAGCATATGCACCCAGAAGACCATTACAGTATGAAAGCTTCTAACTTGTTAATTATGACATTGATTCCTATGTAAGAAAAAAAAGTGCAGCCCCTTATCCTAGCAAGCTCACAACAGTCATAGCATAGAAAAAGTAAGTTGAAAAAAATACAAAGAACCATCCTATGTTTTAAATTTTTGGGCTACAAACAAAAGCCAGTACAAAGGGCAACAGAAAGGCGAAAAATATTATTAAAACAACATAGCAAAGAGAGGGACGCATATCTAAGCTTCAAAATCATTAAAAATAAAGATAAGGGTACCCCAAAATACTACATTTACTGACTCTCCAGTTCTCATGACATCCAAATAAAAGATATCAATAAAGATACTCCAGCTGGTGGACATACAATAAAGCAAGGTATGCTTTTCTCTAGGACATTAATAACTCTAAACATTCCCGAATTAAGACAGCAAAGATCAACATGCTCATAACTCTACATGGTAAGAATACAAGCGTAGCCTCTTTCCCTGATAAGCTCACAGTATCCACTAATGCATATATTAGAGTAGTTGATACCCAGGCAACAAACTAGCTATAACTTTGAAAGTTTCTGAATTTCAAGCTAGAAACAACAAAAGCACCAATCATTACTGAATCTAATTACTTTAATCACAAAGAACAGCAACAAAACATCGATAAACTCCAAGAACACTAAAATAAAGAAAAGGGTATCTTAAATTCCATTCAATTAAGAGCTACATCCGAAAACTCTTTAAGAAATTAGGATCCCTTTTCGCCCGTTCTTGAAACTTCTTAAACCACCTATCCAAGATATCCATAGGAACAATCAACTTACTCCCATCAACCCCACAGAACGACTGCATATAATTAAACAAATTCTCCCCAACTTTCATCGCAACCCTCTCAACCCCTTTCTCCGCCGCTACATCCAACGAAGGCAATGCTACTAAATCCTCTACCGAAACCCCAATTTTCGCCGAAACGGGTGCCGTATCTGGCCCTGTCAGCTGCAACTGACCCCCTGGTTCCGGCCAATTCAGCGTCAAAACCGCCGAAGGGCGTGCTGTTGTCACCGCCCCACAAAACTGAAATTCAGACCCTGGAGACTGAATATACACCGCCAGAGCTTTATCTGGCGGAAGAGTAAAGCTGTTTAAGAGAAAAATACAAATTTCTCGTACTTGATCATATGCTTCACCTAAAATTAACATAAAAATGAAATGATCAGTAGGGTTTTGCCACAAAATGAGTTTAAAAAAACACAGAGAAAATGAACACAAGGGATTTAATTTTTATTACCAACAAAAGTGTTCATGTCGAGGATCCAGTGAAAAGTGTCAATTTGTGAGAAAGCCGATATGTCCATAGGGAAACTGCGGTCGGGGAACACAACACCGAACATTGTTTACGGTTGAGCTCTCTGCTTGTGTTTTTTGGGGGGTTCAAGGATTGAAGTGATGGTTTATTATTATTATTATTATTACATGGGAGTGGTGAGAGACTTATGTCTGAGAAATGGTGAAGTTGTGGGAGGCGAAGAGTCCAGTAGCATCTAGAAACTATAGAGAGATTTGCAATGTTCGGGTTGCTTTTTTTCTCCTTTTTAATTCATGGTTAATTTCTCGAGATTGTTTTTGAAAAAAATGTTTATATATATATTAAAATAATATTTTATTATTATTTTTATATAAAAATGATCTAAAAAAATTAAAAAATTTAAATTTAAAATAAAAATTTATTAAATGTTTTTAAAATCGTTTTTAAAATGTATTGCTAGGACCTAAAATTTAATTCTTGACATGTAAATTAATTTTATTTTTAAAAGAGCATTTTGTATCATTTTTTGATTGAAAAGATGAAGATAGTGGGTATATTTTTTCATATATAATTTTTTTGTGAGTGTATAAGTTTATATTAAATATAAATTTTTATATTTCTATCTATATAGTATCAAAAAAATCATTAAAAACAAAATATAAGAAATATTTAATATGGGCTATGCTTTAAAGGTATCAAGTCCAAGTCCATAATCATGCATAGTCCAAACCCACAAACCTAGCAGGAGAATTCTAGTGAAGTAGAGGAGGGGGGGATCGAAACGGCAACAAAACTCTTCAATTTCTAATATGAAACGCACAAATGACTTCTTTGCTGGCAGTAGAATATAAAAAGCCATGAAAGGAAATAAAAGAAAAACACCATCTCCTCCTCCTCCTATCTACTTTAAAACCCTACTCTCTCTCTGTCTTCCCCCCTCTCTCTCTCCAGCACTATAAAGGATACTTTGGGGTTTCAATTGAATTTTCTCGTCAAGATCCCCAATTGATCTGGTGAATCTCTCTCTCTCTATGTTTTGAACAAAACCCTTGTTTTTTTAATCAAAAACTATTTTTTTTAATCAATTTCGATTCTTTTTATTATCAGGGCTCTTGAAGTATTGATTTTTTCTCCAGGAAGGGTGCTGAATTTGAGCAATCAGTCACCGCTACAAGGTGCCTTTCTCTCTATTTATTTTGTTAGTAATTTTTGTTTTCCTTATGGGTTCAGGACTAGGAAATTCGTATAGATGAATAAAACATAAGTTTTTGATTTTTTTTGTTTCATTAAACTCTAGTTTTTTTTGTTTATGGCTTTTTTTCTCTGTTTTTTTGGCTGTTTGTTTCCCAATTACTGATTTGCTTTGCGTCACACTTTTCATCAATTTGAATTAAGATCTAATGAGTAATTTGCTGCTGTTGGTGACAAACCCTTAATTCTGTCTATGGATTTGGTTGTGCAGGGTGTCACTTTTGTCTGTGGGATAATAGCTGATTTTGATTTGGTAAATAAGAGTCAAAGATGGAAGATTGGGGTAAGAGATTTTCTTACAATACCGTGATAATTTATAGCTGCTTGATAAAAATTAGTATGGTTGGATTAGTTTGTTTAGTTGTGCTGGATAGCTGTATTTGCCCCAACTTGAAGGCAGACTGTTAATTATTTATTTTGAAAGCATAAGACACTGTGAAATATGGGTTTTGCGAGGCATTTAATTCACTTCATCAACCGTAGCCCCTGACTTAATTTTTGTGAACTATTTCTTTATCTTGCACTGGTTAGAAACATAAGGCTTTTACACTAATTAAAGGAGCTTGTGTAAATGTAAGAATTGACCTGATGTGCCAGGCTTGACTGTAATCCACCCTGCCCATGTAAGTCGAATCAGGTGACATCCAAATATTTCACCAGGATTGGTAATTGTGATAGTAATTCACGTGCTGCACTGCCAGTGGTATTTTATTTAAGATATTTCAAAGAAAATAACAGAGAGAGTACTGTCAATTCTATATTTTGAAGCTTACAGAGAATCTAATATTTTTCTCCTTTTCAATGTAAATCTTTGATTCTTGCATTGTTAGATGAAGTTTTCTCCATGTTCATTCTTTTGATTCTGGTATCCAATTTTAGTTAACATGTGTATTTTTTTTTTCAGAGGAAGAGCAAATTCCATCAATTGCTGCAAAAGACAAGCCTATAAGTAAATGGGATGATGAAGATATTGATGAAGATGATGTGAAAGAATCATGGGAGGATGATGATGAACCTGATCCGGTATGATTGATAATGTGATCATTGCATCTTTAACATTTACTGGTCACTTCCAAATTTCAAGAAATTGAATACTAAAATGTTGAATTTTATAATAGGTTTGATGATTATGGGAATATTATACACAGCTGATTATGGAAAGCAGTAGATGGGGATAGGACTCTTTGACTTTTGTAATGGAACATCAATTTAGCATGTGGGGTACTCATCACCATTAAAAGTTTAATTTGCATTCAAATATATATATATATATATATATATATTAATTGTTTTTTCTTTCTATGATTGGGGAGAAATTGATATAGGAACTAGTTAATGACGGGTTAGAGCATCATGTTATAATTGTTTTCCCCTTTAAAGCGCAGGCTAGAGCATTGTGGTAGTTTTTCAATACGATTAGAAATGCCTATAATTGATGTTTTGAAAGGAACTCTTATTCAACCTGTAAAATGTTTGCATATCTCTTGGAACTAACTTTGTGGTTCAAGGGGAGTGGGAGCTTGGGGAGGGGGAAGAGCTGTGGGCAGAGCTCATTATGAAGTGCATACATATGCTCTATTAGACTTTAGCTTATATAATGACTTTATAAACATGTTTTATTTCTTTTATTCTATAAATAGTGTGGGGTTTCTGTGTATTATTGTTTATATATGTTGGTGCATGATCTGTTATTTGTGGTATCTTTATGTGATTGGATCAGGCGCCTGTAGTGGAACCTCCTCCTGAAAAGGCTCCTAAAAAACCTGTAACAAAGCCTACCGAAAAGAAGGGAAAAACTGCTGAAGTAGTAAAGGAGCAACCACTTGATCCATTAGCCGAGAAACTTCACCAGCAAAGGTACTCAAGTTGCAGCTTTCATCTCTGTTAATAGGAAATTTGAATAGTTCATAAAAAATCTTCATTTATACATTGCATCTCAAACTTGTGCTATCCTTGAATTACTCTTCCACTATTATTACACGTGTCAATGACTTAGGAACAAACATCCAAGTGCAATTTGATGATTTTTCCCACTCATACCAATTTGATGCAACTCCAAAAATAAGATGCTAATATCGAACATATTTTTCTTTATGTATAACTTTCGCCTTCCTTGAGTTGTCTTGTGTAATTTTTCTGTTTTAAGGTTTGGCTGCAATGGGTTTTTTCTCCTTGCATTGTTTTGGAACTGAAAAATAAAAATATGAAAAGAGAAAAGTTCCTCAGCAGACATCTTGGAGATCTAATTAATCTGCTTGAGAAGTTGATTTGTTTTCATAGTGTTGATGGTTTGGTTATAGTTAGATTGATAAATATTCCATATGCACGCACAGTTTGAACATTTAAGATTAATGAATTTTTTTCTTAAAATATTATGACCTCTCACGAAAAACTACCTCAATGATTGTTTTTATGAAGGCTGTTCAAGTCATATTTAGTTTTTTATTTCTCTGGCAGCATTAAGTTTCTCATGCAATTTAGTCAGGACGTCTTGGAAAAACATGCAGTCGCCTTTTTTTTTTACTTGTTTTATTCTATAGGTTCCTCTTTGCTTGTTCTTGTAAGAAGTGTTCTCTTAAAGGGTTTACTCGATTGTAGGCTGGTGGAAGAAGCTGATTTCAGATCCACTACAGAATTGTTTGCTAAGAAAGATGATGAAAAATCGCTTGATATTTTCATTCCGAAATCCGAAAGTGACTTCTTGGAATATGCAGAACTCATTTCTCATAAACTTCGTCCATTTGAGGTTCTGTTGAATTAGCTTTGGTTTGTTTCCTCTTTTCAATTAAATTTGTGTAATATCTGACCTGGCAAAACGAATACATTCTTAAATGCAGAAAAGTTACCATTATATCAATTTACTCAAGACAGTAATGAGACTGTCCATGACCTCCATGAAAGCTGCAGATGCAAAAGAAGTTTCAACTTCTGTGAGTGCAATTGCAAATGAAAAGATAAAAGCTGAGAAAGAAGCCACTGGCAAAAAGAAGACAGGTATGTGTTTCCATTATGAACTTTTTTTTTTTTTCAAGTCATGGATTTTGAAACTTTAGTTAAATGAAATGAAAGTGTTGCTTCAGAACAGGGAAAATCTTCTGTACTACTCCTGTTGTATTGGCTTCTTCTGCTAAGATTTTGCTATTTGTGGCTCCAGAACCCCATATGCAACCCCCAGATACTGAAACCTCACTGATGGCTTTGAAGATTTATCCATTAATAACGTTGATGAATATAGCAAATAGCTTTTTAAAACTTCTTGTCAATGAATTTGAAACTAACCAGTTGATGGTTTCATACCCTGTTCTTGCAGCTGTCAAGAAAAAGAACCTTATTGTCGATAAGCCCAGTGATGATTTGGCGGGTAATGCCTACGAAGCTCTCGACGACTTCGACTTTATGTAATCTGTTTCGTTGACAGGCAGTAAATTTTTGGGCTCTGCATGCTTCATCATAAACACATTTAAACACTATGATTGATGGATGATATGATTGACTTTATGCTGTAAGCAATGTTGTTAAAGAGGAAAACCTTAAATTTTTTTTCTTGCCTTTGTTTTTCAATTTGTTCATCTGAACCCTTGAAAGACATTATTCATAATCGAATCCGGCTCTTGTTCCATGCTTCATCTTCCTCATCTGTCCTTCTACCCACTGAACTTCTTTCCTATAGCTCGTGCATTGCTCATTACCATCAGCTAATTGTGGTTTTGAAGCTTCATTAAAAATAAGTTTTACAAATATGATTTTAATGTATTTTAAAATGAAAAATATTTTAGAATGCAAGGCTTTTTCAAAAAGGTTCCTAGAGTCTTATTTTGTTTTATGAAGTGGGTTTGATAAAAAAAGCCTTTGGTTTTTTTATTTTGAACAGCAGTTTGCCATCGGTTCTAATATTACTTCATAGCACATGATGATCTGATATTGTATAATTTGTGTCTAAATGTTCAAAATAATGGTTTTTAATGATTATATAGATGTTTTGCTAACGATTCACTCAATAATTTCTAAATATATTTTACTTGTATTGAATTTCTTAAAATAAACATGACAATTTAAAACAGAATTGCGGATAAAGATTAAGTATTTTTTGGAATTGTGGTTGAGGTTGTTTTTAAAAGTGTGTTTTGTTCTGAAATATATAATTTTTTTTTTTTTTTGATATTAGTATAAGAAAATAATATAAAAATATTATTTTTTTAATTTAAAATAATAAAAAATATTATTTAATTATTTTTCAAAAAATGTTTTGAAATGCAGTGAGAAATCCTAAATGTTTCACAAGGCATTGCTGTCATGGATCAAACAAGTAAGGAGGTAATCCTAAAAATAAAATAAAGACAAAAATAGTAAATAAAAGGATATCCGAAAGATCCGGGCCCACCGTCGGCAAAAAAGTAAACAATAAACAATAAAATAAAATGATAAGGCCACCACAAAGTCGGATACTCGTGAGATGCTCCAATGTCACATTTTCATCTTATATAAAATAAAGTGCCCCTCTCACATCATAAAAAGTAGAAACCTTTTAAATTTAAATTTATTTTCATTTAAGTCCTTAATGAAATTTGTATCTCCATTGAGCCACTATTGAAGATTTTAAATTTTTTTTAATCAACCTTTTCTTTTTTAATCACACTCTTGGTAGAAATTATACAGGGATATTAATAGAAAATAATGATCATTTATAAGAATATATCTTAATAATTGGTCTCATATTATTTATTCAAATAGACAATATGAAAACCTATACTAACAAATCTAATTTATAAAATAATATATTTAAAATCTCCAATCAATTTAGAATAAAACTCAAATAACCGATCAATTTGGGTCAAGACAATCCATATTTTTATCTATTTAATGATTTCAAATAAATATATTACAAAATAATGTAGACTATATATATATCCCATTAAAATTATCAGGTCTCATATCTTATTATAAGTTTTAATATATATAATTTTCAACCAATAAAAAAGCTATTATATTTATAAATCACATGAAAGTGGCTCCCTTTCCCATACATAAATTCTTAAAAGAGATCAAATATCTCTTTTTCTAATGAAAAAACTACAAATACAAATTTTATTACGGATTTTCATATTACTAGTCGAGACTAAATTGGAAATCTCGAGATTGATTTATAAGAGAAGAGGGGATAAAAATGCAAATAAATTCATCTCATGCCATCAAATCCAAATTTCCATATAAAAGTAGAACAGACAATAGAAGTTGTAAGAAAACTCCATTAGGGACTAAAATGGTAAAATAGTTCTGAGATGAGGACTTATTCAAAATTTGCGAGAAAGCAGGAAATATTTAATATCTCCATCAAATCCATCAAATCCATTCCCCGATCAACCAACCAGCTTTCTTGCCATCAAGCAAGCGATAACTCCCTTATAACTCTCTCCCCTACACCCTTCACGATATTTTTCGAACTGCGTAAATCGTAAATGGCGGATCAAGAGCCGGAGGTAATCAACGGAATGGAAGCAAGCAAGAAGAGAGGGGACTACAACGATCAAGAAATTGATCTGTATACGATTATCCACCGTATGATTGTTATGATCGTGTACCCTGATCCAGGAAGCAGTGCTTCATCAACTTCGCTGCTGCAGCGGATCAAGACTGTGTTATCGGAGAACTTGCCTTTGCTTGGCGAAGGTTCTAGAAACAGTGGAAAGAAGCTTCTTCAATGGACTCGGCGAGGCAGTCCCTTAAGAGCCCTTCTTGTTATATCTGTAAGAGTGTAGTTTCAGTTTCAGCTTCTTCTTCTGTTCTTTTAATTTGCTGTGATTGGCTGTACTGTGTGCTTTGTGCCTTGACTTGCTTGTTCGTTACTGAATTTTGAGTGAAAATTGCGAGAAATAAACTTTTTTTTAGTCGAATTTACTATTTTGAGTTTTTTTAAGAAAATAATATCATATATGAAGCTATGTGGGACTCACCATTCCAACATTTAGCGTTTAAGCTGAAAAAAAATAAAATTTCTCAATCATTTTAGAGATTTTATTTCTAATTTTCTGAGTAGATTTTGATTTTTTACAATGAATAATTTTGACTTTTTTTTCATGGGGGGAATCGAGGTGGTAGCACTCTTGTTGAAGATTTATTGATTATATATCATGTGTTCTCGTTTTTGTGGAATTCTAAAGATATTGAATATTTAAAAAATAGTTAAAATCTTATGACTAGTTTGTAGACTTAGTTCAAAATTTGTGTTGGTAATGAGAATAATATTTTTAAGTCACTTGGATTGGTCGAATAAGTAGTAAGGATCACAGCTCTGAATTCTTTGTGATCCTGGCACTTCTCAATCTGGTATAACTAGAATTGTTTCTGAGTGTTGACGGGATTCGACAAACCATGTGGTGTTATATGATTTGTGGAGTATGTTGTCTGTACAAGTGAAGCTCTGCAACCCTCCCTGCTCACCTCACCTTATTGTGGCTGTACATAACTGTTGATTGGAATTTGGAGGAAGTTAATAAGTGATCTTTTTTATTAGCAGCGAAGCTAACTGAGGCATTGTCGTAATGAGTGATGATTTCTTAGTACAAGGCTCTGATGTTTTCATTCCTTTTGCCCTGTTTGCATATTTTGTTTGTTTTTTTCTTCAAGATTATTGCAGTTGCATCGTATCGAGTTTGATGTGCAACGTTTTATCTCGAGTACTTCAATTTTGTATTGCTGCCTTTCATATTGTGTTCAGAACTTCTCAGGATTCTGTTATTTTTCGAACTGTTACAGGTTGGGACTATTGCTCTTCTTTCCACGACCGGAGTGATTGTATTTATGCTCTTCTTTCTGGCAGCTACTTTCAATGCTATCGTTATCTCTCTTCTCATGTCCTTGGCAGCTGCAGGAGGCTTCTTGGCTCTGTTCTTTGCGGTTCTGACAGCTATATACATAGGGGCATTATCAGTAGCTATAGTTGTCATTTCCACTGCCATGTTTTCAGCAACTGTAGCTATTCTGGTCGTTACAGGTACAGAGAATCTGACTTTCTATCTTTTCCTTGAATCTAAACCTAAAATTTGTTCAGTTTCTCTTCCTTCAATTGGTTAGTGAGTTAATTGTAAAGAGTTTTCGAGAGTTCGTAGTTGATGTAACTCGTCTATTATGCATGATAAATAACCTCCAACTCCTTGATTGGGACTTGAACTTTGTTTGAATCAGGCTGGATTGTATTCTTCTGGACTGTCTGGTTGGTGACGAAGAAAAGTGTCGGAGTTGCCAAGCACTCATTAACGCTGACTGGATCGGCAATTTCAGCTTGCTCTTCTTCCATACATTCTCAGTACCGCTATGAAGAACTAAACAAGTTGGAAGCTTGAAGTGTCGTGTGATGAGATGTTCACTCATGCAAACATCCTCTTATGACCTGGATATCAGTACATGTTTTTGCTTTTAATAATATCCCAGGAACTGCAGCGATTACAGTGTTTATGATCATGTGTATAGCTTGGAAGCAGATGATAAGATTTTGTAATGTAGTTTGAAAGCACAAACGGTTCATGATGTTGCTTGCGTTATTCGATTATCACTCTTTTTCCTCCCTCTCCTTCTACCTCCTCATGTAATATTGCTCTTCTTACAGGGAGATGCTATGTGTTCGGAGCACTGGAAACCTGGTAGCAATAGGATCAGAAATCTGACATCCCCTGAATATACAAGTAGGATTCCGAGATTGCCTGTTTCGATATTTTTCTAGTGTTGGACAATGCTGTCTTGGGATTCTGATATGATGTATTGTGACACACATTAGATGCGGGAACTGTGTATCTTTCAGTCTACAAGGATCTAACTTGGATGTTCAGACTTGAAAATTTTTGTTAGCCTATAATGCTGGAGATGAGTCGAATCTTACGACTTTACCGAACAACTTGAGTTTTTAGGTGAGATGGTTGTTTAATATGGTATTAGAGGTTACGAGTTTGAATCTCACCACATTTTATTTGATAAAAATCAAACACAAAGTAATGTGAGTTTATGTAAGTTTCAAGTCTAAAAAGCTTTCATTTAAGAAAATATGTTAGAAAATAATATAAATTATAATTTAGAATTTTACCTAACAGCTTGGTTAAGATAAAATGGTTACTTGACAGGCTTATCACGGTTAAAATGTCAAGGTTGGCCCTTAATTGCCTGGTTAAAATGTTAGGGTTGGCTCTTAATTGCCAACGAGGAGAGGGTGGGAGAGCTAGGAAAAGGACACATAAACACTTGCTAAACTTGGGTTTTCCGGTGCATCTAACTTAAGTCATTTGGTCTGAATTATGCTATTCTTAAAAATCTTTTCCAGAGGTTACTAATGGTTGCTATCTTTTAACCAGAAGTGATTCTGGATAAAACTAGCTTTAATCATTAATATATATAATGTTTTTTCTCCCCGTTCAGAAAGCCTAAGTCAATGGTCATATTAATAAATTCATAGCCGACTGGAGTTTTTACACGAAACTATCCATCTCAGGCCAAATAAAATAAAATAAATAAATGTAAGAGAGGGTAGAAGATATATTAATCTTTCAACTCATTGACGTTGACATGATGTGAATCTTTCAACTCATAGACGTCGTAGTTTCAGGATTGTATTTCTTGTTTCTATGGATGTCTTCCAGGGTTTTATTTGGATGGTTTGGCTATGGAGATGTTAGCCAACAATTTGGCACAGTAGCCTGGAGGTGGGCTCATTGCGGTTCAAACGTCAGGATTGGGCCTTAACTGGATACACGTAGGTGGGCCCACTTGTTGAAAATTCTCTTTCATTGAGGGAGTGACCCTGGTGATCTTTTCCAACTAGAAGTGTGATGTAGTCGGATCAAAAGTTACGATTTTTTTGAGCCTCTACTAGAATCTAACACAACCAAACCGTTTTTTGAGCTACACTTATCCCATTAGTCTAAAAATGTATTTACTATACTGTTCGTATAATGTATTTTGAGCAGATTCTCATCTGGTTAGGGCAGATCCACACTGGACTGCTCATAATCACTTAACCCAACTACATCGAAGTGATTTTGAGACAAGATATATTTGCTATACTGTTCATGTAATGTATTAATTAGGTCACAACCTCATGAGGGTTTATTCAGAAAAATCATGTATACAAGGAATGAGAAGAACTTGTTTCAATTGTAGGCAGATAGCTAGGTCAAAAGGATGATACTGTATTCAGCTCATAACGATCTTTAGTTCTGTACCGATTAGACTAAGATTGTTATCTTAAAATTGAAAAGGTTCAGAAGTGAAGAATTTCTTACAAGGCATATCAAACCCTAAATTTGGATATCATCACAAGGACCACCATAATGGAGTACGGGTTACTAAATAAGTAATCTGTGGAGGCTAGAACTATGCGTGACTGATAAGAATTTGTCTTCTTGAGACAGCATTATTGCCTGGTTCAGACAGAAGTCAGACATCAATGCTAGTAAACAAAAAAGGGTTTTTTCTCCGAAATCAAAATGATTGCTACTTCCATTATCAAATTTCAGCTTTACAAGTAATTAATCAGGAAAAAACACAAGTGGCAGGATGCTTCCTGTCTACCTATAATATTGCCCTAACTTTGTCCACAGATAACGATAGTTCAGTAAGATTATAACCAGAATCAGAATAAAGCAACGGATCGATGAAGAAGACATGATCTGACATGATTAACACAATGAAATGAATTAATTAGCAGTAAGCACTCCTACATCCCTTTTTTCTCATCGCTGATCCCCTCCTTGTTTCTTGTTTGTTGCCACAAAACACACATTTTCTTCAAGCAAAAAAAGACTTAAAATGGCACAGAAATAGAACTAATTATGTATCTATGCCTGCCCTCTCATTCACGAAGACTATGAAATTCTACTCAAGGAAAGGTTATGCATGATCAGCAATGTTCTTTCCCCTGCCAATCTGGTCTACCTAATGTGAACTCCAAGCTGGGGTTCTTGCAATCCAAACCAGACCCCAAGTAGCTTTTCAGCCGAGTCGAATCGCATTCCTGCAGTATTAATTAAGAGAATTTCATGCCAGTAATCAATCAAGCAAACCAATGTAATTAAACTCTCATCCCATATGTTAGATTCTGGAAATTCTGAAAAATATTTTGAGGAATTTTAGACTTTGGGATGATACCTCCATTAGCTGTCCAGATCTTTGTCGTGACTGGAAAGTTCCTTGTCTGTGCCCATCCATGTCATTGGAGTTCTTTTGCAGCCATGCTTCCGTACCACTGAAATGTATAAATAACTTAATTAGCTATAAATTATATTGACATGGTGCACAGCAATATCTTTGTTCTTCAAAGCTTGAGGAAATTTCAACACAGAACGATGTAATAAAACTATATTAGGGTTATCAATTTTTGTTTTCTATTCCCGTAACTCTATTTATACCACCTCTCCTTAATTTGCGGTAGAATCTCATATAAGAGATCAAAAGAAATCCTTGATATCCTCAGCAAAAACATCATCGATCGATGGCATCCAGAAGTCATATTTGTGTGATTGTGATCTTGATCATTTTGACTTGTGTGTATTTTCTTAAGTTACAAATGCTAATATAGAGGTTATACTCCTGATTTGAAAGCAAGGACATCTTATTTATCAAATTAATAATAAAATACCTAAATAAGATGAATGCAAACCAACAAGTTAATCCTTGTTTGATGAACTGTTCTTCAAAGTTACATATGTCTGATTTTCACCAAAATACAATCGCACAGTACTCTTTAGTATGACAAACAGATTTAGCACCAGGACTGTAATTGATAAAAAAAAACAAGTGGGGGGTAAAATTATCAAAGAAATTTTCACCTGGAATTCTACGTGCTATATGGTGGAAGCAGGTACTAACTAATTAATCAATTAACTACTAATTAAACAATGCACAGCACTAGCATATATAGTAGATTTGTTTTTAATTGAACTTTAAGAAGGAAAGCACATAAGAAGTCAAGATGGGAGTCGATCTTTTTGGTGATATATGCGATGTGTCTCTTGGAGGGAATAAGAACCAGCTGAGTACGTTTAACAGTAATATAATGATATTATATAGTAATTTTAAAAGGAAAAAGAAAAAGTGTAGCCGTGGGAATTGCTTCCTAATTAGTGTACGTTTGATTGCATTTTAATTACTTTTCTTTTACAGAATACGAATGCATTAAAGCTACTGCTACTACTACTACTGCAAATCTCATGTCAGCAATGAAATCTTCCAAGACATAAAAGATGAAAAAAGAAAAAGAAGAGCATGTATAATATGTATAGAAAGCTAAAGCTGCCTGCCTGCCTACAACATGCAAGAGAAGAACTCTTTTTATTCCTCAAAAAATGGTGTGGACGTGAGTGGGTTCTGGATTTCCAAGCTGATCAAGTACCATGCAAAAAGAAAATAAAGAAGAAGACGAAGAGAAAAGCATTCTATTTCATTAGTCCATCGCTTCCTTTCAAAAAAGTGTAGGGCACAGAAGATAGAGACGCTGAAAAAAGAGAGAAAGAGGCCGTACCTCGAAGAGTTACTCCATCGAGTTGTAGTAGAAGTTAAAGGGTAGTCTATGTCTGGCTGTACAGTTGACCCATCTGATTGTACTCCTCTTTGCAGCCCACCACGATCATTTGCATTACTATAACTACTTCCAATTGGAGACCTATCTTCCTCCCCAGATCCATCTGCTTGATTTAATTACCCTCCAACAGATTAATCCTTACCCACCAAAACATTCAAATGAAATGCGAGTTCTTTCTTATATTGTACACAAAAACTCATCACAAAACTCTTGAATGGACACATGCAAGTGTTAGATGTGTTTGTGTTTGTGCTTGTGTGTGTGTGGTGGTGCAGAAGGGATAACAAAATCCTTGATTGATAGGGTTTAGTGCCGGTATATATAAGCTAATTAATGTGATTAAGAGGTTACAAAGTTAGCTAAAATTAACAGCTAGTATAAAAAAAAAGAGCAACTCCTCTAAAAAAGAGAAGAGAGAAGGATGAGATATTGAAGACCAGGCAATGGGATTTACCTGAAGAGGATGCAGGCTTGTCAGTAGTGGTCTTAACAGTTCTATACATCTGCAAGATCCAATAGGAATCCATAGGTCAAAGACTATTCAAAGGAAGAAATATGAGCTAGTAAGAGAAATTAAACAAAACCCTTTTTCAATTTTTTATTTTGGAAATCAATCTCTAGTAGCTAGCTTCCATTTTTCTTCTCTCTCTGTGGGCTTCTGTGCTTGTCTTGGATTGATTCATTAATCACGAGGTCGATGTTTGATAAGGTTGTATAGTAATGAGTATTTGTATTATTGCGAAATGATTACTACTTTTGTCTGTTCTCCCCCTCTCTCCCCCTCTCTCCCCCTCTCTCT
Organism: Salix caprea; assembly: GCA_964035475.1. Lineage (NCBI taxonomy): Eukaryota > Viridiplantae > Streptophyta > Magnoliopsida > Malpighiales > Salicaceae > Salix > Salix caprea. The sequence goes on from OZ037745.1 coordinate 8,546,063, forward strand.
CACACACTTTTTTCTTTGAAAGCAGAAACTTGTCTGTCTGAGACCTTTCAGAAGTTTCAGGCTCATTTCCTTTCTCAAGTTTTCTTTAATTCGCCCATTCACTGCCTCCTTTGGCTACTGTGCCTGTGGGATACACACCTTCCTCTCCTCTATCCTCCTCACAATATTCTAGATAGATAGAGGGGGAGAGGGATAATTACCTGTAAATGGCTCTTGACATGAGCTAACGTGAGATCTTTGACATCCATGAGTTCAAGAACTGACTTTGGAGTAGCTCCTATGAACAAGAAGCCAATCCAAGAAAAAAAAACCCAAAAAATAAGAACTCCAAGTACAAAAATAAAATAAAATCCCAAAATATTGATAGCAGAAGAAAACTTTAAAGGTCTTTACTTTCATGGCCTCCAAGAAGCTCAACAGCATGAACAAATCTAGCATGAAGTGTGCTAGTCCATCTCATTCTCGGGGCTCTCATGCTTCTCTTTGTTGGAAACTTTGGCAGGAATCTTGATCTAATCAACCCATGAGGAGAACCCTCAGTAGATCCAACTCCATATTGATTATGGTGGTGGTGGTGGTGGTGCTGCCATGGGTGGGATTTGAAAGCATCCGTTGATAGCCCATTGAATCTTGTTGTGGGTGCTAATCTATTGTAAGGACCTGGCAAAGCTTGATTAGGTCCTGATGAATTTAACATGGACATGTGATCTAACCCTGCTCCTCCAATACTATAAGGTGAAGAAGTGGAAGAAGAAGAGTAATGATTTACAGAAGGTGAGCAAAAAGAGGAAGAAGGGTAGGAAGAAGGGTAGGGCATTTGGTGACAGCACATCTTGGGATCCTTGTTCTCTCTTGATGAATGCTCTAATGGCGTAAAAGGAAATGAGCGGTTGTGATAAACTGGAATCCCTTTAATTGGTCTCAAACCATCTGATACTTCAAGCAGAGAAACCCCATGATCTATACGATTCAAGTGATGAGTGGTACTATTAGAATGGTGAAGATACTGCTGCTGGTGAAGATTATGACTTTGTTGACGATAAGGGTTGAGCTGAGGTAACTCTCCAGCTCTCGAACTCGATAGATTTCTTCTGATTCTTCTACTTTCTTCATCAAGATCAGCTGTTGGATGTGCTAGAGAGAGCTCTATATAAGCTCGAGAATCACTACTTCTCATGGAGCTAGCTGTGTTGGGCTTGCGAGTGGAGTCTTGTCTGGACAAAAGATTGAAGCTTTCTTCCACTTTATTGCTGATGTAATTGTTCTTGCTACATAGTGAAGGAGGAGATGAAATATTTGGAGGACAAATGTGTAGGGAAAGATCAGGAACTGGGTTTGAAGAGGGTTCGATGAAAACCCCTTCCAAGGGCATTTTCTTTACAATCTAGTGGCCTTTTCTCTTTCTAGTTAGCTTGCAAGCAAAGCAAAAAAAAGTTCAAGTAGAAGAACACACCGTAGATTTCTACTACTTTAAAGAGCTAGCTTGAGAGATAGAGATATGGCTAGCTTTGACACAACATAATAAAAAGCTTGGAAAGAACTTGAAGAAAGAAAGAGAAAGTGTCTTTAAATCTTCATCAACAAACCAACATACTCAAGAGAGAGAGAGAGAGAGAGAGAGAGAGAGAGGTAGATGAAGAACAAGAGATGGTGGGTTCTGTTAATTAGGCAAAGAAGGAGGAGGAGGAAGATGAAAACAATTAAATAAATATATTGAAAAAAGAAAATTCAAAACTTGAAAGTGGATTGCAAGAAAAGGAAATGGGTTTTCGTTTGCACACCTCGAGAGTATATCTTGGAAAATGACACTAGAGAGATGAAGAACACAAGGTCTTTCTCTATCTAGTGAAAACTTGTCGATCACTCGTAAGTAAATATATAAAATAAACTATATATTTTTCTACACCACTTTGATTTTACTTCCCCGTAGAGAACGGGGTAACAAATGTTAGAAAGAGAAAGACTCTTCCTTGTAGGATTCCTCCTCCCCCACACTCTTCGCAACATGTTTAATTTATTAATTCCAAGAGCTTTTTCTTTTTGCAAGGGTAAAAACTATTATTTCAGGATGCCATTTCCATGCTTAAATGGGTTTATTTGGCTGGTAATTATGCAATATTTTTATTTCCTTTAAAAACATTAAAATTATTTGAAGATTTTATTTTATTTTGATTAACGTGTAAATAAATATTATATAGTGCATGTATAATTACTTTTTCCTTCACATTATGAGAAGGTAATGAAATAATTAGCAGACCAGATTCCACACACACACATATAATAATAATAATAATAATAATAATAATAATATATGTATTTTTGATTTAAATAGGTAGACCCATTGACTTTTTATATATGTATAAGAGACCCACATAAAGGGTTGTTTGTTTGCTTTGATGTGGATACATCGTAAACCCTAATTCTACATTACCTTCTAATTATTCTCTTTCATTCTCCCAAATATTCCTCTTCGAACAATAATCTTTCAGCAACCTGATCTCCAGGCATGATCGTGTTTAGGTTTTTGTTATGAAGTCATCCACGAACATGAACCCTAAACACTTACACGATATATTACAAATCTGCCATCCTCTAGCTAGCTGATCATCGACAACATCGATATCTGCTAGGGTTTTACAAAACCCTAGGCCAAATCAGAAGCATAATCTACTATTATGGGATTGTTAAGAACTCCATTGTAGTAGAGTATTGGGAAGCACTAACCCTGTTTTTTTTTTTTTTTTTTAATTTATAAAAGCAAAGTGTTTGCTGGAGATAGCAAATTAACTTGGTCTTGGGAGGCAGCCCCTTCTTAATTAGGTGTCGATTTTCTAATGTAGTTAATTTCACTGCTTGCCACTTTCTCCAATGTTAACAAGGACAAAACACTAATTCATAGGCGGTGTTTGGATGGTGCATTAAATGCAGAATAGAGTAATGATAAATGCTTTTTTATTATTATTATTATTATCTTGTAGGAAATATATATTTTGTATTGTGATTTTATAGAAACTGTCACCTATTTATTCATTTGCAGTAAGCCATTCCTTTCCGGCACAATTAATTAGCACCTGCTTCCACATTTGTTGCCGTACTAATCCTCATTCCTATTAGTTAAGCCATTGATTGGCATTCCAGTTGAATTATCCTTTTCAAATTTATTGATTTAAAAAAAAAAACAATTAATTTAATATTTTTTATGTTTTGATATGTTATTAAATAAATATTATTTAAATACATTTTCAAGTAAAAATGTATTTTAAAAAGCAACATCTATTATATTTTCAATAACATCTATTATATATGCTTGGGCTATAAGTTGACATGTGACATGATTCGGGTTTGATTTTTAAAACATCAAGTAAAATTTGAGTGTATCAAACTTATTTAATTTTTTAAAGTATTATAAAACAAAATGTTTGATCTAAGTTAATCTGTCTATTTAGTGACCATAACTTGGATTATCAGTCAAATTTCATACCTTTTCTAATTCTTATTAGAAAGTTTATAATAAAACAAAATCAATCTAATTTGAACTTTGAAGGATGAATTTACGGGGTATTGTTTTTTGTAGTTTTCTTTGAATTTAAACCCAAGATTGCATTAAGCCACTTACTATATTGATTAAGTCTACACAAATTTATATGAGAGCAAGATTAGTAAACATAATAACAATATATGTTTCAACCTCCCACACATTTTACATCGATAGTTTCATAAATCACTAATTTGTTTATTAATTACAAGCTTGCTGATTTCAACAACAATTAACTACAACTATGATTTTTTAAGAGTTATGAGCCCCAAGGTTACAATCAGTATTTAAGAGCTTGGGACTAAGAGGTTCGCTCTCCATGTGATCTCAGGTTCAAACCTTGTGGTTGCTAATATGATGATCACTAGAAGCTTATATGATTGTTAACTTCAGGGCCCGTGGGATTAGTTAAAGTGCGCGCAAGTTGCTCGGACATCCACGTTAATTAAAAAATAGCTTATTTAGAATGATTTTCTTAAGACTCGTTGTAAAATAACTTAGTTCAATATTTAAAATTTATTTTAAAAATATCCTTATTTCATGAGGATTCAAATAAAAAAAAGATTAACTTTTTTTCTTTAATCCGGACCGCTATAAGTTTAAAACAAAACACAATTGCTAACTTCTAACAAAACACAATTGCTAACTTCCAACAAAACAAATTTACCGATAGGAAAAACTAATGTTGCACATTATGTTTTTTTTTTTTAAATATAGATAGTGCATGATTTCAATTACAAAGAGAAAATCCCAATTATGCCTAGTTTTTTTAGATATAAAAAAAGAAGAAGTCAATTCAGCCCTTATGTTTCATTTTTTTGTCAAAGTTATCTATAATTAAGAAAAATGTTGACTAAATTAAGCCTATAAAAATGGTATGCAAAGTCGGTTTCCCTCTTAACAGTTGTCAAGAAACATCAAATTTCCTCGATAAAGTAACAAACACTCTCGATGAATAAAATTGAAGGAGATTGCTGGGTACCCTTGTCAATTGGCCCGATTGTTTGGCCCCATATTAGTATTGGTGCCTGCAATTATTCGTAGGCGGATTTTTTTTCTTCACAAAAAATGCTTAATTATAACAAATATATAACTGGGGGACAAGAATACAAAGTTCTTTTATATATCCTTGTTATATAGACAGTAAGGAGTAAAATGCACAACCTAAAAGATAAAACAGAGAACCATATTCATAATCCTCACAAACTAAGGCTATTGGCAGTTTGTTACTACAAGCAACTTTTTACTGGCTCTCCCCCTTACCTAATCACTAAGTCATTTGGGATAGTTTTTCCCTAATAACATCTAGAGGACTCAAGCGTTTCTTTAGTTTTTCCTATTGATGATGAAGAAATCAAGTTAATTTTTTTCCATTTCAAACGATAAACCCTATAATCTTAATGTGTATATTAGACTTTTCATTAAAAAAAAGAGTTAGAGCATCATAGGGGTAAACTCCACCATTGTAGTTAGACAGTTCTTCACTCACTGTAAACTTCTCTGATGAATCAATACAACCAAGTTAGACAAGTTTATTAACATGTTAAGACTTACAATTCATCATGTTTAAAACTCTCTGTACCTCAAAAGAGCAAACTTTGACACCAGAGAAGCAATAAAGCATCAATTCAGATTTGAACACATGTAACTACTAGTTAATCACCTTAAAGTGCCTTTTATTACCTTTAGGCTTACTTGCATAAACTTTTTTTTTCTTTTAGTGAACCGTATCACCTCACGAATCAAACTCTGGACATTTGTTTCTTTAACTTATACAGACAGGTTCCAACTCATCAAATCGGTTCTATTCTCAATCCAAGTCTATTAGACAACTAAGTCCACCCTCTTTTGCTCTAACATTTAGAAAACAGAGAGCATCCTTGTTGCTTTCTTATGGAAAGGATTTACTCTCACCCATTAGAGTCAATGTAACTTGGTCTTTGGTTTGTTACCAATTAGAGGAAGAAAAACTTTACATCAAGAGGATTAAAACATAGAACAAGACAGATGTCAAGAAACCATCTAATCTAAATGCTAAGCTTTTAGGTGAGATGATTCTTTGTCATGACATTAAAGCCTTGTTGATCAAACGGTTACGAGTTCGAATCTCATCACCCTCATTATATTTGATAAAAATTAAGCATAAGGTAGTGTGGACCTATGTGCAAGTCTCAAGCCCAAAGGGCTTTCACTTGAGGGGGGGGGGGGTGTTAGAGAATAATATAAATCATATCCCGAGCCTCACCTAACAACTTAAACTTTTAGGTGAGATGATTTCTTGTTAATAGTCACAATGAAACATATTTAGCAAATCCTGACTCAAAATTATTTTTAGATTCACATTGTATTTTTTCGAGAGAGATGTTTTTGGCACTTAGATCCCCTTGTGGGCCTAGAGAGAGATTATTTAAGCTCGAGACTGGTGTAAATTCTAGTCACAACCTCCATTAGCAATGAAGCTTCAACTTATTTATGGTTTAATTACTGGCTACCAGATGGCAAGAGGATCATTAAAATTCTCCTTTATAGAATTTTGTCTTTAATTGGCCTCCCTTTGCATGCCAAGTTCTCTAACATTATCATAGGGTACCAATGACACTTTCCTGAAGGGAATCCTTGCCTACAAGTCATCTAACAGTCCATCAACTCCATCCCTCATCCCCTCCTAGTTGACCACCATGTATAGAAAGGTCATCCTTCAAGGATTTTCATGGTTACCCTTACATGGAATCACAATCAAGAATCTAAACCAATGAGCACCATCTACCACCTTTTTTGGAACAAAGGGGAACTCTCAAAAAAATCTTTCATCCTTTGGCTAGCACCACAAGAACGCCTACGTACTATGGACATATCATTGTATTCCTTCGAATTTACTTGAAGGGTTTGTCTTTCAAGAAATTATAGCTCTTATTTATTTACTTTATACTTTTTAGCCATGTTCATCTTTGTTCCCCTATTATTCCATCCTTTAATGACATAATCTTTTCCAAAAAAAAAGTTATGATTATCTCCTCTATTATATAATTAACCTCTTATCTAGAACCTCTAAAAGACTATTTAGAGTCCTTAATTATCATAAAACTATCTTGCTTATGATGCAATCAACCTCTTACTTTTTACTCTTTTTACTTATAGTTCGCATCGATATCCAATGCCACAGGTGTCATGATGTAACCATGTTAAGAAAAAGACATGGCTAATAACAATTCGGTTTTATGTGTTTATTAATGGAAGGACAAAATAATTATAAAAATAGAGAGCAAGAGCCTAAAGGGATGACACATAGGATTAATAAGGGACTAAAATAACATGCATTTAAATAGAAAAGGACTAAAACTCATAATGAATCTTATTTTTTCCCTGCAAAAATTAAGATTGTGTTTGATTAGTGTTTTGAATGTAAGAAATAATAAATACAAAAGAGACAAGAACATGTTTGGTTAAAAGGATAAAGACAAAAATATAAAATAATATATTTTTGTAATATTTCTTTAGTGAATTCATGTTCTTTCAAAATAAAATGAATTAAAAAAGATGATATATCCTCTTTGTCTTCATCATTATTCTTTGTCTTCATCATTATTATTAACCTAATTATCAATAAAAAAAGGAAAATAAAAGAAATGTGGAAGGTAATGGGCCATATATCTTCATACAAACCCTTAAATATAATGTACTATTGTGATTCAAAAATTTGAATTAAATCCCATATCAATCTTCATGGCATGGCTAGAAATGGACCACGAGGGAACTTCATATACTGTTTAGACCCAAAGTTTGACAACACAACATTTGCTTATAAATCACACATAAAAAAATATAATTTACATAGGGATTTGTCATAATCTGATCATATATATATATATATATATATATATATATATATATATATATATAGCTTGGGTCCCCGTTTTGCATTCCCTCACTCCCTCTCTATAATAAAGGTATCACTTAACACGAGTTAAATACAAGAGTACTATAATAATATTTATTATTTTTTTAAAAAAAAGATTTTAGTTGCATGTACAAATTTCGTAACTAAAACACACGCGCGCACACACACACACACACACACACACACACACACATATATATATATATATATATATATATATATATATATATTATGTTGTGTTTAATTATCTTTTAATATTATATCCCAACAACCAAAAACAATAATTACAGAATAATATTTTTTTATTAACGTGGCTGTCCGGACTAGTTTGCGCACATCTTGACTAATCTCATACGCTCTAAAATTAACGACCATGTAAATCTCATGTAGCTATTATATTAGCAATCACAAGATCGTAACCTGAGATTACAGGGCTCGAACATAAGACCACAAGGAGAGCAAATCACTTATTCCAAGATTTTACCAATGTGTCACTGGATTATTAATTGCAGGATAATTTTGATAAAACAAGTAATGGTATATGATGAATAGTAATAAGGTCATATCCCTGTCCTCCCCATCAAGCTGGATGTTGCTGTGATGTTTTAATACAAATGGGGCTCACACATTTAACAATTGGCATCTAATTTATTATATTTGTTTGCTGACAGGTGAATTCCTTTTAAAAAGTGGATTCTAAGAAAAATAGATTATTTTTGAATAATGTTTTTTTGATTGTATCATAGAAAATTATTTCTTGATGTTAAAAAGTAACATGAAGAATAATGTATTTTAAGTTATCAGATTTTTACTATTATCAAACAGTTTCAGATAATACTTTTAGAAAATACATTATAATACATAACATATTATATTAAACAGTAATTAGATATTTAAAAACATATAAATTGTATGATAAAAACTATATAATATTTTTAATATATCATAATGTATTATTTTCTCTATTAAATATGAAAAAGCCAGGAAAATGTTTTCCTGTGAAACACGTTCCGGCGACATAGAGACGGTAATAATCTAGATAGAATTTTGACTGTCAGACTCTGTAATAGTGCCCGTTACCTTGACTTGTATATGCTCAATTGAAGAGGAAAAAATTAAAGAGAACACGAGTACTATTTATTTAGGCAACTTTATTTATTGAATGAGATGCTTCGGGCTCAAGCTTTATCGCCATTTTTTTTTAGAAATATGACATTTAATTATATTTATTAGCTTCTTCAATAAAAATGTCCAAAATTCTAATTTTGATATATATATATATATATATATGATCCAAGTGATAGATGTAAGAGCTCAATGCTTCTTGTTGTTTAGGTCAGAGATTATCTTTACACTAATTTTTTCAACCTTAATTATTTAAGGGTGATCTGTCTGGGCTGGATCATATGTTTCTTGGGGATTGCAATTATATTTATTGAGTTTGATTTCCTTGTTGTATATTATTTTGCAATATAGTCGACACTATTCATTCGGATGATGCCACCCAGCTGTGTGCTTGTCTCTTTTTCTATCTATCTATCTATCTATATATATATATATATAGATATATATATATATATATATATATATATGCAAGAGAATGTGTTAGCTAAATAAAATTTTATTTAAAGGGGAAAAATATTTATAGTGAGAATAGGAATTTTCAATTAAACTTCAATTCATGAGAATGTGACATCAACTGACACACTCAGTTATTGGTCGAAATTAGGCCTACGTTCATTAGTTTCTTTAGGTTCGCGTTGTACTATCTAAATTCTAAGAATTTACTCCCCGTAATATATATATATATATATATATATACATATATATATATATATACACACATATTTATATATATATATTTGTGTATATGTACATGTATAATGTATATGTATATATATGTGTGTGTGTATTGGGCAGAAGTGACATGGGAAATAACTTGCAAAAAGAAATAAATCTCCACAAGGTTATAATCAATTGGTGTGTTATATTTTTGATGAACTCCTACAGAAGACATTGAGAGTGGAATTTCAACAAATCCCATATCCAAATTAACTTAGAGTGCATAGGCAAAATAAATAAATAAAAATAAGGGATAGAAGAAGTCTTTCACTGAGAAAATATGATTTTTGTAGGGTTTAATGGAAGACTCAATATATAGAGATAGGGTTCCAGCAACACACTATTCCCTGAGCACCCATCCCCACCCACTCTAGAGAGTAAAATAAATCCTCAAGAAATTAAACTATATGTAGTGGTACTCTCATATTGATCATTTTAGATTGGTAGCTAGAAAATGGTTCCCTAACTTTATATTTTTTTAGCAATTTTCCCGAAAATAAAATCGAAGTCTTAACTAACTCATTACTCGTCAAAGAAACTAAAATCTTATGCAGGACGTGAAATATAACGAGACTAAAATTGTATCAAGTGTCTATTTAGAAGTGTAGTAAATGTTATTTCTCAAAGTGTTTTTTACATTAATAGATATTAAATAGATATTTAAAAAAAAAATTGATATTAATAGAACATCAAAACAATCCAAAAATACTAAAAAAAAATATCAAATTTTGATAATAAATAAATAAATAAATTAAAACTCAGTATTAAACACCCTTAAACAAGCAAAAGCATGGGATAAAAACTTCTTATAAATGTTATTTAAATGACGAGATTATTAGTGTGTGTAAGAATAGTTAATCCAACTACGCAAGTTTTAATGGATTTGGCCTGGCATGACTAGTTTTAGTTAGATACATTGCTTTGTAGTTTCATTTTAATCTAGAATATTACGGCAAATTTTAATCAGATAAATTGCTTTGCTGTTTTGTTTTAATCTAGATCAAAACCCTAACATGTTGCTCCCATAAATTTAAACACAAAACCTTGAATTTTAAAGTTCTCGAAAAATTAATGGGGTTGGTCCAACCAAAGGTCACATGCAAAACCTTAATTTCATGTAAACCTTAATGGAGTTGTGTTCCTCAACTTGCAGGGATAAAATAACCTTCTTCTTTTATTATTTTTTAATGCAAGAACCCTATATAAATTAGGTTTGGAGTTACATAAAAGAGGCAAGTTTTCGATTTCAACTTACTAGGCTCGATGCCATGTAATGCTACTATCTAATCCCTAAAATTTTATATCAAAAGAGTTGACAACTCAAGAAAATAAAAAATGAGAAAGGGCACGATTTCCAAAACTATGTATGTAAATTAGCATAAGAAAATTCGAAGCATATAATGGCTTTTCTATCCCCAATGCTCACATTAATGATTTATTTGTGACCCAACAAGAAATATTAAAGGACGGGGAAGATCGAATTGAAGAAGGACGAGGGAAAGGATCACTCTTTTTTTTTTTTGTAACCCTAAATAAGTGAAAGGAGATCACATGTATCTATCCTTGTTTTGAAATAAAAATAAAAATAAAAATAAAAGCATTGAGTATTAAATGCTCTTTCATTCTTTCAATACCTTTTCCTTCTCCTTCGTCTACCTATACTCTCTGGCTAAGAATAGCATTAGCTTTCACAAGTGATGAGACTTTACTTCTATGAAAGCTCATACTAACGAGTACTTTATTAAAGGAGCTAGCTATGTAGCTTGAGAATCTTAGAGAGTACTTGTATTTTGTAAATTGTTTCCACCATAATAATTATCTAGAATACATCAGAGTATTATGACGGATGTGTTATTAAAATATTATTTAGATTTTTTTAATTAAAATAAAAGATTATTTTGACCTCATTAAAATAGAAGATTAATTATTCAAACAATCCCTCAGCTGTAAAGTCTAGCTGATATCATGAAGATGATGATGAGAGTTTAGCTTATATTGACTAGAAATAAATTATTTATATTGAAATAAGAAAAAATAAGAGAATTATTTTATTTCTCACCATTTGACTTAATGAAATTAATTTTACCCTTAAATAGCATTTGATAACTGTTTCGGGAGTGAAAAAACAAGCATAAAAATATATTTAATTGAAGAAACAAAAACAAAAACAAAAAAATAAAATATACTAACTCTTATGTTTTCAAAATAGAAAAGACAAAGAGACATCTTCTGTGTTGTCATTGTTTTTTTTTTTTTTGTAGCCAAATACTAATTTAATAATCTACCATCAATAATACACCCACTCCTAGAAACAAGTATGCATCTTTAAATATTCACATGAAGGTTCAAAGAGAAAAAAAAAAGGGGGGGTTTCCTCTCATTCTAGATTTGAGAGTGACATTTGTCGTCGAGCACCATTCATCTCTTTCGGGACAACATCATTACTTTGGTTTCTGTTCATAACTCTTATCTCTTTCGGGACAGCATGATTTCATGTGGGGAGGTAGATAGTTCAAATTCAAATCATTCACCACATAATAATCTTTAAGTTAGCAAGGTTTAGTCTAATTTCATGTTAAAAGTTTGGGAAAAGCTAGCTGAGTTTGTTACAGAATAATATAAATTATATTTTGATATCTCACCTAATAATTTAAGTTTTTAGGTGAGATGATTCATTGACATGGTATCAGAGTCTTATTGACTCAGCGGTCACTAGTTTGAACCTCACTACCTTCATTTTATTTGATAAAAATCAAACAAAAAATAGTATGAATCTGTGTGCAAGTTTCAAGCTTAAAGAGCTTTCACTTGAGGAGGTGTGTTAGAGAATAATATAAATCATATTATGCGACTCATCTAATAACTTAAATGTTTAGGTGGGATGATTTCTTGACATATTTCTCTCCTTAACAGGCAAAAAAGCTAGGTCTCCAAGATTTGGGAAGATCACCCCATAGCACTCCATGGATGCCAAAACTTTAGTTGTCCAAGTTAGCCAAGAGCACAAGTTCATAAGAGCACTTACAACGCATAAGATACAGCATCAAAGAATGTACTAGCTAGTAGATAGCCAATTAACCTAAATCATCCATAATAATACATGCAAAAAATTGTAAAAATTGCTTGTTGATTATTGGAATTTGACGTAAAGAATTAGTGGATTTATGAACAGACATAATATTTAAATCATATATGATTACAAGAGAGAGAAACAAAAGCTGTCATATATATGCAATGTCCAACTGTATGGCCATGCAAAGCCAGAGTGGGCTTAATATTTCAAATTTTTTTTTTAAAAAAGTTGCTTTTGTAGATACTATTTGATGCAAAAGGAAGAATCATTTCCAGAAATGCAACAGTTTTTGCTTCCAAATGTGGGTGTAAGGTGGGCTCTTTGATTGACAATCCTCACCTCTTTTGGAGACTATCAACGAAAATGCTAAGAGGATTAGGATCTTTATGTTATAATTTTTTTATATATAATCAGGGTGTCTGGGTCAGCTTGCATGCATCACAATTAATTTCTGAACTCATCGAACACCTTGCAAACCTAATAGACAAGTAAAGCATCGCGGAAGTGACAGATATGCATAGAGAAACTCGAACTCGAGCACAGAAGAAACAAACAAGTCTCTTCCCCTACTAAGTTAAAACCTTAAGTGCCTTTATGTTACATCTTTCCCATGATGATAGTGCAACTTACACATGAGTGTGTCATATTCCAATTCCAAATTCATATTGCAAGTTTATAAGATACATCATTATTAAAAAAAAATAGAAAACAATTTGACATTGCATATTATAATGTAAAAACTCCAATAGTATCTATATATTTCTTTTGGTTTGTGTATTCAGTTATATAATATTGGTTTTTTTCTTCTTATTATCACAGTAATTTCCAGCAAGAAAATTTCATGGTGGCACACCATTCATGTACATGTGGATTACTTATCTATGACCCGATTAACGAGAGACTTCGTTTCAGTGTATCATAATTAATTCAAAAATACCCTCTTTTTGTTTTTTTTTTTAAAAAAAAAACCATACCGTAGATGTTAAATATGATCGGGGTCGGACGGGTAATCGTAGAAAATCCATGTTTTATCCGACTAAATTTCAAGTGGATTTAGTAAAATTCATTTAAACAAAGGCTCTAAATCTTGCATTGCACTACTTAAACGACACTGTTCATTTTTTAATCTGGTGACGTGCTCGTAATTGAATTTCTTGGATCACTTTTTTTGTTTTGTTTTTGAACATCATCGATCAATGACAATTCTATTATCACTTTAAGCCTTTAAAATTTCTCTAAATCTATCCCAAAACAAAAATTGCTAGTAAGATTAGAAACATATGTGCTCCATACTCTATAATTTTGTGCTTAAAACAAAAAAAAAAATCATTAAATATTTTGTAGAGTATGTTGAAAGCACAGAGCGACGAAAACATATGGGAACCACATGTGTTAAAGAAAAGGGCACATAGAAAGCATAAGAGATGGCAAATTAAAGAGGGTACGAAAGGGCAATTCAATAATGCTGGCCGGGACAGTGAGTACATAAGAAAAAAAAAAGAAAAAAAAAACATGGAGGGCCTGATGTTTGCTTGCCACGTGTTTTCATGCCTGTTTAGAAGTGTAGTTGATGTTGTTTTTTATTTATTAATATATCAAAATGATATTTTTATTTTTAAATATTATTTTTGACATCAGTACATGAAAATGATCTGAAAACACTAAAATAATTTAATTTAATTTAAATTAAAAAAAAATTATTTTTTTTCAAAAATATTTTTGAAATGTTGCGTCAAAACAGTACTTTGTGGATATTTTAACTTTAAAGTAATGACTAAGTAAAGTGTCGAGAGTCGAAAGAAAGATAAATGGAGAATATATCAATGACAATATGATTTTTTATTTATTTTGAGAGAGATTTGGGGTGCAAGAAAGGAATGGGAGGAAAAGATGGGATTGAATAATGATAGGTCAAGGACTTGTGCTATCTCGTGTGTTTGTTTTTGGATTTTGCTTATATTAGGTGGGAGTTTCAAGTTAAGACTAAGAAACTAGATTGCGAAGAACATGTGAGATAAAAAAATCCCATCAAACTCTAAGATAGTTTGATCCCAAATATATATATATTTTTTTATTACCACTCTATTTAGCTTGTGGTATAGTGAACATTAGCACTATAAGAATTTTTAGATTTAACGATGAAATTTTATGTTAATATTTATATTTACAGTTCATCGACACCAATTTTATCGATAGGCTCACAGACAAAAATAATTTATCAAAAAAACTATTGTTGGTGATTTGTAGCAGGTTGGTGGATCTATTAACAATAATTTTACCAATGGATTTACTAATGGATAAAATAGATAGGTTATTCATGAGTAACATTATTTTTTTATAGTCACCAATTTTCATCTATGTTTCCACAAAAAGCTCCATCGGGCTTAGTACACTTCCTAGAATCATAGCATGCAAGAAAAAAATTGTTTTTAGTTGAATATATCTATAAAAATAACAACTATATAGAATATTAATAACAATATATATTAATTAATTACAAAAACTAAATAAATAACAGAGCACTAGTTTAACTCAAACTTATTAAAATTATTTTAATGTTACAACTAATTCATTATTAATTATCTATATGAATTCAAAATTTTATATATTTACCAAAAATTTCAACTCGAAAATAAAATCGAAAAAATATGAAATGAACCTGTTAAGTAAACCATTATTTATTTTATAACAAAACACATAAGTCACAATTGAAATTAAATTTCATCGATCTACAGAGAAATATAATTTTATAAAATCCCAAATAAACTCTAACATGCACAAATTATATATTCATACAACAAGTTTCTATGAAAAAAGACTGTACAATATGTAAGCTCCTCAGTAAAATACATTCACTATAAAAATATTAAACAAAAATTAACATTTTAAACTTGAATTCAAATAAAAATGGGTTGTTATTCTTACTTGAAGTGGAGAATCAAAAACAATACTTGAATCGAAACAAAGACACTAACAAATTGAGTGTTTTGTGTTGTTGAATTTATGATAAAATTAGAGGGTGTTTGTTGCAGAGAAAAATGGAGGAAGAATAAATAGAGGAGGAAGAGAGAATGGTCACTCATTAGGTCATAAATTAAATATTATAGATGAATTTACAACAAATTTAATCAAATGATTTAAATATACTGGTAATTCAATTTGCTATATATGTAATGGCTAGCTAATAATTTTAGACCATAATGTATGAATACAATTACTTAACCTAATCAACCCGGTAAGTAAATAAAAAGCTTGGTTTTTTGCTCGAGTTGGGTTACAAAAAAAACCAATTCAAAATTGATTTTGTTTGATCTAGTCGATTTGAATAGTCAACTTGTTGAACTTATCGAGCAATCATAATTTGTTTTTTTAACATAACTTTACATTAAATGATCTGAGTTAACTAATCTAATTCATAAATAGGGTCGGATCAGGTCTAATTAATTAATTAATACAAGTAAATATAAAATATTCTCCTCGTGCTCCTAGACATTCATTACAAGATACTCGCATGTGTGGGAAAATTCAATAGATATGACCTAGACATTATCATTCTATATAATCCTACGAAAAAAGAGTTCAAGGAATATATTGGAGAATGAAAGTCTCCGGTGATTCTGCCCTTTGACACCCTCCTCTAAATATATTATAAAATAGAATCAAGATAGCTTTTGCATGCAAAACTATATCTTTTTTATTTTTTATTTTTTATTTTTTTATGATCGAGTTTAATGTATCAATGAGAAAGCATCAAGCTAGTTCTCACATATCGGGAGAAAAAGATTTTCAATGTCCTATAGGGTGACGTGTAAAAGGAATAAAATAGGAAAAATAAATGGATATCTAGTTTAGTCTAAATTAATCGTCATATTTTTTGAAGATTATATTTTAATCACTATTTTTTTTATTTGATTAATCTTTCCTTCTCTTCTTTTGATTTGTTATTTTTTTTTAGAAATCTCTCAATACAAAAACAATATGTGAAATGATAAAAAAATAAATTGAAATGACTATATATTAGCCAAATCATGTCAAAAAAACATATTTTCTATGATTTTTAGTATTTTTTGTATTTTCTAAATTTTCTTTGAAAATATATTGAAATCATAGCTTGGACTCCATTTTAGCCTTGTGCTTTTATGATTTCTAATGTGTCTATTTCCATGGTTTAAGTAATGGCACGTGATTCTCACTTGCATTGTCGTGACTTGATTTTAGATCAATTTAAAAATAAAAATAAAAATTATATATTGATTTTATTTTATATTATTTTTTGTATATATATAATTCATCTATATCACAAATTAGTGTTTAACCCTCTTAAATAGTTTAAGTTTTTGTTTGAGTGTTAATAACTTAAATTGAGTTTCAATTTCATCCTTGTGATTTTCCAAAAGGGTCATTTAAACACACTAAGTATACACAAGTTATTTAGGGTATTAACCAAGACTACATTATTAGTAACCTTCATCAATGTCCCTAATTAGTGTTTATATATTTTACTAACTATTTTTTAACACTCAAATATTTCCTAACCCCAAACCCTTTAGAATTAGGCTCAATCACTACTAGAATCAACTATTTTACCGATAAAAATATTTGTTGATATTGTCATGTACTTTCCTTCAGTTTTTTGTTTCCTAATAACCACATGGATAGAAACTTTCTAACGGTAATTTCTTTTCCATTCGTGATTCTCTTAGAATTGAATATACCAATGGAAACACCGACGATGATTTCATCGGAAAAAATAAATAAATTTTAAACTAAATTAAATTAAAAGTCAAATACTTGTTATAAATTATTAAATTTTTAACTTTCAAAATTTAAATACAATAAATCAAAAATAGAGACGACACTAGAGGAGGAGGAGGTTGGTCGTGACCGTGGGATGTAAAACGAGGAGAACATGGATCACCACATTATCATGTCGGTAATATTGTGTGTGATGTGTGAAATGAACTAGTATGATGGAGAAGGAGAACAATTGTCGTGTCTAATAGAAATACTCTATGAGAAATACTGTGTAATATTTCCAAGGAACAGTTGCATGGAAAGGAGGAACAATTCTTGTATATACTGGAAAATATCAACAAACATAATGTTTCTAATGATGAACAATTTCGTTCTCCAAGATCTTTCTTGTATATACTTAACATAGTTGCACACACAATGCAATAACATCAATAGTAATGTTACACAATATATTTATTTTTCATTGAATAAATTAAAAAATTACCACAAATTTAACGACAAAATATATTTGTTTGTAACTTCGTCGGTAGTTTTGTCGGTAAAAATATCATGTTATCATACTTTATAGGTTTGAATCCCATAATCATCGGTAAATCCGTCTATAATTCTATCAGAAAAAATATCATGTCATCGTATTTCATAGATTTTTGAATTCTACTATAATTCCACTATCAAACCCCTTGATGTTTATTACCAATATTTACCGACAGAACCATTCCATCAATAATAGTATCTGTAAAAGATCAACAAAAATACCTATTAGTAAATACCGACAAAAACAACGACGAAAACTTGATGTCAATATTGCTGACATCCAAAAACCTAATACCGACTATATTTCCATATGATTAGTTTACTTTGTGGTAGTGGATTTTCTAGGTACATAAACTATCCAAATATTAATTGTTCTTTGGGTATAACAGCTTGGTTGGGATATAATTTTCTATGTCATCCAAACATGTCTTGCGTGCTTGTTGCTAATATTAAAAAAAAAAAAATCAAATCCTCAAACCCCTTTGCTATTTTTTTGTGTAAAACCATTTCAAACAATATTTACAAAATAATGAAAAAATCCTTTTTTTATAGGTTTATCTTTTTAATGGTAGTAGCTGCTTATCTTGCTAACAATTTCCGAGGGAGCATCTGAGGAATTTAAAGATTTAAACTCTCTCATTTTAGACAGAAAAGGATAAGATATATCAGAAAAATCACTGAAAAGAAGGCAGAAATAACTGCATAACCCGTGACATTAGTATTTGTTTTCACATGCCATTCCTTATATTATAATTTATTTATTTATTTTTGCCGTGATGCACGTACAGACACCCATTCCCAAATTCTTCTGTGTTTTTTCCTTCCTTTCTTCTCGGCATCTCTGCTATCATTTATGGTAAAAAGCACAAAACTCCAAAACGCAGGTGAAAAGGAGCTCTGGACATTATCGAAGTCAAATACCCTTTGATGGTTTATATTTTTCTTCAGTGACTGCCTGTTAGCATCCTTTTTTTCCACTCTAATTAATTGGAGTTATTTCAAAAGATATCTAAGTATTTATGATCACAGTTGGTGTTGTTGGTTCGTTTTTAATGTTTTGAGTCTTAATTATTGGCCCCTCTTGCAGCCACACACACAAAAAAAAAAAAAAAAAGAAATTCCATCCATATATATATTGGAACATTTACTACTTAGATTCAACACTGTCGTCTTCCAACCAAAAGGGGAAAACATGTTTTTAGAAGAAAAACAAATATCAGAAAAAAGATTAACAACATTTGTCCAATGGTTTCCTCAATTTGTATGGGCATTGCCTTGGTATTTATGTTTTTTTACATTAACTAGAGTGTCTGTTTATCCGTACCTCGACTAATCACACGAGTCTTGAAGTTAACAACCATGTAAACTTCTAATGACCATCATATTAGCAACCATATAAAATCCTAATTATATTCTCTAAGTCTTGGAGAAAAGATTATTTGAATTTATTGCATCAATAAAACTAAATAATTAATCAATAGGGTAACAAATAGAATACTACCTAGTATTGGTGCATATTGTAATATATATATATATATATCCATGTGAGAACACCTCTGATTTAAGTTACTATAGATGAAAAAGGAAAAAACCTAATTCGTCCATCGTCATCTTCATTTATACATAGACAGTCACGGGATCAGTGATGTTCATCGATTGCCATCATCGTCATGCCACCAAGTGTTTGATCAATTCATGTATAAGTGTAGGAACGGATCACATGCTCATATATTCGAGATGGATTAGAGTAAGGATCACGAGATTAATTATGATTTGAATTTGACCTCAGCCACAAACGTAGCTCAACCTGGCACTCAATGAACAAACAATTAAGTTTCTCCAACAACATAAACTCAACCAGGTAAAAACTTGTATGCATACTCTTCTCAGAATGAATTTGGTGGTATACAATCTCTTCTAAAGCCTTTTTCTATGCTGTGATATTTCAGTGATTTCATCTTAGCTTTTTCTTTTCAGATTAAGTCTTTTTCTAATCATATTTTAAACATTTTTTTTTTATTATCGTGGGTGTCCGGACCAGCTTGTACACACCTTGATTAATTCTACGAGCCCTGAAGTTAACGACCGTGTAATCCTTCAATGGCTATCATATTAGCAACCACAATGTTCGAATCTAAAATTATAGGGAAAGCAAACTCCTTAGTCTGAAGGTCTTATCATTAGACCAACTACTAGATGATTAAAAGAGGAGTGCAACACAAAGATAATATTTTAAACAAATTGTTTGTATTGATAGCAGTATATTCACGAGTAATTTCTCCAAATGCTATCTAAACTTAAATTTTCATGTGTTACACTCTCTTATTAAATTATTCATAGTAAGAGAATAGAAAATCCATCTAGCTAACTAAACTTGCAAGGATAATTTCTCCAAATGCTCGCAAATTATACCCTACCCGTATAGAAATTGTTTGAAGTTGTGGATTTAGGTTACTTCTCTACTTGCACTAGCTTTTATGCATGTCCCATTCTTTGCTATACTACAATAGCTTCAATGACAAGTTCGAATAATATATAGCTCATTATCCATTAAAGAGAGTGACAAGAAAGAGATATTGAAGCATACTTTTCAGTTTTGAGGTGGGGGAATTGGAGAATCTTGTCCGGCGTTGCATGATGACCGAGAGTTTGCAATCTCCACAGCAAATCTCAAATTCGAGCCAGAATATTCACTCTTCGTAAGAGCCTGGAACACCTGAGATTTTACTCGTTCATCTAGATCTATAAAATACGTTTTCTAAAGAATAGAATTTCCTTACCTCCAAAAAAATTTAGAGAATCTTTTCTCCAATATTTCATACGTTTTGACAAACGAATATATTGAGGGTGAAAGAGGACCACCATCCCAAAGAAAGAAGTGTGAACCACCTCATATGCCGATACTTATAGTTTAATGCACATCACGACCTACCCCATTACATATTTCTATGCAAACAGGAATCAATATTTTATCTTAACTTGTTTTAATAGATATATATATTGTATCAGCTTTTTTATGTTAATTATAAATGCATAACATGTGCCTTTTTCAATAATCAAGTGAAAATTGATGTGTATATAATAATTTTTC
This sequence comes from Salix caprea, assembly GCA_964035475.1. Classification (NCBI taxonomy): domain Eukaryota; kingdom Viridiplantae; phylum Streptophyta; class Magnoliopsida; order Malpighiales; family Salicaceae; genus Salix; species Salix caprea. Next base: position 8,566,791 of record OZ037745.1, read on the forward strand.
AGGGGCATGTGCTTGCATTTATTTGTTCGGAAAAAAATCATGGAACCTCAAGAAATAATTATTGATTTTATAAAATATTTAATAAGATTGAGATCATTTTATCTAAATTAAAATAGTTAAGCTAGTTAATATTATTTAATTTTTCAAAATTAGGTAAAGTTTGGAACACGCGATGCAGTGGCTTTCCCAAATTAGTATTTACTGAATTTCATTTACGTGATTTGAAATACACTTTTGTTACACTGGCTGTGATCACTTCATTTAAAATCATTAATCTATTAAAGTATTATTATCTAGCAGTTAATCCAGTGGCAAGAGTATACGACTAAGATATTTATTCTTTTTATAATCTTAGATTCAAATTCTTTAATATGATACTCAATAAAAAATTATATAATTATAATTTTTAAAATTTATAAAATTAATCAAAAACTCCCGTCAATAAAAAAAAATCTATTAATCACTCATGCTTCGTAGTCAAAATGTTTTCATAGTCAAAATCTCATTAATTCTTGTAAGAAAATCATGTAGACGGGTGGGGGATAAACCCTAGATGGCCTAGTCCTCGAAAAGAAAGTAATAAATGCAAATGAGGCAGAAGGATACAGGACTTTTTTGGCAGAAACAAAAAAGGTTGTTTGATTTGAGAGGTGAGAAAATGATTTTGTAATTGATTGCTTTATGATTGATATAAAAAAAATCCTTTTCTAAAAAAATTACTATTCTACAACCACTCACTCGTTAGTATAAAAGGGGTAGAAAGTAATAAATTAAAATAGAGTAAGTAAGGGACTCCCTCCACTTCCCTTCTCTCGAAGCTTTTTTCTTTTTATTATCTCATTTTTTCCCTCTTTTCTTGCTACAACTAAACAATAGTGAAGACAAAGTAAGCCATCATGAGGCCATCAAGTGCTTGCAAGCATGTCTTGTTAATGCTAACTACTTCTTTGCTAACCGGTTCTTCCCTGCTAGAGAATATATTGAATGAGATTTTTTATAAAAAAAAATAGTATATTCTTTAAAAATCACAGTAGAACAATTTAAAATTTATTTATGAAAATCAAACAGTTCATTGGAGGTTGCGTATGTGATGCTTACATAACCTTTAAGTTTGTGAAAAATGACCTTGTCATTTCATATTAAAAATAATTTAGTGTATGAGTCACATATGAAACTTTAAAATTGAAATGCCAAATTTATTTTTCATAAATTTGAAAATTACAAATGTCTTACACAACATCTCAACTAATTTCATTGTTTTCACAAATAAGTTTCCAGACATGCTATTTTGGCATAAAAAATGTTATTATGCTGAAAAAAATTTAAAAATAGTTATATGGAATGGTAGGTTTTCATTTTCTGTCTTTTTAAAAAAAAATCTTAAATTTGAGTTCATTTTCTAAAAAAAAAAAATTAAAATATCAAAAGTGTGTCTAACCATTTTATTTCAATTCATGCTTAGCTAAGTGCCTTAAAATAGATGTTGGCATTACCCTTCATGAAAGCTTTTAACCCCTATTGTTTTCTCAACATTTATAGCGGGGGTTGTACATGTCATGACATAAATATTGTATAGTTTTATGAATACTACTACTTTATTGGTGTATATATTATCTCATAAATCAATATGGGCTTATTTTTATTTTTTCAAAAAATTATGTTAAGTCATAAAGCTATTAGATGATCCATGAGAAGTATTGTTTATGTATGGTCCTTTTCAATTCTCATGCCATATGTTTAGGTCTAATTGAAATAAGAATTAAGAAGAAAACGTGCAAGACAATACATAATGCAAAAGACTTAATGCAAAGGGAACAATGTGGTACACATATTTGCTTTATTCTCTTCACTATTCACACCCTTAATCGATGAAAGTGACCATGGGTTGCAACTTGCAAGCGTGTATGGTTCAACTTAACTAAGTTATTTACTAGTAAAGAAATGAACCAATTAATACATTAAAGACATAAAAGGTTACCCTACTGGCGAATAATTATATATTCCACAATTTTTTTTTTATTAAAGTAATTCTTAATCTTAGTAGTTCACAACTTTTGAATTATATTTATTTATTGTAAAAGAATTAGGCTATATTTGTTTATGCAGAGTGGTATGATATGGTCAACGTTTTGCTCTAGCCATAAATATAAAAGTATTTGGCTAGTCAATACATACCATAGTTTTTGCATAGATCTCACTAAAAACTCTATTTTAAAATCTTGTTTAATAAAATACTATAATTTATAGCTTTTGTCAAGCCATTTTTTTAAACCACAACTACAAAAACTACCACAATGTTAAACATACACCTACTTATTATATAGTTTAAGGTCTAATAAACCTCTCATAAAATAAAATAAAAATGCACAAGAACATCTTGGTTTGAACTAGAGATCCTCGTTCTTTTATCTTACAAACTTTGTGTTGGACCTCATATTTGCCTTTGTTTGTTATATGGATGGCTAACTAAGCTTATTTGTAATAAATAGGGTGTTTTGAGCTATAGTGCATGATACTTTTTAAAATAATTTTTCACTTGAAAATGCATTAAAAGAAAATATTTGTAGATTTTTTTTTTACTTTTGATATGAGCATATTAGAATCATCAGAAAGATTTAAAAAAACATCAATTTAATATATTTTCAAGACAACATCACTTTTAAATACACATTTAAAAGCAAAAGAAAAAGTTGTTCCAAATACCCCCAAAATTGTCACAAGGGTCGAAACAAAGTCAAGGTCAAGGTTAGGGGTTGGGTTGACCCAAGTTATTATAAAAATAAAAATGAATTTTCTCTTAGTTTTAAAACTTAATTTGTAGGTTAACTCAAAACAAAGTCCAAGTCACATGGTATAAGGGTCAACCCGGGTCAATATAAAAATAAAAATAGTTATTACCATCTTTTAAAACTCATCTCAATGGTTAACTGAGGAAAAGACCTAGGTCATGAATCATGAAAATCAAACTGGGCTTATTTGGATCAATGTAAGGATAAATGCTTTTATTATTATAGTTTCAAAACTCAAGTATTAATGGTTGATTAGAGCAAGACTCAAGTCACGGATTGGAAGGGTGAACATGGGTTGATCCAAGTTAAAGTATGAATAAAATGATAATTAATATTATAGTTTTAAAACTCCTCTTGGGAGTCGACTTGAGGTAAAGTTTACGTCATTAGTCAAGAGGGTCAGCTTTATTGACCCAATTTGTTTTGTTTTTTTTAAATAATCAAAGCAACCTTGTTTTGACAAAAAAAAAAAATCAAAAAAAGCAACAATTCTTAACTTATTTTTTATCCTAAGTTGATGAGTTTTTTATTGGGTCAAGTTTTTATTTTATTAGTGAAATAATTTTTTTTATATTTTATTCTATTTTATCCACCATAACCAAACAGGATATTGAGACAATTACTTCATCTTGTACACCACTACTAAGCATAAATATGTCTTCTCCTTCTTCTTTTTTTTTTATATCTTGTTTACTATATCTCTCTCATCTTCGCCTCTTTTTTATGTGGACAATAACCAAACGCTATCTAAAAAAGATTATGAAGCACAAAATATTTGCTAAACTAGCCTACAAATATCATGTCATTTTTCATCAATAAGAGACTGATTAAGAATATGGGATATGAGTTCAAGAAATGAGTTTTTAGGCCTCCTAAGGATCTCATAATCAAGGCCAAAAAATAGACAAACATCTATAAATATATTGTGATAGTCACTAGCCCTAAATAAATTCCCATTAAATAAATTTAGTAAGAAAAACTCATTTGACCTGCTAACAACTTCATAGTTCTACATTTGTATTGATCTTTAACCCAAAGGGATGATATCTCACCCATATTATACCTTATGGATACTTACAAGATCTAAATAGTAAATTTTATGGATAATTCAGGTTTGAAATAAATTATGGTAAAATTTAAAAGTAAAAAAGTCATGTTTTAGGTTAGGTTTAAATATTGTCTTATCCTACTCAAAACCTAACAGAACCTAACTCTGAAATCAATAATGTTAAAATTTCATAAAATCACACTTACACCAACTATATAGATATATATAGTTAACTTTGATTCACTCTCTTCCAAACTACTAATGAAACTTTCTTTGTCACATCATCATTTTCTTATAAGGTTTATAACTTTTATAGTACTCATATATATATATATATATATATATATATATGTTTTGTCCTTGATTAATCTATTATTACAGGACACAATATATACTATTGCTATGTATAGGTGAAAATTGTATCTTTTTATACTTTTAATATTATTATAGAATAATATAAATAATATCTTGAGACCTCACTTATTGTTTGATCAACAAGGCTCTAATATTATATCAACGAATCATCCTACAAAAAAGGTTAAGCTATTAAGTGCGATTGTAATATGTAATTTATATTATTTTCTAATATATTCCATTAAGTAAAAGTTTTTTTAGCTTGAAACTTGCATAAGAGGGATGAGATTCAAACTCATGATAGCTTGGTTAACAAGACTCTGATATTATGTCGCAAAACCATCTTATCTAAAAGGTTAAGTTATTAATTAAAATCGTAATATATGATTTATATTATTTTTTAACAAATATATTAATTAAAGAAGAAAAGAAGATTTGTGTTAAGATTTGAGTTAAATCGTATCTTTTTATACTTTAAATATGTTTTAAACATTTAGAAATCTGATCACAAGTTAAGTTTGAATATCTAAAATACTTGAGGATTTAGCATAAATATAACTTTTGGATACAGTTTCGTTGTTCATGATATCGTATCCAGGGATGAGTAAAAAAATTAAAAAACTAATTAAATCAAGAAAAAAAAATTAATCGAGAAAATTAAATTATTAAAAAAAAACTGATTAGAATAAATAAATAAATAAACTTTTGGTTCAGTTCGTTTTCGGTTTTATTAAAAAAACCAAATCATACCAAACCAAACCAATTTAAATTAAAAGACAACCCGATTCACGTATATATACTTTATATCTCCTAATCCTAGCCTTCTTTGTAGCCGCCCCCTTGCAGCCGCCCCCTTGCAGCCGCCCTCTTCCTTCACACTAAACACAATACTTTGCAGATTTCAATCCCTTCATCCAGCTTCCTCATCCCAGTTGTTCTTCATTCTAAGTAAGTTGATTCTAATTTCTGTACTGTTTCTCTTCTTCTTCTCTTCGTTCAACAGATCCAACCCAAGACTTTTTAAAAAAGGACAAATCCCTAGGAGTTCCATAAGAACTAGACAACTGTTGAAGCTTCCATCTTTGTATAGAATACAGATGGACTTTGTCGCCAGAATTGTTAATTTAGTAGCATTTCGTTGTGTTCATGTTGAGTTTTTTTTAAAATGGAAGTGCTTGTTTTTGAGTTTTTTAAAATTTTAAGGTTTTTGAATGATTATCATGTTGAGCCCTGTTTCACTCTGGAAAGGTAACCAAAATAAAAGGCGAAATAATTTTGGGATTGATGACAAGTCACTGAGCTTGCTTAATGATTCTGTTTTCCATTGGGTTAGTTCTATTATTTACACTCTGATTCTTCTTCTTTTCCCTGTTGTTCATGGGATGTATTTAGGTTAATAGAATAGAACAAGGAACTGTTGCCCAATAGCGATGGCTCAATTATGCCTTTGCCGTTAGTACTCAAGTGTGAACACAAATAATCAAATTTTTGGGCGTTGAACCGGCAACCCTAACAAAGGCCCAATTAAGTCGGTTCACAAATATATTTATAGCATCGTATCATTTCTTCAAACCTTACTAAGAATTTAAGAGCCGACCTCAAGGGTTTTATACTCTTTTCACAAAAAAGAAAATAATAAAATCTTCGTTTCATTTGGATCTTCAATCAATCAAAGGTAAAGACTTTATCTTGTTTTCATTATCCTCGCCTATTTTGCTGTTTGTTTCTCGAGAAAATTTTAGGAAAACAGTAGTGGAATTACCAAATTTGACTGCTCCTTTGACGTTTATGAACTGGCTTCTTGCTTGTTTGTTATTTTTTGCTGGCGGTTGGGTTTTGTGTTTTTCTTTTTCTTTTTTCTTGCTATTATTTAAGATTTTGCCTTTCAGACAGCTATATTGGTCTATTTCTGGTGCTTTGTTAAGTTTGTTATGAGCTTATTAAGGAAATTTCGACAAGACATGATTAAGTTAGCATGATAAAGTTAGGAAATTGGTAGAGATTTTGAATCTGAAGTTGAAGAAACTGATTTTGTGACCTGGGGTTTTTAAATGCTTGCTGTTTTAGCTGTTTATGACGTTGTTTGGTGTGTGTAGTTGGTATATTAGAATAAATAAGCATTACAATGATTTATGTTGTTTTGTCTCTGGATTTTGATTGCAAATTTTGTCTTTTAATGGAATTGTACTCTGTCAAGTTAGTATAAGGGAGAAAAGCAAATCTTGATTTATGTGTATGTTTGCTTTGTGAATGCTAAATTGTTCTTGTTCTTATTCTGTGTTATTCTTTCCAGATATGGCCGAAGAAGCAGGTATGTTTATGGTTCATCAAACAATTGGAAGTGTTTTGTGTTGTAAATGTGGTATTTCTATGCAACCAAATGCTGCTAATATGTGCGTTAAGTGTTTGCGCTCTGAAGTTGACATCACTGAAGGTTTAAAGAAGCATGTAATTCTTTTACATTGCCTGGAGTGTGATACCTACCTGGATCCACCTAGCACGCGGATTAGGGCTCAATTAGAATCAAGGGAATTGTTGGCATTTTGTCTGAAGAAGTTGAAATTGAAGTCTACAGGAGTTAATTTGGTAAATGCAGAATTTATTTGGACTGAACCACATTCCAAGAGGATCAAGCTCCGGGTAAGAGTTCAGAAGGAGGTCCTTCATGGTGCAATACTCGAACAAACATATGTTGTTGAGTATGTTCAGCAGGACCAAATGTGTGATGCTTGCACAAGAGTTCAGGCCAACCCTGATCAGTGGGTTGCTGCTGTCCAACTCCGGCAACATGTTGCTCATAGAAGAACTTTCTTTTACTTGGAGCAGCTGATTTTGAAGCATGATGCTGCTGCGCGTGCCATTAGAATAACGCAAATGGATCATGGTATTGATTTTTTCTTTGCAAATCGTAGCCATGGTGTTAAATTTGTTGAGTTTGTGGGTAAAGTAGCTCCAGTAAGGAGTCGCAATGACAAGCAACTTGTTTCCCATGATACTAAGAGCAACAGCTATAATTACAAACATACTTTTTCTGTTGAAATTTCTCCAATTTGCCGTGAGGATTTAGTCTGCTTACCTCCAAGGGCTGCTATTAGCTTGGGGAATCTAGGTCCTCTTGTGATCTGCACGAAAGTCACAAACAGCATTGCTTTGTTAGATCCTTTGACCCTGAGACACTGCTTTTTGGATGCTGACCAGTTCTGGAGAACACCCTTTAAGTCTCTTCTCACTAGCAGGCAACTTGTGGAGTATATTGTATTTGATGTCGACTTTGTTTCCCCTGAAGTTAGTATTGGTGGGTCTAGATATGCTCTCGCTGATGCCACTGTTGCTCGCATGTCAGATTTTGGGAAGAATGATACCATGTTCAACATAAAAACGCACCTGGGGCATATTTTGAAACCTGGTGATTATGCTCTTGGTTATGACTTACATGGAGCTAACAGTAATGACATGGAGCTCGAGAAGTACAAAAATCTAGTCATTCCTGAAGTAATTTTGGTAAAGAAAAGCTATGAAGAGAAGCGCCAGAGGAAACGAGGGAAGCCTCGTTCCTGGAAGCTAAAGTCCCTCAATATGGAGGTTGATGACACGAGAGCTAGAGGCGACCAAGAGAAGATGAACTCAGAGTATGAACAGTTCCTGAGAGATCTGGAAGAGAACCCGGAGCTGAGGTTCAATGTATCATTGTATCGTAACAAAGAATATCAGCCTTCTGATATGGCATCTATGACTGATGGGGAAGATATACCTTCCATTCCTCTAGAAGAGTTGCTTGCTGATCTTGAGATAAAAGACACCGAAGGTGAGGAAGAAGACATGGGGGAATGAATTTTACGTTTTGTTTATGTTTCTGTTTGTTTTGAAATGATCTTTTCATCAAGTATCTTTATGCTGTGCTTTTCATGTTTTTGCTTTCAAGTAGTTCTTTCAACAAGTGATGCTTGTAATATGTTTAGTTATTAGAGAGTTTTTTGCTGGATTAACGATGTTTATGCTGAAATGATACCAGAAAGGAGGAAACTTGTTCTCTTAGCAAGAAAAAGTTATTTTTAACCTTTGTTGTTTGAATTAGCCGATGATGCAAAACTGTAACCTCATTTCTATTATTTTTCGTGGCAAATGGATTAACCACATCTCGGAAACCTGCTAAATAAAGAAACCAACTTCACAATTGAAAATTCTTGAGCGCTGACCAGCATTTTTGAGAAAATGTTAGGTGCTGTACTGTTTCAGAGCATGAATTGTTGACAGACATCGGATAATTTCTTTCCGAAAAACGCAATGGATTCATGCAAAACATCATTAGCAAAATCTCTTTACTTCCAACCGAGCAAGAACTCACAAGATCAGTCCAAAAAGAAAAGTCTAAGAAGAAATTAACGAAGAAATGTAAACCCATTTGGTAAAGCACAGAGGCTTCTTTTGCCATTAATCTGGAAAGAAGAAATAAGTAAACAAGCCTTCGCCACATCGAGTCTTTCAAGATGGAACTGCATTATTTTGCCTTGAGAAGAAACAGCAGAACCATTGGCCTTTACATATTCTCTGTCCAACGGCTTAGGATACCCTATCACCAAACTTTTGAACCAGGAACAGCCTCTGCCAAAAGAATTCCAGGGTTTGTTGCATTAAATCCATATATCAGTAAGCAGGAAAACAAAGCTACCTCGAATAAGAGGCTTGAACACAGACTCACCAGGCCACTTTATTCTGCAAATATACCAATTTCCTGTGGAACATTATTGAAGGGCGCCATCACGACAGGCTGAGTCAGAGATAATCTTCCTGAACTTCAGGGTTCTCATCCTTGCAAGGTCTAAGCTGGTCTGAAAGACTATTCCTGAAGTGCCGTTTTGTTCAAATTGTGTGTGTGTGTGGGTGGGCGGGTGGGTGTAAAACATTCAAGTAACATCTTCAATAAACCAAAAGAAGTTTCTCACTTAAATGTTACTTCCTGTAAATGTTTGCAACTTCATGAAATATGTGCAAGGCCATTCTTCTCTTTAGTTGTATCCTTTTCCTGAATGCAAAAGGAAATAACAAAACACTAAAAGGATTGGTGAATCCACTGTGCATCCAGATACACTCCTCCCTTCTTCCTTCCTTGTACTTCTTTTTTTTCCAGACAAAACGGGCAGCAAGCATGGCTTCTGGCTTCTTCTCCATCTTTTACTCCGGAAAATGGGCATGAATCATGGCACATGCTGCAATTCTGCTCTATACTAGAAATAGTGCTAGAAACTTGCCTCTTTATTTGTAAGCTGGTGACATTACCCTCACCTCCAAATTCATTCTTGTCCTCAAGAATCTGAACAAGACCTAAGATGGATCAAGAATCTTGACAGAATTCTAGAAATTGTTAGCAAGCTCTTATAAATCCTCTCATATAGCATCTTCATCAGACAAGTTGGACCACTGCACCAACCCTACCGTGGCAGCTTTATTACCTTTCTACATCAGTTTTCTTTCTAAATTTGTTATGGGATACACCTTCACCTTGCCATATTCATCCATTGTTGGTAATGTAGATGATATCACCACATTGTCCCCTACCTTCTTCTTAAATAATGAAACATGGAAGACTAGATGCATCAAAACTCCTTCTGAAAGTTGTGATTGATTAGCAACAACACCACTTTTCTAGATTACTATATAAGGACCATAAAATCTAGGATTGAGCTTGCGGTTCTTTCGTAATGCTACACTTAATTGTCTATATGACGTAGCTCAAGGTAGATAAAATCCCCTATACTGAACTCCCTCTTAGTCCTTCCATTGTTAGCCACCTGTTTCATTATGTGCCTTGCCATCTCTAATTGTTTGTGAAGAACCTGATCCATGTCCATTCTTAACTGTAACATATAATTCCACTACAGCTATAGGACATACTTCTTGTAGGACTATTTCTCTATTGGGAGGTTGATAGCTATATAACACCTAAAATAGAAACATTTTAATAGCTAAATGATAGATGGTGTTATACCACTATTGGGTTATGAATAACCATAACAACTACTTTTTAGTGTTATACATTGCGATACACCTTAAGTATATTTAAAAACATTAATCCATCCTCTCAAATTGGTCATCTGTTTAAGAGTGATATATTGAGCTCATGAGTAGCTTCACCACAAGCTTTTTGAAAAATCCTTTCTAGAACACACTTGTAAATATTTTGTCCTTGTCAATGACTATTGAAGCTGGTAATCCATGAAACTTATACAAATAATCCAAGAATATTTGAGCAACCTCTTTAGCTGTGAAAGGATGAGATAGTGCAATAAAATGAGCATACTTGATAAATCTATTAACTACTAACATGATTTTATCCTTGCCCTCATATTTATGTAAAACTTTAATAAAATCCATGATGATGTTCCTCTATATACCTTCTGGTATTGGTAGGTGCTGCAGCAAACCAGGGTGGGCTACCCTTTACAACTTAGCTCTTTTATACACTTCACGTTCTTCTATCAATGTTTTAACCATTTGTTTCATTACAGGGCAACAGAATAGTGTCTTCAATCTTTTATGAAAACTCTGTACCCCTGTATGTCCACTAGTATAAGAGTCATAAGCAACACCTACTAACTTGTTCCTTAAATCACCATAATCTCTAATTACAATTTTGTTTTTGTATTTTAATATTCCATTAGCAAGGCTGTAATCAAGCTAACCAGTAACATCTATTAGTTTCTCAACTATGATATCCTTTCATTTTGGATCAGTGGTATAAGAGTCAATGATGTCTTTATTCTTGGTGGGAACCACAACAATCACTCTAGAAGTAGTACCTTGTTGTTTCTCATTAAATTCTTTTGAATTCAAAAATAAATCAGCTTTTCTTGACATGGCATCGACCACAATATTTTCCTTGCCTTTTCTATACTGGATGCCACACCTCAGTCTCGTTAGTTTAGTTACTTCTTTTCTCTGTAATAGAGCATGTATCTTTTGCTCCATAAGATATTTTAGGCTTTTATGATCGATTTTAATGAGAATTTGACCATGTTCCAAACAATATCTCCACCTTTCAGTAGCCATGAATTCCTTCTCATAAATTTATATCCTATGTGTTTCACAACTAATGCCTTTTTGGAAAGTGCCTTATTTCCTCTTTAGCTTCTATATATTATTTATCCTTCTCACCATGCCCTTCAATAGTATGCAAATTGCTTTTTACTCTGGCTATACATGCCATCATGAACTTTATGATTTTTTTCCTCCAGTCTTGTGGCTATATAATCCTTTTGCTAGATAGGGTCAACAAAAGTGGAAAGCTGGGGAAGAGGCATTGAGATATGTGTTTTTATGATCAAGGGTGAGATTATAAGAGAATTAGGGTGATTGAGAGGGGAAAGGAGGTGGTGGATGTTGATTTGAATGAATTAAGGAAGGGGGTTGATAAGAGGGTATAGGATTTGTATCCTGTTAAGGTTGCACAGATAGGATGTCGTTGTTTGGGACTGAAGTGTATGATCCAGAGAAAGTGTCTAGATTGTCTATGGAATTGAAGAAATCAGCTGAAAATAGTTTGGATTGCCTACTGATTTCTCAGTCATATTGGCACTTCGATGACAGTGGTTAGTGAAAAACAATACATCAACTGATGATTTAGGTTTTGCTGTCGATTATGATTGTGCATTTAGGATTTGAGCCTGAGTCCTTTGTTCCTGATATTACAGTCAGGGGAAATTGTAAGATTTTTTGGTCTCTGTATACAAGTTAATAATATAAACAAACAATATTTCTTTCTGCATTAATATGCTGTCTTAGTTTCTTACTGTCATTACTATATCTGCAGTGAATGCTTCCTTCGCTGGATGCAGCAGCCTGTGAATGTTGCCTTCAGTTTGAAAAATATGTTTGTATGTTGCTGTCAACGCATATTAGCTTTAGTGTTATTGGAAAATAAGCTTGGATAACCTTGCTATTTACCTTCCCATGTTTGTTCATTGACAACTTTTTATATGTAACGCTTGTTAAGGAACCATTTTATCTAGAAACTTAAACTATTAGATGAGGCTCCAAGATATAATTTATATTATTCTCTAACACACCCCCTCAAGTGAAAGCTCTTTGGGCTCGAAACTTGCACAGGCTCACACTACCTTGTGCTTGATTTTTATCAAATAGAATGAGGGTAGTGAGATTCAAACTCGTGACTGCTGGGTCAACAAAGTTCTGATACCATGTTAAGAAACCATCTTACCTAAAAGTTTAAGCTGTAAGGTAAGATCCTAGAATATGATTTATATTATTCTGTAACAACGCTGTCATGTCATTCAAATTGTGTTTCCATGCCCGCAACACATATAAACAGCATTAGCTCAGGGATGATTGAAGGAAGCTCTTCATAAGAATTTACCATGTTCCTCACCTAGGACAGATGCGATTCTAGCCAAGGTCATCTTCCCATAAGCCGAAACTCTTGTCAAGTCCTGATTCTTGTCATCGCTCTCTGCAGTTTCAGATTCTGGGTTATCTCTTATGACTTCAGGCATAAACAACATCTTTCCAAGGAACTTCATGATAAAATGAGGCGATTTGAGTAGAATTCTCGATCCTGATGTCTTTCTTCAGCTAAAATGACTATAAATTCCAGTATAAGAAGCCTGGTTTTCTGTTGCAGTTCAGCTGTATCCATGATTGTGAACATGGATTCAACTACATTATCAAAATGGGTACTTAGAAACAGAATTATTATTTGCCAACCAAATCAATCTGATTCCTTGACCATAGACCGAAATATAAAGGGTATTCACCACCGTTTGATCATCCCAGCAATCCCTCCAGCAGAAATCAAGGAAGAAAACAACAATCATTCCTACAATCCCTCCAGCGTTGATCAAGACAGAGCTGTCAGCAATTGCTCCTACAATCTCTCTAGCAGAAATCAAGGCAGCGGCATTAATCCAGCATTTATCAAGACAGATTTCAGCATTCATTCCAGCAGCAATGATCAAGGGAGAGATAAATCAAAGACGTAATTGCACTGTAAACATAATGTGTATATATGTATGTTATTGTATTGTAGCTAGCAGAGAAAACTTTGAGTCTTGTAATTAAGTTTCTTCTAGCAAAGAGAAAAAACTAATCAAAAGGAAACTCAAGGGCACAAGTGTATTGTTTCCATTATAGGACAGACAACATTGACGACTAGAAATAACAATCTAGGATGATAATTTTGATTCCAACTTCCTTCGCAAATGGTTTTCCATGGATAACATGAAGGATCTCCAGGTAGAGGGGATTGACCTTCTTCTGCAAAGTTTTAATTGTTTGATCATTTGGCTTATAGTTTCTTCAGTTGCTAACTTCTTACCTGCCCACAGAATCTGAACAAAAAGAAAAAGGAGATACTCTATGACAAGTAGAATTCACGGAAATTTAAGCAATTGTCTGATTTACACAAAGGATGGACTATTGGACTGTACCTCGGCATAAACAGAAACAATCTTGTGAAGATTTTTCTTTCTGGGGCCAAGAAGGTCCACATCTGAACTGAAATGAAACAAGAAAATACTCCATCAGTGGAAAATATAACTGACTGTTTCTAGTTGTACTTCAAACATGTGATGAAAAACTTAACTTACACTTCAACTAGTGAACAAAGCTGATGATGCACAACTTTGGCCTCATTTAGATTATTTTCCAGTGGCAAATGTCTTAACCATGTCCTTAAAAACTGTTAAATAGAGAGAGAGAAAAACTTCACAGAATGGCCATAATATGCTTTCCAAAAGACAAATTAATTCCTATCTTTACTTGGGCTACTGTTTTACTGACAACATACTCTCCTGTTGAAGATCAGTGACACAACAGCGTATAACAAAAGAGAAAGAAAGAAAGAACAAATTGATTCCTAGCTTTGACTTGTTCAGTCTTCTTCTTGGACTTAAGTCCATAAAGACTAAAAGGGAGTAGAAGATGAAATGTGTAGGCCTTTGGTAAAACATAAAACCTTCCTTTGCCATTGATCATTTAGTTTTTCACCTGTGCCGCATTTAGTTTTTCACGATGGAACTGCAAAACTTTTCCCAGAGCAGAAACAGCAGCATCATGGGCCATTACATATTCTTTCTGCAACGCCTTAGGATGGTCTATAACCACTTTCAAAGCATAAAAAGCCCCTGCCAAATAAAAAAAAAAAGTAATGTGGTTTATTACAGTAACAAACTGAACTGGACTAACTCATGTAGCTTAAAGCAGTATAACAAGCAACCTTTAAGAAGAGACTTGAATGCAGCCCCACCAAACTCTGCAAATATCCCAATTGCCTGCACAGCTACCTGAAACGATAGTCTTTTGAATCAGAAATGCACCCCATGAATGCGTGCTAACATTACAGGCATGAGTGAGAGATAAACCTCTAGAACTTCGGGGTTCTCATCCTTGCATGCCTCAAACACAAGACAAATATTGCACTGCCTGTGTTATCAGATTGTATTAAACAGATTTAAATAACAAGCTGAATCAATGAAAACTAAGTGTTCTACCTAAATGCTTCTTCTGGGAATTGCTTCACAACGTCACAAAATACGCGCAAGCCAGTTCTTCGCTCTTTAGCTATTTTATCCTTTTCCTGAAGGCAAAGCAACAAGGGAAAATGAAAACAATTGCATCGGAATAGGAAAGGCATCAGTTTAGCATCACAGAATTTCAGCATAAATGAATGGTTAAACTCACCCACATAAGTCGTATGAAAGGCAAAAGCTTGCCGAGGAATGGTGAGAAAGGAGGCTTTTGTATTCTGATGAAAGTGGACAAACAATCAACGGCCTGCATGAAGAAAAGAACACAAGGCAAGAAACAGAACTCATTTCAAGGAACCTGGACAGAATTAAATTTGAAATAAGCGGCAAGGCATATCTAATTAAAGATGACAAAACTACAGACTTTGTCATAAACTTTCTGTTCTTCCTGATGCTCCTCTTCTTGTAAAGTCTGCTTTATTACACCAATGTCCCCTACTTTGCTTCTTGAATTTAAAACATTCATTATCTTCTTCAAGAACAAGTCTGTCTGGTCTTCATCTAGAACAGGTCCAGACATCTGAAAGATAAAAAAAAGAGCACGTTAGTACGTAAAAAGCATTTTGCTATGACAGAATCAGTAGCCTTGGACAGATATATAGAGGGATTTGAATTCTTCTGGTGTAAGATCACAGACAGCTATACGCAGTACGAATTTATTAAAAGCAACACCGACCTTCATGCATTCCTCCAATGAGTCCAAAATTATTGCAGCGATTTTGGGCAAGGCTTCCTACTCAACAATAGCAGCTAGAAATTACAAATCTCTTAAACAGTAGCTTAGCTTAACAAAAAATCATTTCTTTGATTAAAACAAAAGGTCATTTCCACATAGAAATTACCTTTCTTAGTGCTTTTACCAAAGCCGGTACCGCATCAGAACATAACTTCTCGAAAGGAGATTCATCAAACAATTCAAGATTCCCATTTTGTATTGCTTCTTTAGATGATTTTAATAGCACTGGCATGGCTAGTGTCAAAGCACAAAAAAATTAAATTGTTACTGTCAGTGATACAGGAGCATTCCTGGTAAAGAAAAAATTTACTTTGAGAAATTAAGATGAGATAAATGATGCTTCACAAGGTTTAGGCTCAGATTTTAAATTTAACTTCAAAGGGAAAACTGTATTAATTCTAATCAAAACACTATGCAATCCATATATGACTAGAAAGCTACACATATCTAGGTTCTGATGCTTCAAATGGTGTGTTCTGTATTGGAGTTTCTTAGAGGAAGTTGTGAGAATTTTACTCCCAAGTGTGCAGGCTGTTAGGAAATCTATAATCTCTCCTGAGCATTAGTTTTAACTTGTAGAATTCTGCCTTCTTTGTCAAGGAACATTGATGTGTAAATACCTGAAGCGGCAGCACTTCGAATTTCTTCGCTGAGTTCAAAGTTGAGACCTGAAACTAAAGTTTGAGCAACCTACACATATAATCGATCAATATATTGTACGCAGATACAGCCTTTTACGTTTTGTTTGAAGAAAGGAAAATCATATGCAGAACTAACCTCTTCGATCCATACAGAAAGTCCTTCCTTCAACTCATCGGCAAGTAAATACAGCCCTTTACAAGCTGCAACTTTCTCCTCCAGGACCTTAGTTCGGATCCAAATCTTTCGTTCTCCAAGAATCAGGGCCCTGATACTGTAAAAATCATAATATCAGATCATAACTCGAAACACCAAATGTTGCCATCTTATGGTTAAAATAATTTCTTATGAAAGCATAAAGCTAAATGAAAAGCTTTCTCAATTCCAGAGCATAGCTCATGCCATTGTAGCATTATTTCTTCAAGTATAAAAAAATCAGGGATAAGAAAATAAATTTACTGCTAACATATGCATTAGAGGAATGAAGAAAAAATTTCAACTTGAAAGCCAACCTTCCGTCTGACTCATCAACATTGTCAGGATTCTCAGGTATAAGGACATATGATCCAGTTTTAGCAGACTTGAGCAAACGAGGAATGGCGACACTCATATAAGGTTTGAATTCTTGTCCCAAGCATTTCCCCAATCTTGCCCATGCCTGAAACATGGTAATAGATTTGTGTTGGATAAAAACTGGTATAAATGAAAGTACTGCGTTCATGTTTCAAATGAAATTGAAGAAGTACCATTAACATACTTGCAACAGTTGACATCTCATTGGATCATTTGCCTCTAATTCAGATCTTTGTAAAGAGATTAGCATTTTCACAACCTTGAATGAGAAGGCAAACATTTAGTGAGGCAATAATCTCACAATTACAGATCATGTAACCCATCTAAAAAAATTGTTATTGACAATTACCATATCAATATCATCTCTGATCTTCTCCTTTCCTACAGCCATCCAAGCCATAGTGATGCAATCCACGGAATTGGCAAGAAGGTTGTGATCAAGCTCTGTTTTCGCAGTCATCATTATAACCTTAAGGTAAGGCATGACAGCACCGTAATACTCTGAAAACTGATCCTACAGTGTCAAAATTAAAGGATAAATAAAATGTAAGGAAAAGAAAACTTATATTAAGAGACTATCAAGAAATACCTGTGATGAATAAGCAATTGCTGACAATACTTTCAAAGTTTCACCCTTGATCATGTGCTTTTCACCCTGCATTACAAGCATTAGTGCCAAAATGAATTATAAACAAGGGTACATACTGTATATGTTAGAGAATAATATAAATCATATTTTAGGGCCTCGCCTAAAAGCTTAAGCTCTTAGGTGAGTTGATTTCTTAACATGGTATCAGAACCTTGTTGACTCTTTGAATTGTATTAAAGATAATATACCCTTAAATCTTTGAGCAATTTGGTGACAATTTCCTTCACGTAAGGATTTAGAATACTTGAAGTGCAGTTCGAGGTGAATTCATACAACGCTGAATAAGCTTGCACCTGAGAGGATATACTAATTAAATATGAAGAATCAAGGATATAAAATCTATAGGCAAGAAGATAGTAAAAGGATACTGATTCTAGAAGATTAAGTCAGGATTAAAGTTCAGGAATCGAAGTACCTGAACGCGGGGATAATTGAAATCATCCATGGCTGTGGTTAATGCAGGAAGAACTTGTTCATGATACTGGTCTTGAAATTCAGGTTTCAAATGCTTGGAAAATTGTTTAATTGCATATAAAGCTGTCCAACGAACACAAGGGTGTGTGTCTTCGTTGACACTTCTTATAATTCTTCCTGCCATTTGATTCCAACTGTGTTTCGATTCCTGCAATATATAGAACCTTAGGGATGATTTTGAAGTCCAATAAAGCCACAAGAACTAGAACCAATGACAAAACATTAGAATGGAAAAGGAGAAATATTTCTGAGACCTTTAGATTTGAGCATCTCTCTGCAACAATGGCAAGGGAAAGAACCGCAGCGTGGCGGCTCCGCCAATCTTCAGCACAAAAATTAATGTCAAATAATCGGGGGAAGTTCTTCATAAGAACTTCCCCGCCTAAAACAGATACAATTCTATCCAAGCACCTTGCCGAAGGCAGATTCTGGATATCTCTCTCTGTCCATTCCCATTCTGAGTCATCTTTCAAATTTGCTAGCAGAAGCAAAATCTTTTCAAAAATATTTGGGATTGCGCGTTGCGATCTTAGCAACATCTGTTGACCCTCTACTCTTTCTTCAGCTAAAGCAATCACAAATTCTAGTGCTAGAATTCTTGTTTTGTCTTGAAGTTCGACTTCACCCACGATCCTAATCACAGATAGAACTACATAATCAAATTGGCTACTCAAAATCCATGGCTTCTCCTTTGCCAGCACAGTCAATTCCTTAACTATGGCCTGTACATCTTTGTCTGATTTATGCTCAACCAAAGTGGAAATGGTCTCCACTATTTCAATCATTAGGACACTATATCTATCATGATTCGATCGATTCGTCCAGTATAATAGAAAACGATTTGAGGTCAGAACAGCCTCAACCTGTACCTCTAAACTCGTATCATCAGAATCAAATATATCTACTAAACTATCATAAATGGAGTCAAGACTAATAACCAAATCTTCTACAGCACAATGCGGAATCAACTTATAAAGTAAAGAAACAGCATACTTCACTTTTTCTTCAGAAACAGAATCCAAAGATTCATACACAAACTCAAGAAGCTCAGGCCAGTCATTTCCAAGTCTTACTTCTTTAGTGGCAAACTTGGCGACAAAATGCCGAATCTTATTCAAAATCTTTATGGAACTCTCTGTGTTCAGAAAATAAAGAATTGCAGATTTTATTTCTTTATCCAAGAAAGAGGTTTCCTTCCAAGGTCCTTCCTTATCTTGTGTAAGAATAAGGCATAGAATATCAAAGGCATACTCTTTGCAGTTTTTAAATTCAGAGCCGCAAGTATTATAGAAAGAAATAAGGCAAAAACAGAAGGAAGCAAGGTAATTGTTTTCAAGGTAGTTCAAGAGGTTTTGGGCGTGCATTAAATCAGTGGAGGTTTCAGGGAAGTTAAGCTCTTCAATAAAACAAGAAAGAGGTAAGGTATCTGGTGATTCCAAGATTTCCATGGCTTTACTTCTGAGATAGTCCCTGGTTGAACTCAGGTATGACTGCCTCTGAGGTGGAAGTAACGGTGACTTCTGTGAGCCCAGTGATGGTGGCCGTAGTCTTGATATTGGTGGTGGTGACCAGTTTATGGCGGAACTCGGGTTTCCTGGGGTCGAACGGAGTTTGGCCCTCAAGAGCAAAGGCAGGGACATCAATGGTGGTGTAGCTGAATCCTGAGGTAGTGATGATGAAGTCGTGGAGGCCATATTTGAAAGATTCTTGAAAATGGAGAGTTCCTTGAAGAAGAGGTGATGTATTGTGAACCATTTGAAGGAAGAGGTGGATAGGACTGAAATTGAAAAAGGGCGGGCTTTCTGGTTCTAGTTGGGTGGTTGTTGTATCTAACGTAGTGTGATTTCAGGGACTAAATTGAAGCGTTTCCTTTAATAAGGTGGTCAAATTAGAAATATTAGATTAATTACAGGGCTTTTAAGAGAACCGAGGATTGTTTTAGTTCCCGAGTATAAAACAAATCCTGATATTTTGGTTTAAATTATTAGGATATTATAAATTTTGCATTCAAACTATTTTTTATATGAATTTTATTATTTTGATTCCTCAATTAAATATTTCTGTTAGAATCACTTATTAAATAATGTTATGTCTCTGCACAATGAAATTCTTTTTATATAAAAAAAATATATATATATCCTATATTGTATCAGAGGTCAGCTCCAATACAAATAAATTCTTTCAAGTTCTATTCATTTCAATTATGTTTTCTTTTATATGAACAAAAGAAGCCGTATTCGGAGCTACTTGGTGCTGAAAATAAACTATACGGATTTCAACTAAAGTGAACAAAAACATCTTCCTGTAATGAGTTTACCAGGGAATGAGGCGAGGCAACTGACACTTTTACAAACCAGTTCACCGTCGAGAAACAATTGATCTCTCGAGGGTCTATTTATTAGATATGATTGGTTAACATGAGCAGAAGCTGCCGCCAACCGGAACATGTTCTAAGAGCTAAGCAACACAAACAGCCAAGTCTCACATCTTACACACCGAACGTTTACAGGGTAATGCTATTTGATTGCAGGACATGTTAAAGTGAAACAAACAGAATGTAAAAATAACCTTATTGGATGTCCTTCGGATGTTCCAGAAAGCTAGACCATTTGCCAAACAAGGGCTGACACTGTTTGAATGAAGAGGCACAAAGAAAAGTGAATTTGCAAGTTTAATAAAACGATCAAAAATCCAGATGTCACTTCTTTAGCAGCAGTGCACTGCATTGAGCCATTATTTTTGATGCCCTGGTAATAGAATCAGTCATATAGAAATTCTCTATGGCGGCCTTGAAAGGAGTTGAACTCATCTTCTGAGTGGCGTCAGGCTTCAATGATGCCCAAAAGGTAGCTGGCTCTCTTTCTTCCACACTCAAGAGGTTTGGCGCAACAGTTTTAATCCGGGATCGGATGGCCCCGACTGTATCGTAGGGCAACTTCACCCCCGCTACCTCAGAAAGAGCACGAATTATCTTCCAGTCATCCCTGGCATCACCGACTGTTGGAACTGCAGGCAAAGTCTGTTGCGTACACCCTTCTGTGTTTTCATATGTCCCTTCCTTCTCACTGAATGCTGATGCTGGTAGAACTACATTGGCGCGATACACACCTCGATCCCCATGGTGCCCCTGGTAAACAACAAAGGCATCATTTGGAAGCTTTTCCAAATCCACATCATCAGCACCCATCAGATACACAAACTTGGCACTCTCGATACTTTGGCTCGATTCTGGCACAAGTCCAAGGTCAAGGGCTGCAGCTTGGGCAGCATTGAGAAGCAACACATTGAAACCATTCCAGTCAGGTCGTACAACATTCCCATTTTTTGCTATGGCTTCTACAGCAGAGAAAATTGCATCCTTGTCTGATCTTTCAAAGAGTCCAGCACCAATGATGATGGCTGGATTTTTGGCATTTGAAAGTGTCGAGCAAAAGGAGTGACGACCCTCTGCGATTTCAGTTAGAGTTTCAGGACCAGTGCCTAGATGCTCACAATCATAGTTGAATTCAGTGGGGGGGCCAACATAGGCAACCTTAGCATTACTTCCTCGAACTGTCTTGCGGATTCTGGCATTTACCATGGCAGCTTCTACCCTAGGCTGACAATTCATTAAATGAATTATGAGATTACATGACCAACAGTCCCAATCAATCCAAACACCTTGTAAACAAGATTACTACAAAGTCATGGTGGCAATGAAAAAGTGTAAAGGAGTGTACAGATGCAAAGAACAAATTCAAGACATCATACCCACAGAAGACAAGTTTGTAGTTGTGAAGTCATGTGATAATATAGTGGAAAAGATGTCTGTAATCCAAGAATTCAATTCTGTAAATGATTGATGTCAATGCTATTACCTGGGTTCCAACCAAGAGGAAAACATCTGCATTCTCAAGACCATTAATGCCAGTGTTCATAATATATCCAGATCGTAGATCAGCATTTGGGCTAGGGCCATTTCCTTCGCACCACACATTATTTGATCCCATTTTGTTTAAAAAATCTTTCAAAGCCATCATGGATTCGGCATCAGATAGTTTACCAGCAATGCCCACCATTTCCTCTGGCTTAACTTGATGGGCAATCTCAGCAACCACAGCTAAGACGTCATGCCAGCTCACAGCCTTAAAGCGCCCATCTGCACCACGAATCATTGGATCATTTAGCCTCTGCCTCTTTAAACCATCATAGCAAAACCGAGTTTTGTCTGATATCCACTCTTCATTTATATCCTGAAATATGCCAGTCCAAAATCATGAGTAGGCACCCTTGCAGTCTTGTACACCAAAGACACTTTAAACCATTACAGAAAAGCAGACAGCATTGCTTTTTTATTTATTTATTTATTTATTACCTTTTAATCTATAATAACAATAGTAGGATATTAAAAGCAGAGTATATCGAAGTGTTTTGTCCCTTAATTAAAACAAGTAAAATACACAACCTTGATTGCCTCCAAAGTGATTCAATTGATAGAAATTAAAGCCATACAACCCTAGATCAATCTTTTGAAAGAAACAAGTTAAAAGGATCTGATAATCCTTCATGAACCGAAACAGCACGTCTAACATAACTTAACATTAACTTATATTGTGCAACATTACACCAAAATAAACACTGCAGCCTTCTTGTCAAATGCTACAATTAAGCCATTGATATATTTATTCCCTCGCAGCAGAAGGATCTACTGGTAAATTGTTGTATATTATATATAGTTTAACATTTATAAGCTCACAACACCCTTGTTAACAACAGCAGATGGATACAATGCAAAACCACTTGTAGACCTAATTGTCCAATATGAAAAAATAGCCTTATTTCCTCTTCACGGAAAATTCTGACCCCTTCAAAGCATGGGAAAAATCTGCTTTCAGAAGGAAGCAATTTGATTCATTGGTTAGACCAACCAATAAACTATCTGAAAAATAAGGAAAATAACGCACTACAGTACAGGGAATCTACCTCATTTAACCGCGGAGTAATGCGCATGACCTCCGGACCTCTGCTATCAATCCGGATGTTGGATCCGACTGCATCAGTGACATCAATGGTTTCTGTACCTTTCAACTCCCAATTTCGAGCTTTAAATGCAAAAGGTTTTGAAGTAAGGGCCCCCACAGGACAGATATCTATTACATTTCCAGATAGTTCACTTGTCATTAGTTTTTCAACATAAGTTCCAATTTCTTCTCCACTGCCACGACCTAACATGCCAAGATCCTGAACCCCAGCAACTTCTGTGGCAAACCTCACACACCTGTGAGTCAACAAAAGAATAAATTAGTTTGCATCAGAATACAGGGTGCGCAAAACTACAACCAAGATTTATAAATGCTAACAGATAGCAAGAAAAGGTTGATGGAAAATTACAGACAGCAGTCAACTGTAACTCTAACCATTACCAATGCTGCATCATATGATACATTTTTACCACAATACCCCACAGCACACGACCTAACTTGATTATATCACATCACTAAAGTGAAAATAAATCAACAGATCTCTATGCCTAATCAAACAACTTATCAAATGCTAAAATGAACTAACAAGATGAGTACATGAAAGATTATCCAAAACAAAGTAAGTTGGTTAAAGCAAAAACAAGAAAAATTGTTGGCTTCCAATCAGTTAATCATAAATGAGAGTAAATGACAGAAGTTTTTACATGGCAGGCTGCACAATTTTAGAAATTATCCCTTTCATCAATTTGGGACATCCAGCATATATTAGAAGAGGGAGAGGCGGCAAAAGCAAGAAAACACACTACAGGATATCAAAGGAGAATGCATGCAGAAAACAGGACAATAACATGATATCATAATATTGAACAGAAATTGTATTTGAGGACAAGTCAGAACAATCACAAAGATTAAACTAGCTTCCACTTCCCATTAAGTATAAGAATGGAACTAGAGATAAAAAAAAATTAAGCATGAAAACACAGTGAAGCCTAACCAAATTTGTGCCAAGCAATCTCTTATAACCTTGATTGTCAAAGCCTGGGATTCAAATCCTAGCAAGGTCTTCGTGCATGATTCATCAAAAGCAGAATATATATATATATATATATATATATCAACAACAAAGGGGGAAAATAGAAAAGTATTAACAGGCAAGATTTGATCACTCTATGCATCATGGAGAAGCAAATCTAAAAGGCAATTGTCCTAAATGAAAAGGCTACACAGAAGTACGTGTATCGTGGTCCTAAAGTCAAATTGTTTCCATGCAGAACATGCATATATATATTCTCATATTCAGTACTACTCGTCTAAAACAAATGTTTAATAATTTGAAATAATCATGTTCATATAATTGATAGTAAAATGGTTTCAGAATTAAACCTTGTACACTGAATGCATCGAGTCATAACAGTCTTAACCAGAGGGCCAAGATTCTTATCAACAACTGATCTCTTCACTTCAGTGAACCGGCCACGATCAGATCCAAATGCCATAGACTGATCCTGAAGATCACACTCTCCACCTTGATCACATATTGGACAATCCAATGGGTGATTCATCAACAAAAATTCCATAACCCCTTCTCGTGCTTTCTTTGCCACAGGTGTGTCTGTCTTGATCTTCATTCCTACAACATAAACCATCTGATATATAAAATATAATTAAGAAATTAAACAAACACAAAGGAGGATACAAATTCTTAAACTAGGCAATCTCAAACCTCAATCATCAAATTAAGAACACTGAGTCTTCTAAGATCCTAAGCAAAAATTATTCAAGAAAAGGGGATAACAAAGGAAACGTGCAAGTTCATAAGAAGTGCTTTCATCATAAAATCAATGTTTCTTATGACTATAAAAGCAAATCAAAATGCATTTGCAAATACAATGCATACCATCAAATCAAGATAAATCATATACACAAATGATATAGATTTTTTGTTTAAAGTAGCAAGTAAATCAGAAGCATGGAAATTCAGAGCAAAAACAAGTCAAAAAACAAGAAATATCAGATCAATCATAATAAAATCAAATCAAAATTTTCTACTGAAGAAACTGCAAGCAGCTAAAACCAACTACTCGGAGTCACAAAACTAGAGAGCAAGAAAAGAATCAGAGAGATCATCTAAATTTTGAAAAGGCAAATCGAGCTAAATTGAGCCAAAATAATAGACACCTTCATGAACCTCTAGAGAAATAAGCAGATGAGAAAAACAATAACTTTAAGACCAACATCAGACTAGAAACATATAATGCATCGTGTCTTGAATGTGAGATAACAAAAACCATAAGGAATAGAATGTTAATGTATTAAACAATTAGAGCATTTTGGAATCTAGGCCCCCAAATGTCACACTTTTAGAATTGGAATGAGCCATAAAATTTCCGTTTCTAAAAATAGGTCATTATATCATAAACTAAACCCCATTTTCTGTTGGTAAACAGAACCCACAACTAAAGTGAAAATCCAAATAAGGCACATGAACACCAATTACTACTTAAAGCCATCATCATAATCACACAAGTCATAATCATAAATTACCATTTATCTCTACCAATAGAGCAAGTTAGAGAACTACGAACCCAAATCACAGAAAGCCAAAGCCTAGACCATTAACCATATAAAAAAGAGATTCAGATCAATCAATAATCAAACAAGGTATATATTTTTTTACCAAATTAAAACCAAATAAATCAATTAAGAACTCAACGCCCAAGGAAATCATAAAAACTCAAAACACACGTTACAAAATGAAAAATTAAAACAAAACCCCAGATCAACCACAAATAATCCAATCTTTACTCAAAATCCACAGAAATTACACTCGCTTCCACCACATTCACCATACAATTCAAAACCCAAATCACAAAAAACATAAGAGCCCAAAAAAGGTTCAACATCCCAATTTCTACTCAAAACCAGCAAAATCACAAGAAGAAACCAGAAGCCCCAAACTCCACTCAAACTATCAAAATCAGTCATAAATTGTTCTCATTTGAACCAATAGAGTACATTAGAAAACTAATTACTTTTAAAAAAAACCCAAATCACAATAGGGCAAAATCCTAAACATAAATTTTCAATCTTTACTCACAATCGAAACAAATACACTTATTTCCACCAAATTCACAATGCAAACCAAAAACCCAGATTAAAAAAAATATAATTTAAAACCCTAACCAGGAAGAGCAGGCATAGCGCAAGAAGCAACAGGCTTAGGACTCTTCTCCACCTCAACAAGACACATACGACAGTTCCCAGCAATCGACAGCCGACTATGATAGCAAAACCTCGGAATATCAACACCAGCAACTTCACAAGCTTGTAACACTGTCATCCCTTTCGGGATTTTCACTGGATACCCATCAACAAACACTTCGATTGCATCGTCCGGGTTCGGAAAGTGAACTCTTGCACCAGCTAGTGGTGTTCGTGGTGGAAGATCAGGTTGTGGGGTGGTTGCGGGTTCGGCCGATTGAAGCTCCGGTTTAGTCACGATGGAGCGCAGAAGAAGGTTTCGGGCAGCGGTTTTTTGGGGTCTCATGAGCCTTGAAGCTAACAAGCCTAACCCCATATTTGTGTTTGTGTTATTTTTTGATGTCAAGGTTTGAGATCTCAGAAAGAGAAACTGTGAGGAGGAGAGGAGGAGGCTT
Organism: Salix caprea; assembly: GCA_964035475.1. Classification (NCBI taxonomy): domain Eukaryota; kingdom Viridiplantae; phylum Streptophyta; class Magnoliopsida; order Malpighiales; family Salicaceae; genus Salix; species Salix caprea. The sequence continues at coordinate 8,593,208 of OZ037745.1, forward strand.
GTGTTTGGTGTTGGCAATGGTTAATGCAGGGGTGTTTACGTGGCGGACTTTTTGACTGGCCCGATTTGCTGTTGCTGGGCCAGTAACTGGTGTTTTTATCAAGTGACTGAAATCAAGATTTTTTTTTTTTAACCGGACAATCGGGGTATCCGGGCTAGCTTGCGTGTACTTTGATTATTCTCTAAATCCATTGAACATCATGCAAATCCAATGAGCAAGTAAGGCACCGCGAAGGTGACAGGTATACCGAGCAGGGATCAAATCAGGGTGTCATGAAAGGGGTACTTTCCAGATACCGCTGAAACACTCGAACCACGGTCCCTAGGGGGCACCCTTCAACTATCGTTAGGTCAAACCCTGCTGGTGACTGAAATCAAGATTTATTTTACTAGTGGTTGCCGCCGGTTGTAAATTTATTTTCAAAAAACAATATTATATAAGCTATTTTCAAAAAACAAAATCAAAGTATGAACTAAAAAATCTATGCAAGTATGTAACCAAATAAATCAATAATTATTTGTGTAAATGAAAAAATCATTAAAAGGGTTATTAACCAAAACAAAAATGAAAAAACATTAAAGAAATATAAAAAAAGTAATTTAAAAAAATAAAAACAGATAAGGTTAAGCGTTGTGGGTCTGATAACACAAGCTTGCAAATCCAGACCCATACGTGTGGGCCTTTCTTTTCTAAGAACACGGGTTGGAGTCGTCAGCCTTATTCTTTGAAAAACAAAAATACAAGGTGTCGTCTAAAATCTCTAATTTCTAGAAGAAATAAAACTATTGATTTTTTCTTCTAGAAACTCATTTTTGACCTAAAACACCCCCAAAACCTTGCTAAACAAATTTATAGCCTTAAAAAAGAAACGAATTGCATCAAATCCAAAAATAAGAAATCTTCTCAAGTTCACATCTCTTTTTCCATGCATTTTTTAGGTCAAAAGAAACCTAATTTGAACTCCCTTATCATACGGAATTGTATAGTACAAAACTAAACCATCTTGTCGCCTGAAATAGTCGCCACAGCAACTTTCTCCTCCCTATGTCAAAATTCATTGAGTCTCTCTCTCTCCTAATACCCAAAAAAAACTGAAAAATGATGAAAATAAAACTTGGTACTGAAATTAACCTTCCCAAATTAAAGGGATTGGCCAGCCAATAAATTAAAAAAGAGGGGCTAGAATGTACTTTTCCAATAAAGTATAAAGAATTATCTATGTTAACCGAGTTTTTACTTTAATTCTTTGCCTTTTCTCCCCCGAAAAGACATGAAATTTGTTGTGTAAAAGGACTCAATTCTACAAAGAAAAAAATTGAGGATTAAAATCAAAATTTATTAAAAAAAAACACTATTACAATCCATAATTAACTGTAAAAAGGCGAACAATATACGAATTTATGATAAAAGAGTCATGTTGTTTATATATAGGCAATATGCTATATTTTATTTATCAATTTTTATTTCATTCAGTCAAATGATAATAGAAATAGATAAACATGTTCGATTGAGTGAATAAAATAAAAATATTATGCATGACTACAACTATTAGAAATAATATTTGAAAATAAATATTTTTTATTTAAAAAAATATATTTCACCAGTATAATAAATAAATTATAAATGAATCAAAATAACATCATCAGAAATTACACATATAGCCAAAAAAAAACATCATCGTGCAAAAGAAGCTCCCTAAACAAAATAAAAGAGATGAGATATTAATCTAAATATATTTTAGTATTTATATATTAAAAAAATTATAGAAAGAATCATTAATTAAGAAAAGAAAAAAAGGAGTTATTGCTGGGCTTGACCCATTTAGATAGGGGTCAATTAATATTTTTCATTACACTTGAGGAAAATAACATATTCAGTGTATGATGTTCAAAATAAAGTAAGTTTTGTTGTATATAATATATGATTATCGCCAGCATAGGACACACACTCACACTAAGGTGCACCCCACAAAATGCAGTGAGTTAATCTAGAAAACTTTGATTATAATACAAGCTAAGTTAAGTTTCTAGTTAAACCAACCTAACAAAATATTCACATGATAAAATCTGATTAACTCAAGTAAACCGTTGTATTTTAATAAAAACAATTGACCAATAATTCAAACTCTTTTTTAAGCCAATCCCCAAGTAATATCCCGACAGTTGATGTCCTCTCCTAAGACTTCCAACGAGAAAAAAGTGTTTTCCAACAGGAAGGAAGTTGTAGTTTAACTCTTGACATAATCAAAATTCAAATGCATAGCCTACTCGATTAACTCAACATAACTGGAAAACTATACACTACTAAGGAAATAATGACACGAGAACTCAGCCATTTGAGAAGCAACTCATATAATGTAGCATCCAGGCCGATGTTCAGAATAAAACAAAACTAGTGATTTCAGTAATTGATTGTGATAGAATCATTTGTTTTTAGATCTGATCCTGCCATTTCTATGCAGTATATTCATAAAATCAACCAAAACTAGGGTTATTGATCAATCCCGCTTCAAGGCCTTTGCTATATAGGCTCTTGTAAGCAAGATTGCAAGGTAAGCCATGATTGTGATGGCAATACCTGCCAGCAAAACTAGACGATCGAAACCTACATTCTGAGCAGTGTAGACCTGAAGCCTGATTGTGTCCCAGTTGCTCTCCGTCCAGACAGGATCTACCATTCCCATGGGATCAGAAGAATCTGAAGGCAACACGTGCCAAGTTTCAGATTCATAGTGCAAGCGTGTTGAATACGCCGGTACATACCTGTAATGACCATCACCCCTCTCAGAATCAAGCAATCAAAAAGGTAATTGTAATTATTGAATACTGAATATGGAACCACATTATTGCAAGTCATTCTTATCCTATCATGTGAGCAGAAGAAAATAATAAACATCAGCTCCATAGATGCATCCTGCTATCCTATCTATGGAGGCAGTAAAGCATGCAGTTGTAATTCAGCATATCATGTGATGGCAGGGGAAACAAATTGATTTCCATGCAGAGTATAGTTCATTTTCCATAAGATTTAGATCATCATATTCAGCTTCCACTCTTGTGCACAGTAACAGAATAGGCAAATCTATTAGTCCTTCACTGATCCTTTTGCAGTAAGTAGGTTCATACTTCGTATGTGGATATGGTTGTAGAGCTAGAAATGGAAGGAAATTTCTATGTAAAGAGTCTGTTGGAGCATGGTATTACTCCCTATGTGTGCAGAGAAAAGGCTAAGCATCCAATGCTGAGAGCCATCTTTAACCTAGGTTTATCAGCATGCTTATTTAATGTCTCCTCTTGATTACTACTTTGAACTAGCAGCTTCTAGCCATTAAGTACCTGGTTGTAGAAATAGCACAAACTCCCTTCCCATCTGCTTCAGCCTTAATGCACACACCACTGCTGCACTCTTTTGAACAATCAGACCTCACATCCTCCATTGAACTAGAAGTTCTATCGGCTAGAAAATTCCATATAAACCTGGAAACATCATCAACATATCCAAGATAGGGATTTGATGAAGGTTCCCCAAGGATAACTCCAACATAGTGGTTTGGGCATTGATTGGTTGGAACTATATAACTTTTCACCAACTCACAAGACAATCCTGGTTCACAGTCCAATAGGCAACTCATCAGTTCTTCAACTAGAGAAGCATTGACATTGATGGCATCAAGAACTGTGCTGCTTAAATTTTTGTCATCACTTGCAAGGATATAAAGTGTGCGGGCAACAAGAGATGCAGCTGCCACTATGGCTGAAGAATTTATATTTGCTGCATTCAAAATACAAAACAGTAAACCACCTGATTTTTTTTATTTTTTTTTTAAGATATCAATCAGATATGTGATTATATATCATATAGGATAAATCTTAGGTTTGGGGAGGGGCAACAAGAAAGTAAAATCAACTCACACATATCATCCAGGTGACTGTGGTAAAACTTATCAGAGAAAGAAGTATCAAAATCTTCCAATACCATACCAGAAGTCGAAGGGTTCTGCAGAGAGAAAATCAAAACATAATAACACTCAATGCTTCAATGACAGATTATTTCCATTTAAGCTATCAAGCACATGTTTTGTTCTTCTAGTGAAAATGCATGTTCTATTCACTGAGGCAGAAGAGTATGAGGATATAATCAATGTAAGCAACTGATAGAAACACCATTAAATCAGTTGTAAAATCTTTCGTCAGAAAAATTCTGTGTTCAAGTTGTTTTTAAAACATGATATGGCAGCTCATTCATTATGATAAACATGAATGAGTGCACAAGCAAAAAAAGACACCAGTGCGACAGGCTTGTATATCTATTCCTATTCCAAAGCCAATAAATTACATGGACTGGAAGATCTCAAGCAAGACATACAACCTCTAATATGGAACATGCCCAACAAGGAACATCAATTAAATAAGCACAAGGTAAGCTGTGAAAGCAATTAAGTACTCTAGCAAACTGTAAACAACAAAAGTCTCACAATCCATGCAAACGAGAAAAAATAAAAATAAAGAGCATGATAATAGAAAATTAATGATTTCACTTCTTAAAACCTTTTTAAGAAATGCCATCAAGGATGATGGGGGTATCCCTGGATTTGAAGAGCTTGCAGATGAAACCGTAATGTTTTTGAGCTCAAGTGAATCTCGAGCATGTTTTAAGGCATTCAATGTTTCATTGGTGGCCAGTGAAACCTGCAATGGTAAATAATGGATGAGCAACCTACACCAGCTGGCAACAATCAATTTGAGAAATCACACGGAAGCGCGCGCGGGTGCGTACACACACAAGCTTCACAGGAATTCATGTTCTGAAGATCACAATCAAGCATCTATAAAATCCTAGATGAGATAGAACAAGAAAAACATACTATTGTTGAACAAAAATAATAAATGAATGTATCAATTTAAGAAAGAATAGTGCCATACAGCATGAAAAGGTGGACACAAATATCAGCACCTACAAATCACCGCCACTGGTTTGTGGGACCCACAAAATCAATGGCCCTAATATATTTGTGTTACGATTTGTGCCCTTCATTTTGAGCCAAAAGTCTTTTCCCTTTAAGAAAACAAACCACCACATTACTTATTTCTTCTAGTGATGTACTTGATGATGTAAAATTACTGTTGATGCTCTATGACTAAGATAAAATTGAAGTGATTTCAACTTTGGCTCAGAGTTCTAAAGGTCAAATGCATAGAACGAGTGGAATCCAAGCAGATAAGACATGCGGCACAATTATGATTCCATCAGCATTTTTTAAGGCAAAGCTGCAGTGGAACAAGCCACTTTAAACAAAGAGAAGATAATCAAACAAAACAGACGAATGTAATGAGATCTTCTGGAATATAAGATGGGGTTCGGCCAATATTATAATTCACAAGTTCCACCTATATTATAGTTCACCTATAGAAGAACAAAAGGCAATTGCTTTTCAAAATCTTCATTTTCAATACTGATATGCATTAGTATCTTCATTACATGACACGTAATAAAATGATTCAAATTCAAACAAAATATTAGAAGAGCGTCAGAAATATAGGATAAAGAGTTCTAACCGCAGCTGTGTGAGCAAAAAATGTGTTTTTCCCTTGACTGAATCCCTTTCCAACAGATCCAATTTCTATGACCTATTAGACATCAACAGTTAATGGTTTAATAAGGTGTTGATTAAAATGCATGAAGTGCTGAAGAAACATGATAAAATAACTTCATATGAAACAGAAATATCTGCAACCAAAACACCAAGACACTACCCAAATGATCTTCTAACTTTATTTTTTTATCATTGCAGTGGACAAGTGTTTCTGGAACAATCTAATAGAAGAGAACCAAACAACCTGATAAATAGCAACTGTGCTTCAGGTTATATTAATGAAGATCACAAGAATACCGTTTCAATCAGACTACTATTGAGCTCACTAACAGCCTCTGATTGTAAATCTAGTTCAAACAAAAATCTCCTGCTACCAAGGTAACCCCATGCCTCTCCTGTGAAAACTGAAAAGACAAGCTGCACCATAATTATGATACTATCAGCATTCTTGGAGGCAAAGCAGCAGTACAAGTAGCCACAAAAAACAAATAGGAGATAATCAAACAAAATAGATAAATGCAATAAGAAGACCACCAGAATATAAAATAGGCTTCCAAAAATATTAAAATTCATTAGTTCCACCTATAATATAATTCACTAGTAGATTGCAAAACAATCACTTCTTTATATTTTTTTCATTTTTCGATGTGTCGGTATCTTCATTACAAATTGTGATGTAGCAGCCATTGATTCTCTGATACCTGAACAGAGAACTTATTAAATGACCAAGGTTTAAGATTTCAATGAGTTTACACCGTCTAAATCAACAAATCCAGTATAAACAAAACCATTCTTTCAGTGATTGTATTTTGATGCCAGAAAAACATGAGAACTGTACTAAAATGAACACAATCAACTCCTCAATAAAGCCCTAGAGCAAATCATCAGAAATTACATTCCACAGAAAGTACCAATTTCACACACACCTGTTTACTGAGGTCATCAAGACCATTTACACGAGAAAGCGAATCAACAGCTGCCAGCAATGCTATCAGTCCCTGAACGTGTTCCCAAAATAATTATCCACTAATTTAGGATAGAAAAAGGATCATCGAAAAATAAATATTCAGCACCTAAAGAACTAAAGAACTTGAAAACTAAAGAACTTGAACTTACAGAAATAGGGGATTCAGCACCTAAATTTTTATCACGGAAAAATGAAGCTGAATCCATAGATGCAACAGTTAATATTATTGGCTTGGAGTGATTTGAGGATGAATTATTAATTGGTGGAAGCGACGACCAAACACTGCCCTTCATAAGAGGCACAATTAAGATTGTGGAACAATCATCAGCAAAATTGTTTTCCATGCATAAAGGGATTGCCATTATAACACTAATAATTCATGAAAATAAAGCTTAATAGAAAGTAGCGTTTTCCACAAGCAATATAATATATTGTTATTTAGCAATTATTTTCACTTATTCATACTATCAGTAATCATTAGTGCAGGACTAAGTCCCACTCTATATGATACATAAATGAACATGTAGAAGTGGGTATTCCCAGCTCCTGGTAAAGCATGTCAACCATAATTAGGTGACAAGTATCAATGGAATTTTATCTTGAAATCTATTGTAGAAAAAGGATAAATTGTGGGGCAAAGAACAGTGATAAAATCAACTCTAATTATCAATTGACTATTATCAAAATGACAGTTTTATCTCTAAAGTTGAAAAACAGAACCTAAAACGACAAGAAACTACTGAATAGAAAACCAAACTATTACTGAATGAGATATAAGATAACCTTCTTATTAAGACTGCTCTAATAGGAAATAATTTAAATCCCTAATAGCAAATAAAAACCATAAAACCAAAAACTCGTATGGTGATAAAATGATCCTAGAAGTCTTGTTTGGTTCTCTATTAGATTTCCAAACAAGATGAGCAAGAGGTTACTAATTACTAGTTAAGTTACTATGTGCCCTGAATCTATCAATACCATGCGTTCTTCATATCACTAAGAGTACTTACATTTTCTATATCTCAAGTTCATAAAGGAAAATAGGCATGTGCTACATGAAGAAAAGTTATATGAACTTGCAAACTTAAATTGATGTCAGAGATTACCACCATATGGTTTTACAAGTCAAAAACACCGCTAAAATAAGAGAACACAAATGGAAGATTACCTACCTGTATCCACCTAATGGAAGGCAAGTCTGTTCTAGTAAACAGGATTCTGAATCATGGGTACCTGATTTTGTTGTCTATTTAAAGACAAGTGAATTACAAAATCAGAACAAAGTATTCATCTTATACAGTTAATTGATAAGGAAAGAACATTTGCATACTGAAGGCGCAGAATCAAGTACCTGCATCACTAAATCAAACTCAACCACATCTTCTGTATAATCATTCTTTTTCTTCTCATTGTTCATGGCAACCTTCATGAACATGTGACATAATGAAATGCAAGTAGATCAAAGCTAAAATACCCCATGAAAGAACAATAAAATTATATTCCATAAAATATATACAAAACATGTAATGTTACATGGGAACCGTTTATAATTCATTACATACGCAAAAAATTGTTTTCACAATTCATAAAGTCCATAGCACTACAGCTGATGAGGTGCAAGCCACAACCACTGCTTCAAATTGATTTATTTTTCTCAGTTGATAAGAGATGAACAGTTCGCTGACTGCTTAGTCAACCTCTGTTTTTGAAGTTAAAGCACATACTTGGTACATTCTCCTTATTGAAAGATTCTCGAATGCATGCCCGCAAGTAATTCACAGAGGATTCACACATCACAATTGCTAAACTTAATCACATTTTACAGACTAATAACTGCCACGTACTAAAATATCAAATTTGTCAATGCTCAATGGCAACCTACTAACATGGACCAACAAATCATTACAGGGAGGTCTTGCCAGTAACTACATGTTTTACCTCCTGCACCAACTGTGTACCACCCTCAGTGAGTAAGAATACAGGAAAACTGTAAGCTCTCCACATCATACCAGCTCCCTGCACATACAAAATGATGATGCTTTAGCCAGTGAAGCAGCTGTGCAAAATAGAATGGGTCTAAAAGTATTCATGAGGGGGAAATACAGTTTGATGACCATTAGATAACATTATCATATAGTTTCCACAGACCAACTACTTATAAGTTATAACTTTGAGGAGCTTTGGTTGTAAGTTGTAACATATCATACAATTGGGTTCCATTCATAGTTGTTGGTTTTATACGGTGCAAATTCAGCTCCTGGGAACTTTTGGTCTGGAGAAAATCCTGTGACAAAGAGAAACATTCACTGTTAGCATTTAGCAGCACATAACTGTAAAGTATTCCCACAATAGCTAGATGAAAAAGGATGATAATTAGAAGCCTACATTTACCTTTTGATTTGATTTGTGTGTCCATCCCTTGTTCAACTAAAACACCACCAATGTTCTTCGCAAAATTTGAATCATTTGATATTCTGAAGCAGAAACAGATATCTGACATTATATTATCAAAGATATTATGCCTTCACTGAATAATAAACCCAGAAACAAGTTCCAAAGCACCATGAATAAAATAATATTACAGCAAAATATAGTTTGAAGAAATTTACAACTTGACTTAATTTCATCAACAACACTAATACGCTGTATAACTAAAACCATCCTCCCGCCTCCCCATCCCCACCAAAAACAAAAGTGTAAAATTTCAACATTCAGGTTTTAAAACTTCAAGTGAAGGGCTTGAACCAATTTGAAAAAACTCTAATAAATGAACGAATTTTATTGCTTCAAATACATATTTCCACATCGCTGCCCTTGCTTTGCCTAGCACCAACAAAGATTATCTGCTTTCCTAGTCTCTAGTTAAATGACAGCATATCACAACACCAGCATTAATTGATACAACAAGCCAACCTTTTCCCAGACCAACCTCGTAACCTGGATAAACTTTAGTAGTCAAAATGCCACTAACCATTCTGTTAGCATCGAAATAACCACTGTGCTCCTTTCTACATTGCTTTTTTTTTCAGAACAAACAGCATAAGATCTATCTCACAGTTTTTAAATATCAAGAGCACGGGAAAAAACCATTCTATTAAGACTGCTTGAATAAGTACTAACAAATTCCTTAATTCCAAAGCTAAGCAAGCTTACTCCGCACCCCTCAAAACCTAAAAAAGAATTTTGGATTTCCCTTATCTGAAAATTCATTTAAAACAACATACTTAAACATAAATTTGCCATTTTTACTAAATAAAAATAAAACGATCACATAGTTCATTCTTAGCCTCCTAGCAACCCAAAAACATTGAGTAAAACCCATGTAAAATTCTTGTTATAGAATGCATATAGATATAGATACATCAATAGATACACAGATACATACCTGCCAAAAAGTTCAAGAAATTCATATAAGGACACCAAAACTGCAGAAGGCTTAGTAACTTCATTAACATTCTTATATCTTACAACCGGAGCAACCACCTTATCTCGTCCGGGATCTACACATATTTAACCAAAGCAATCATTAACAAAAGAAATTAAAATCCCATTAAAATAAAAAAAACAGATTAAGTGTCTAGGCTATAAATTACTAATACTTACTTGAACAACCAATTTCTCCAGTAAGATTGAGTAATCTAACGCAGGGGTATCCATTAAAATCCACATACATTGACTTTGTTAGATCAGGCACTGACTCCATCGAATTTACTGAACCTAAAAAAAATTAAAATTAGTAATTGGAAACACAAAAAAAGTAGTTGTAATGAAGAAATTGAGAGAATTGTTGAAGAACTGACCAGAGAAAGAGAGGGTAAAGTGAGAATTGAAGAGAAAGAGAAGAAATGGAAGAAGAAGGGGAAGGTTTATGGCCATGTCGAGGTTTAATTTATGGATTTTTGTGGACAAAATAGGAAACCCTAGGTCATAGCCATAGCTGTGAGTTAAAGCAGAGAAGAAGACCCTCTCTATCAGAGTTCAGAAGCTGACTAGGGAGTAGTGACGACGGAAATAAAACGGCGTCGACTTGACACGGGAAGGAAACAAGGACTTTTTCATTTGGGTCCAATAGAAGGGCCGGGGGGCTGAACTAACCTTACTGTTAGCTCATGAAAGTGATAGCTATAAAACCCGGCAAGCCTCGTCAACTTATTACTTATATTTTGAGGTTATTTTTGAAAATAATTTTTATTTAAAAATATATTATATTTTTTAATTTTAATATTAACACATTAAAATGATCTCAAAACACTAAAAAAAATTAATTTAAAATTAAAATAAAAAAATAATTTTTTTTTCAAAAACGCTTTCTAAATGGACTCTAAAAACACCCCCTTAGTTTAAATTAAATTAAATAAGAGTTGATAAAATATATAATAAATCAACTCAAAAATTATCAAAATTTTATTTTCTTATTTTAAGAAAACAAAATTATACGATTTTGATTTTTAAAAAATAATAATAACATTTTGAATTTACTCATATAATTATAATTAAATTATTCAATTTACAAATTCAATTGGATTTAATAGCTTTATTGAAAATAAGATTTTTAATGATATATCTTGTTCTTATGGGATGAAAGAATATTGATTTGAGAGTATATAATGATGTTGTATGGCACTGTATTTTAAAAGTGGTTTTTAAAAAATTGGAAAAAAAAATATTTTTTATTTTAAATTAATTTTTTTAGTATTATTATATCATTTTTATGTGTTGATTTTGGAAATAATTAAAAAATATATATTATTTTGATATACTTTTGTACGAAAAATACCTTAAAAAACAACCGCAACTTCTATTCAAGCAAAATATCCGGCTTCAAATCCTGAATTTATGTGCAAATACTAATTAAATTCTTCCACAACATCATTTTTATTATCAAATAATTAATCTTCTGCAGATGTTCTTGGAAAATTCATTGCAATTAGCTAAATTTTGACCACCATAAAAGAATATTTCATACTCAATTAATTTATATGAAGTTCATCTCAAAGAACTTCTTCCACTTCCTTACTCAAACCCATTGGATTTTTTTCTCTGTAAAAAAATGGCAAGTCAATTCCTGGCAAGGCTACATTGTATCTCATCATCTGAGCTTTTTGATTTCTCCCAGCATCTCCACGATTGCAACGTCTAGAACTGGAAATCATGCCATCAGAATTGGAGTCATTAATCTACTCCTTCCTTTTCTGCTGATTCTTGATTTCCCTTAATTGGAGTCACTCCATTAGAAGTGGAGCTATTTACTCCTTCCTTCTCATCATCTGTTTGATTAGCCATGAAAAATCTCAATGCTACCATCAACGCTTCCTTTGCAAATTGGTTTGCTGCTAATTTTCAGCTATGGTTTCCTTAAGCTTTCGATGAATGCTTAGCGTTTTCCCTCAAATCTTTTGTAGTTCCTCTTAAGGCTTTTGTTTTGTTAGTTTCCACCATCGTTGATTCTTAAGAATGTTAGAAAAGGTTAAAATTTGTACTTCTACACAATAATAATAATTAAAAAAAAAAACAAGCCTTTTAGTTTTATAAATAATAATAATAATAATGCGACGAGATATGAGAGGCGAGAGACAACAAGTATGATCACTGTAAGCGCCTGAAAGGTTGATAACACTAGACTAATTCCTAGCATGTCGCATCTACAGATTTAGGCATCAAGTTGAACTTTCCTCGCAAAAAAAATGAAAGTAATACATGGCAGTTCATCATATTGAGCATGGACTCAAAAACAAGATCACATAGTGCTCCTTTTAGCTATGAAAAGATAGCACATCGATGTGGAAGAGAAGCTGAGCCCTGGTATATCAAAATTTGTGCAAAATAACTCACAAACCAAAGTCGAATTCAGCTCGTTTCAATGCAGATTCCACCCTCTCATAAAATTCAGGTTCCAACTCCTTGATTTCTTCAAGCGTCCTCAACTCGTGTTCATCTGCCTGTAGAGAAGAGAAAACGTTCTATTAAAATTTCAGCCCATGTTACAGTTTAGCATGACTAATTCCAAGTAGTTTATTTCATACACAGGTTAGTTTCATCCTTGCAAACTAGCAATGCCTGTCAAAAAGAATGGAAAAAGAAGTTTTATATTGAATTGCTACATCAATTTAATTGCATACAGCCTTAGAAAACCCTTCCAATGAATCATACATACAGTAAAAAGGATCGTGAGAAGATAAAAATAGAAAATTAGTGAGAAGTGACATTAAAGCAAACTGAGCTATGGCTTCATCTTTTGTGTCCAACAAAGGATCCAAGGGAAAAACAGCAAAGTCGTAAAAAAAGGCTTATAAGAGAGGCGGCGAAATGGCTTTGATTGATAGCTGCAGCTTTCATCTAATTAGGAAGCTGTAAGCTCATATTCTCCTAGGTCTGGGTATCAGAAAAATAGAAAAGAAAGAAGGAAGCTTAAATGATCGCCAATAAGACTACAAAGTTAAGTTCGGTACCATATCATCTCCCTTAGATGCTAGTGAAAACAAAAGATAATAATGGTAATTTGTCAGCTATTTGCTAAGGGCTGGTTACGGGTGCATATGAATCTTTTAAGAAAGTTGGAATACTACAGTTTTAGTTTTCAAGGAAAAAAAATTCTTAAATGCAAAAGAACCTTCCCTTGATTGTTGAGATGATGATATACACTACTAGATTCATAAAACAAAAGGTTATGTGTGATATATGACAATTAAAAACAATTCAATCTATTCCTAGATAAATAAATAAATAAACCTGAATTTTCAACATAAACGTAAGATAAGAATAGTGTTAATTAGAAATCCTAAGGAAAAGATAAGCGAGGCAATAAAATGGTAGATAACAAGAAATTAACAAGGGAGGTGCATGGGAGGAGAACACAAGTAGATGAGCTTCTAATGCATCAAATTCAAAGAAACTGCATATTTTAGACTTCCAAGACCAGCTAAAGCCCCATTATTTGTTCAGAAAAATCAAATGAAGATACCTCTTTAAATTTTAAGAGAATCAAGTTTGAGACAGATGCTGGCTTCTCCTTGTCCCACCTGCAGAAAAAGAACCAGCAGGAAAATGCACGATCAATAATAATCAGGTTCAGAATTACCATCAAGGTGTCGCACTAATTGAAGACACACAACTAATGTTATAATGTTTTCAAAACACATCACTATACATCAACGATTAAAATGGTCCCACTGAGCTCTGTAAAGCACGAACTTTCCAGGAAAATTATTGCATATCAATACACTCCACATGACATTGCACTGCCAGTATAATTTGCAGAAGAAAGGTATTGTCTAAGTTTTAGATAATAAAAAATCATGACTGATGAATGCTCAGAGGATTTATTATGGAGAAATATACCTCACAAGCATCAACTCATTCACAGATCGCCACATTCCACGTCCAACATCCTTTGCAAACTGATCTCTAGCGCTTCGTCCATGCCATAGCTCTTTGGTAACATACATCACTTCCTCAACGTCCACCTATAAGAAATAGCAACCAGCAATGACAACCTATTCAAGACAATGCAATCCCAAATACACCAAGAGCACAAGATTCTTACAAACAAGCAGCACATAGGGCTTTTGATACACCAGAAACTGGATGGTTTTTGTTTATCCTCCCTTTTCCTTGTTAGGATAAGGCAGAATACTTATTTGTTTATATAAAAGAAAATATATTAAGAACCAAAAAGAATCATGTAGTATGGATCAGTTACTGTAAGACCCAAGTTGTTGGTATAATTGCAGGATGGACCAGGATAAATGCCTTGGATATCACAGGCCTCTGTGTGATTGTCACTAGGTAAAAACACTTCCTCGAGGACCATGCCCTAATACACAAGTCCATGATATAGTATTACATGTGGATGAGAGCAGTCCGCATAAACCCCCAAACAGGTAAAAATCTGACTTCACCCTGGATTGAATGAAGTTTTCCACCAGTGCCATCTTCTATCAAATGTAAACAAAAGCGCACTTTGGCACATAAAACTAAACCTATTCCCCTTAACACTCACAATTCTACTGTTTCGTTCCATAAAAAAAGTAGATAAATAAGAAAAATCAAAGGAAAGAAAACAGTTTTATGCTTTCAGTTCTTTAATAACTCTTAGGACACATAAAAGACACCAGGAATCTCCAGGCCACAGTGAAACTCAATGTCCACAACCAGCACCCAGGAAACAAGCATCAAAGTGATGGTGAAAGAATATAAATTAGCTACTTCATCCATTACCTGGACTTGCATGGCAGTGCCAAACAATGTCTCCTCATGCTCAATAAGACGCTGATGAAGCACCCGATAATGATCCAAATCTAAATTTACTATAGGTTCAGGTTGAACATTCAATCCTGTGAGCTGTGTCACAACATAGGAGGCCATGACCTGTCCAAATATAGCAGGGATGGTACCAAGAACAGGTATAATGCGAACCCTAAACCCAGGTACTACCTGATATAGGGGTAAGATGTTAGAATATCAATGCAAAATTTTCCATACTAAACAAAACCATGTCATTGCTAAATGCAAGGAGCTTTTTATTTGCAGCAGCTAAGCCAAGTCAACCACATTATTAAAATTCCATTAACAGTTACTGACAAAAATAGCAAATGTTGCAAATTAAGCAGTAACACTCTCAAGTCTCACCTGATAGTTAGAAGGATTTTCTTCTTCTCCACTTGGTCCCTTAAATGGAAGCAGCTTGGCTTTAGGTTTTTCTAGAGAGAACACAACAGGGATGCCACCCTCAATGCCATGATCTTTCCTCAAACGGTACCTCACCTAGAAGGCAGATTCTATATTGATAGTTGCATCCAATACTATAAATAAGAAACTAGGAAAGCAATGATCAATAAAGAACAATTATGTCGATGAAGAAATCTGGCAACACTTGGATTCAAAAAGAGAATTCCAGAAACCTACAGCTCGGGATAAAGGGTCGTTTGTTGACTCTCTTAAATCAGCCACCCGTATTCTTGTTGGATCAGCTCTAGCACCTGCTCCAGTTGCAGATAGAACCCTTAAACCCCTACGCACACATGCAGCAAGAAGGGCCACCTATTACATATGAAAATTCAAGAGCTTAAAGATAAATTTCCCGTGTTTCAAGTTAAAACACGTGAATGTTTATTATGATTCAAGGTGCCCATGTCACAGAACTGCGTAAAAATTTACAGTTTAGCAGTTAAATGTCTAGTCACATTCCTGTTTGACACTGCGTTTCAAAAACGCTTTTGAAAAAAATTGAAAAACAATATATATTTTTTATTTTTTATTTTAAACTAAATTTTTTTGGTGTTTTTAGATCATTTTCATGTGCTGATATCAAAAATATTTAAAAAAAAAAAGATTATTTTGATGCATTTATGAACGATAAGCAACTTCAACCACACTCCCAAACAGGCATACGGAAGCAGGGCTCAAAAGTAAAGAAAATACAATATCAGCTATTCAACTATGATGTTAATTATTAGTGTAAAGCTAGCATTAAGTGATTTTACATCCAAGAGTCACAGCTCTACAATCATCAAAACTTGAATGCAAGAAGAGTTACCTTTGTATCAATATTATCAATGCAGTCCAAAACAAAGTCGGGATGACCAGAAAGAATTTTTTCTTCAGTTGATGCATCATACAGCAGAACTTTTGCTTCTATGTGGCACTCTGGGAAGATTGTTGAGAAATGCTTCTTGAGACACTCGGCTTTTGGAATACCAACATCTGCTCGAGTTGCAACAGCATGGCGATTTAATGATGAAACAGAAACCTTTTTCACACAATCAAGAACATAATCAAAAAAATATACATGTTCCTTAAATATATACATAAACATATGTGTGGATGTCGTGATAAGGCTGTATTAAAAGTCTATAACACACTTAATATTCTAGATAGCATTATGCCTAACAAATTACCATTGATCATATTTTTGACAGATGAACAAAGTCTATTATTAAAAACTTGATAAAAAATAAGATCAGCCTATGAAAAAGGAATTCCAACCAATAACATAAGGTAAGATAAAACTCAGGCATAAAACAAAAAGTACCTGGTCAAAGTCCACAAGGAGGAGCCTGCCAACTCCAGACCTCAAGAGCATTGATGCAGCATGACTCCCAACACCTCCAAGACCAATGACAACAACATAAGATGTAGTCACCTTTTGTTGAGCCTCAAAGCCAAAGAATTGAATGTTCCTTACAAAGGAAAATAATACAAATTATTCCGCTGAAAAACTAGCCTTAAACAAAAGTTGCCTAATAAAAATCTAAAGTTACAAATCAGTGCAAGTTTCTGAGTGCTCTATTAACCACAAGCACATATACTCATCAATTAAAAATCTGAAGATACATATGACAGTGTTCTCTGTATAATGTCAGCCATCAGTTGCCTCAATAGTCTTCCAGATGATATCTCAGAAACACAAAACAAAAGCCATCAAATGTTTCAAAACTTCAAATGACCAAGTTTAATTATCCAGCAGCACAGCACTTCTCTTTAAATTTTTTTGTGAAAGTGACCTATGACATTTAATTTCAGAAACTCACAACAACATTATGCCTGTCTCCATTACTAATAGCAACAAAGAAAAAGTATGGCCTTTAAGAGAAATCACGGGATGCCATACTACTGCAAGAAGATAAACTGTCAAAGAGACCAATGCTCTCTGTTATGAACTAGCTTTAGCATATTAAATAAGATATTTGTGATTGATTGCAGTATGGCCAATTTATCTTAAACAAATGTATCTTAGACGAGGGTAAATTACTTTACCTAGTCAATTGTTCAGATACTATTTCATCTGCCAAAAGGTCTGAATCAGGCATCCCAGAGGTCCTATCTACATCAGCTACACTTCTCACTGGCATCTCCGAAACAACTCCTTCACCTATTCATAAAAACATTAAGAAATGAGTAAACACACACTCGCATCAGATGCAATAAAATAAAGATGTTAAAGCACCTTCTATATTCGAATGAATTCACCGCCAAACCCAATTTATCATCTCCCAAAACATTTACCATTTTTATCAAAAACCCGCAATTTTTTCCACCTAACTACAACCTTTAACTTCAATTACGACCAGCGTTTCTTACTTTTGATGGCTCTTTAGTATTTGAAAAGGGGCATCAATAAATACCAAAACTATCAGAATAACAAAAACGGAATACTAAAGAAGCAAAACAGAGAGCAACTAACCAGCATTCATTTCACCAACGCTTTTACTGCATTCCTTTATAATACTTCTGCAATAACACAAACGCAATAAATCAATTAAAACAAAAGATTCAAACTTATAGGAAAGCCTTTTCTTTTTCCAGCTTTTGAGTGGTGAAGTGGTGAAGTGACTTGCCTTGGAAGAAGCTTGAGAAGGAATAGAGTAGAAACAGAACCCAAAAGAGCACCAGCTCCAACTAATGTCAAGTATTTCAGCCTCTCCTCCATTGCTTTCTCTTAGGCCTCGGGGTTTGCCAAGCTGAGCAAGGCGGTTGAGGGTTTTTGATCGAAAGCCAAATTGAAAAAACAAAAAAAATCCTCCTGAACTAAAACTATTTTGATTTTACACCCTAAACAATATGTCATTTTAAATGTGCCCCTTCAGTTAGGGTTTTGATAAGTAATTGATGGAAAACTCCAAAAAATCCTCCCCATTCCAGATGACACATCATCTTTTTTTATTTTCAAATTAAATTGAGACAAATGACATGCTATTTGCTTTATCATTTAAAAAATAATAATTTTACGCAATTGGGTCCAACCTTGTAGGCCCGCACGTGTTGTATTTTTTTCATGGGCTAGGCATTTGACTAATCTCATTCTTTTTTTTCTTTTCTTTTCTTTTTATAATTTTCTTTTTTTTATTTAAAGCTTTTATATATTTTTTTCAAATAATTTTTAAGTTTGTATTTTATTTCTCTATGTTTTCTTTTGGCATATTTTTTTAAAAGAAAATAGTGATTATTTTTAATTATATTTGATACATTTAATTTTAAAAAAGATTAGTATGATTTTTTTTTATAATTTGTATATATTAAATTTATTTTTATAAATAAAGATTATATATTTGTTATAATATTTTCAATACGCAGAATCTTGCATAATCTGCTTTGCTTTATTCAATAAATCTTATGTACATGTCAATTAGTATTTCAAATTGATTTTAATAAACAAATACATTAAACACAATGAGTTAAATGACCTATATTATAGTATTTAATATATTGATCTACCTTTATCTCTCGGTTTTTTCAAAAAAAAAATTGTTAAAGAAAAAAAAATGAAGCCAAAATGGGTTTGGCGTGGTGTCATTTTTTGTTGTTGAACTTGACTTTTTTGTCTATTTTTTCTCATATTGTAAAAATAAAATAAAAATTCAAAAAAAAAACATGCTATTAAAATTTATAAAGTCTATGGACATGCTCACAAGTTTTGATGGTTGACTTGGCTCGCAAACCAAAAGTCAACTTGTTTTAATGTTCAAAACACGCGACTCTTGTTCTGAATTTGGGACTAACTTCATAGAAGACAAACCCTTAAAAATAACAAAGTAAAATTCTCAATCATGAAATGCTAAGGTATTAAATTGAAAAACAATACAATCAATAAAGGATTTATAACAAATAACAATAAAAATATAGAAACCAAATTTGACATAAAAATGAATTGAATAAAATGCTAAGGGGTAAAATTAAATACAAAATTCAATTATAAAACTCAATTTAATGATAAAAAAAGTCAAATAGCAATTAAAAGAATAAAACTCAATTTGATATAAAAATTAAATGAAACCAAATGACGAGGGACAATATTCAAGAAAAAAAAAATAATGACCAAATTGGATATACAAAACAAATGAGAAGACACTTCGGTATTTTTGTTTTCAATAAAAAGAGAGAGAAAAGATGATGATGAAGAAGAAAAACACAATGTTGATCAGTCATCAACACGGGCCTCATTATCATAATGACACCCTTATCATAACAAACCAAAAAGGACAAAGGCTAAGTAGAAACTTTAATCAATCCTATGGGCTATTAATAAATAAAGAAAAAAAAAGTTAAGAAAATAAAAACCAGATGGGAATCTACAGCTTCAATTTAATAATAAACTCTCTTTTTTTTTTTTGTAAAAAAATCAATATTATTTTGATAAAAAAATAATTAATCTTATCTCAATGATTCAAATTTTATACCATGTCATGTATCAAATTATCTCTGACAACTATAGTATTTTGTATTTAATAAACCTTATTTTGGGATTGAAAAACAATTATAGGCAAAAAGGAAAACTTGAAAAACAATGCTCGAATATTTGATTTTTAAAAATAATGCATGTATGAATTATGAAATTGCTACCAAAGTTTCGGTACAAATTGGACCGCAGATTCTTCCATTGCATGATACAAAATCTCTCCTCCCAATTGAAGATTTGAACCATGTTCATGTAGATTCAAACAAAGAATTAGTCAAACAGAAGAGTACACGCAACACCACTTCACTTGTTTTAGGACACAGTAATCGGGCACATTTCTATTGCTTTTCATTGTATTTTAAAATTATTTTTTTAGATATTTTTTAGTTATTTTGATATGCTGATATTAAATTAATTTATAAAAATAAAATAATATAATTTCAGCATCAATCACTTTAAAAAATAATAACAACTGCAATTTTAGACATGTGACTATAAAACTATAATTATTTTATAGTTATAATATATACACACACCTTAATCAAGCAATAACGTTGCACCAAAATCGAAGTCAATGCATATCCGTATATAATTTAGAAAAAAATGTGGGCGTATACACAAGTTTAAAGATAAATAATTGCCCTGTTGTCAACTAATACTTTATTATTATTATTAATGATTTTTGGAATTCAATTCCTGTGGTTACTATTTCGAGAATTTATTAAATCTCACTTGATGCATCAAAACGATACAAGAGATGTACTTTTAATGTAATTCAAAAAGGGATCTATGCTCGAGCATTGACAAAGTATTGTTTTGGAAATATAGGTTTCAGACTGTAATATAGATTATTTTTTAAAATATATTTTGTTTGTAAATATATTAAAATAATATATATTTTTAAAAAAACATTTTTAATATTAACATATTAAATCTATTTTTTTTTTCCAAGACATAGTTGGACTATAATAACAAGCATGACTGAGGAATATATAAGGGATTTCTCAAAACCATATTTCAATTTAAAATCTAATATAGATAAGAGATCAAGTCAATATATAAACCTGGTATAAGTTTAATAACAATTGTTTGGAAATCAAAGTGAAGGAAAATGGCAATGTCTTGACAAAACTTGGGGGTATTTGATATTGCGTTTCAAAAATATTTTTTTTTAAATTATTTTAATTTTCTATTTTAAATTAAAAAAAATAGTGTTTTTAGATTATTTTTATGTGTTGATGTCAAAAATAATTTGTTAAAAAATAAAAAAATATCATTTTAATACATTTATAAACAAAAATCATTTTCAAAAAACAACCTCAACCACAATCTCAAACATTACATTAATCTTTTTTTTTTGTTGTTTTAATCTTATTATTCATCAAATCAATCCTTTTCTGTTTACAAATACTTCCACATGGTGAGAGCCGATTAATAAATGAGTGCCCTTACATGAACATGGATACACTTCTTTTTATTTTAATTTTCTATTTTAAATTAAAAAAAAGGAGTTTGTAGATTATTTTTATGTGTTGATATCAAAAATAATTTGTTAAAAATAAAATATATTATTTTGATACATTTCTTAACAAAAACTATTTTAAAAAACAATCTCAACTACACTCTCAAACATTACATTAATCTTTTGGGTTGTTTTCATCTTCATCAAATCAATCCTTTTCTGCTTACAAATACTTCCACATGGTGAGGCCTGTTATCACATGAGTGTCCTTACAAGAACATGGAGACACTTCTTTATTTAATATCACATTAATTAAGATCATTATTGTATTTTTTTTTAATTCTTGTGATTTTTTTATTTCAATCTCTATTATTCTCATGAAATGTAATTTTATTTGGAAATAGTTTTTATAAAAAATAAATTCCTGAAAAGTAGGTTTTTTAATATCTGATAATATAATGAAAATAAGCTGAAAAATACTTTTAACTATTTGATTATGCCATAAAAAATAATTTGGAAAATAACATATGCCAGGTAGAAGAGGACATGACATGACATGATGACAAAAAAATTATGATTTATATAGTAGGTCTTGGATTCAAATCAATGTATGCACTATTGTAAAAATCTTGGACAACTAAAATTTTATTTTCTTACCTGAACCTATAAAATATATTTTCTGTACAATGATTTCCTGTCATAATTTTTTTTTAATTTCAAACTCATTTTGATCACTTACCAAGAAAAAAAAAGTTATAACAATTAATATATATTGAATCGCTGACATGTACATTGATGCAATAACACAATCATTTCCCAAATCAATCATTGATAAAGTCTCATATCTATAATATAAAGTAAGTTTAGAAAGTATGCCATCAAACATTATCGTAAATACAGATATTTAAGGATGAATGCATGCAATCGAACATATAATTTTATGTTTATAAATAGCAAAATGATCTCCAACCCATAATCCCCAAACACAAAACAAAACCTCTCATCGCCATTTCCCAATCACCATCTTCAACAATCCAATTTATAATCTCATTTCGAAAATCACCGAACCCTCCATTTTCCCAACGTCAATATCACTCTCCCATATTTCCCTCGTGATTCCTATATAAAAAAGCACCCCCCATTTCTCAACCTGCACCCCCCTCCCTCTCGAACTCTCTCCTTCTCTCTCCAGAGGGCTGTGAGCGATCTTTTCATGGTTAAAGCTCGAAAAGGTTGCTCTGAATAAAAACATGGGAGGTCATGGCGGTGATCGTCATAGAGAGAGAAACAAGAAAGAATCCGATAATGATGACGGTGAAGATGAATCGGAATACGAAGTGCAGGAATTGAGAGACAGGATAAAATCATCGAGAGGGAGTCGATTTAATTTGATAGAGAATGAGTTTGGACTCGTTAATGGTACTGAGTCATCGGTGATTGCAAATTGGAGAAGAAAGCTGAGTCGTGAATCGGTTATTAATGGTATTCATTACGTCTCCACAGGTCTCGTCATCCATCCTGATAACAGGTCAGACATTCCATTTTTTCCCCTTAAACATCTATTTTTCTATATTTATGACTTGTTTCCTTAATTTTGATTTTTTTTATTTAAAATAAAATTGGCATTTGAATAACTAACCTTTTTTTTTTCAACTTCCATTTATGTTTAGTAGTGGTGACTCTGGTGAGTTATATACACATAATTTTAGCTAAACAAATAATATTATATTTTTGTGTTTTTAGCTAATATTATAAATAATTGTCAAATAATTACCTAAAAGAAACTAAAAATTATTAGATTACTCGGGCAATCTAAGAAGCACCAAGCTTAATTAGAGATCGCTTGAAGATACAATGTTACCCGATTTCTAAAAATAAAAAACATCAAAAGTATATGTTTTTTCTTTTTTTTAAATTTAAACCAGTGAATTTTCAATTTTTTCAAATTTAATTTCTACTATATATTTAAATATATTATTTTGAGCTAGTTTGTTTTAATGTTTTAAAAATATTTTCTTAAAAAATAATTATTTTATATTATCTTTTATATTTTTACTTTGATATATTATTGTAAGAATAATTTTTTTAATAATAAAAATATTATTTTAATATAATTAAGAGTAAAAAAAAACGAGTAACTAATACCAATACCATACCTCCAAATATCTCTTTATCACAACATCATGTGATGTACGCATAGGGTTCCTGTCAATGAAATAATTTAATTGATTAACGCAACAAATCCTAGTTTTAAAGAGTTAATGTATTATTAAAGGCTTTTTATAAGGCGACGCCGTCACTCTGGCCATCGTCATGCACGTGGCAAGTTATTACTCGGTAGAGTGTTATGCGGTCTCGTCATCTCTCTGACTTCTGATTATGATGGCTGATCGTACGGCCAAGAAATGATAGGTTTTATTTTATTTTATTTTAGTGTACTAGTTGTCAGTCATTTTTTAATTCGTGACAGACGCTAATGTGACCGTGGTGGTCACAGTTGTCCTGTGATGCTACACTCTTCTTTTTAATAGTTATTGCAAGCTTTCGAGGTGTGCCATACTGTAGTTATATTACAAGCACAGATTCATGTCGGTTAATTTAAAATTATATATTGCAGATTTGGTTTTAGAAAAAGTCAGAACATTGATTTTTTATTTTGAATTGATTTTTCTTAAGCTGTTTTTTGTTTTTTTAACGTCATGATAGGTTTATCTGATTTATGAAATGTTTTTATTTTTTGGTATTTTGATTAAAAAATTAGGCTGATAAACAGGTTTTTTTTTATTTCAAATTATTTTTTAATATTTTTAAGTGTTAATGTAAAATATATTTTTTTGAGAAAAAAATTAGATTTATCGTGTTTAATTATTTATTCAAAAGAAACTCAAACAACTTAGTTTTTACCTTCTTATTATTTTGCCTGGGCTAAAGATAACCAACCGGATCGGACCGGGTTTAATTACGTAGATCACTTGGCAGTTGGCACAAGTTGAATAAGGGCTGTTTGGGAGAGCGGTTGCGGTAGCTTTTCAAAGTGCTTTTCGTGTCAAAATACATCAAAATAATATTTTTTTATTTTTTAAAAATAATTTTGATATCAGCACATCAAAATGATCTAAAAACACCAAAATATATTTTATTTAAAATAATTTTTTTTTAAAATTTTAACAAAACAGCGGTTTCGCCGCAATGCCAAACGGGCTCTAAGAAAAAGAAAAAAATGGGCCGGGTTAACTTCTGAATGTTTTGTATTTAGAAGCCATGGTAGGCAATGAGCATGTATTTGGTCCATCAGGACCGAGGATGGTGCATCTCTGGATTGTGAACATTGGTTAGAGATGAACGGCTAGATTTAACCGCGTCTTTCACGATTGTCGTTGCAATTGGGCTGTTCATGCCTCACAAGTTCAGGCTTGGTTTGATGCATTGCCGAGCCGCTGTTCTATACTGTCGATTCAATGTTAAATCTAAAACAAATCTTTTGCGTGATTTTGTATGCCCATGGAAAAAAAAAGAAAGATTGAAGTTAAAATAATGCAGGTGGTATCGAGCATGGACACATTTTATACTATTATGGGCAGTTTACTCTTCCTTCTTTACACCAATGGAGTTCGGTTTCTTCAGGGGATTGCCTGAGAATCTCTTCATACTGGACTTAGCTGGGCAGGTTGTTTTTCTTCTTGATATCATTCTACACTTCTTCGTTGCCTACAGAGACAGTCAAACTTATCGTATGATTTATAAGCGCACCCCTATTGCTCTACGGTTAGTTTCTCTCTTGTTTTCATATCTATAGTGTCATGCAAATCCTTTCGTTGCTTGCCTTTTGGTTGAATGATGTTCTGTGGGTGTTCATCAGTTTTCACTGTCGAAGTGATAGGAATCCAAGTACTTAATTGCCCTGATTTGGGACTGGTTCTCTTGAATATTTTTGTTTATGCGTCACTTATTCTTCTTTTATGCTCTTGTTGCAGGTACTTGAAATCTCATTTTATCATTGATTTACTTGCCTGCCTGCCTTGGGACATCATCTTCAAGGTATCGGTTGCTCTAGAAGCATGATATAACATTTGCTGAAATTCAGAATGAAGATAGAGTGGAGAAATAAATTGTTGTATATCATGGATATCTGAAGAACTGAATGTTACAACGCTAATTGAGTCTATGTCTCATAATCATTCTGGGATATTTCCTTTTATACAGGCCAGTGGACGTAGAGAAGAAGTGAGGTATCTTTTATGGATTAGGCTGAGTAGGGTGCGGAAAGTGACTTCTTTTTTCCAAAAATTGGAGAAGGATATACGAATTAATTACCTTTTTACAAGGATTGTAAAGCTTATAGTAGTAGAAATCTATTGCACGCACACCGCAGCCTGCATCTTTTATTATTTGGCTACCACTTTGCCACCTTCTCACGAAGGGTATACATGGATTGGAAGTTTGAAGATGGGTGATTATAATTATACAAGCTTCAGGGAGATCGATATTTGGATGCGGTACACAACATCTTTATATTTTGCCGTCATCACTATGGCCACCGTTGGTGAGTCCCTTCTTTACATTATACTCTATTCACACAACCTGAAGCATTACAGTTCCCTCATTTTGGTTTATGTCAACATATGACTGGCAATTTGACTTGATTATTTCTGCATATTAACTTTTACTTTCCGTAATAAAAGTAGTTAAACATTTAGTGAGAAAATTCTACGATAAAGTCTTGATTTATGGGGTCAAACACAAGAGGCATGTAATATGCTATTCATGTTATTTCAGAAAGCTACTGGAATTCCATAATCATTCATGTGCCATCTGCGCGGAATGTTCTTGCTTGCACTGCTTCGTTGAATTTGATTCCTTTTATTCATGTATGTTGTTCACCAGTGAGTGCAGAAGGTTTCGGTTAAGTTGATTATATTTTTATACTTGACATGTTTGAAGAGTCTCTCTTGCTGTATACCTATGTTTTGTTGGAGTCTTCACTACTGCCTGATAAGCCTGCTGTTTTTGCCACAGGGTATGGAGATATACACGCTGTTAACCTGAGGGAAATGATATTTGTAATGATCTTTGTGTCCTTTGACATGATTCTCGGTGCATATTTGATTGGTAATATGACAGCATTAACAGTAAAAGGTTCGAAGACAGAAAAGTTCAGGGATAAAATGGCTGATCTCATCAAATATATGAATAGAAATAAACTTGGAAAGGACATCCGTACTCAGATTAAGGGCCATTTGCGCTTACAGTACGAGAGTAGCTATACCGAGGCTTCTACACTGCAGGATCTCCCCATCTCTATTCGTGCCAAGGTAGAGAACTTGTTGAGATATCCCTTTTTTCCCCATTAAAGCTTTTTATTATATTTGATTTCATGGATACAAACATCAAGCTTTAGGAAAAAAGAGGAGTACAGAGAAAATGATGAGGTGATGTCTCAAGCTACGTGGGAAAGCAAAGCATAATTGTCCCCTTATTCCAAAATTAATTTGGAGAACCTTCTATTCCTTGGGATGAAGTATCATTTAGTTTGGTCAAATAGCCACACCATGCCAATAACTAGTGAAATATTCACAAATAAACTGTCATAAAGAGGTGGATCCAGCGTCATTTTCTCTTACACCTTAACTCCTTTTAAAACACTGCATTTCTCTACAGAAAATTTGTTATACTTTTTGACAGCTCTCATGATATCTGTCTCACTTTTAATAATTCTATGATTATTCTTTGCTTGCAGATTTCACAAACTTTGTACACAGAATATATTGAAAAGGTTCCCTTACTCAAGGATTGCTCTGCTGAATTTATTAATCAAATTGTAAGTCTTTTCCTTTGGCATATTATATCCCACCGGTGATAAATAAGTTCAAAACATGGGGAAATTCCAAATGGTGTAGCAACAATAAACTAGTAAAGCTCAAAATGCTACATCTTGTTTCAGTGAAACCATGGATTTTATTGCATATGGCCATTGCAAGTTAACGGTTCAATTGAATTTTAACATCATCGATGGTGAAAATCTGTATTAGGCTCGTGGTTTGTTGTTCTTTCAGGAATAATCTGATCTTTATGTACTGTCCATGGAGGTGGACTTGACATGTTTCTGAAAAACAGAGTAATTGGAAACTGGGCAACTCTGTCCGTGTATGCATGTGCATATGTGAGACTCACATGATCTGTTCATCAACAATCCATAGATTCATTCATCAAGGGAAACAAATATTTCGAGAGGCTCCTTCGTAGAAAACATGGCATATGTTACTGGTGTTGATAAATGGTCTATTACACTCAAGAGCCAATGGTATTGGTACTCAAGGCTAGATTGTGAAACATGATCTCGATTTATGTAGTTGTGAAAATTAAGCAATATTGTGATCACTTGATGGGGTTGGTTGAATTAACGATTTTTTCCTCCATTGTTGTCTTAAGTTCTTGGTATTCTCTGTTGTCCTCCTGTAGGGTCTCTATTCATTCGAATCTTCCTCTCTTTTTTATCTCTTAGCTCCCGTTTTCTTCTAGCAGGTCAAACTTTCTACTTGAGTGCATTGCTTGGTCTAACATCCTCATATTCAAACACTTGTTATTTCTCTCTCCCTGTCTTCAATTGTGATGCTACAAAATTCTTCTACTCAGCTCTGTTATTTCTCATCTTTCCTTTTCTTTTGTTCTTGCAGGTCATTAGGCTTCACGAGGAGTTCTTTCTCCCAGGAGAAGTAATTATGGAACAGGGGAACGTGGTGGATCAACTTTATTTTGTCTGTCATGGTGTGCTGGTACGATTCCATATCAAACGGTCACTGAGTGTCAACATCTGGTTATTCATAGCTTCTCCTGTTTCGCTGGTTTTTAATCACTCTAGTATGAAGAACATATTTGGGATGTTACATTTCTAAAACTGTAATTTGCTTTCAAAATTGATTCTTTCTGTTGGTTTATCATGCTCTTAACAGAATAAGAATTAACAAAAACTATAGGGTGTGGGAAACCACTGTTTATTCATACTCATTGCATTTTGAATTACAATAGTGCAATCCAATATTTTTTTTTATTGAATATTTTTCATGATTTTTTTTTTCAATCATTTTTTTATCGATTTTATCCTTTGATATTGGAGTGATTGAAAATTCGGCTTTGTAATTTGTTTTCTTTTATTTTTTCTTTCTATAAGTTTAGCATGGTTTATGAGATTGTTAAGGTAACTTAGGTTGCTCCAGTTAACGAGTTTTGATGGGATATATATATATATATTTTTTTTAATTCAACTTGATTTGTTATATAGTTTTTTTTCCAAATATAATAAAAAGCTTAGTGATTAAATTTTATATAGTAACAAAAACTAAAGGGTTTGGGGAAAACATTGTTTACCCACACCACGCCCCTCCTCTTTTTTGTTGTTGATTTTTTATTATAATTTTGTTTTTAAAATTTATTTTTATCATTTTTATCTTTTAATAGTACCGTGATTGAGATTTTTTTTTTTGTATTTTTTGTATTTTTATAGGGTTATCATAGTTTGTGGGTTTGTCTAGAAAACTAGGTTGCCTCAATTTACAAGTTTCATGGGGTATTTTTAATTGTACTTGTTTTTATTTCTTATATAGATAAAAGAAATTAGTTTAAAAGAAAAGTCATGCTATTAAATTTTATAAAATTTACGAATATGTTCACATATTTGACCTAGTTTGCGGGTTTGATGGGTTTATTTTTTTTATGTCACCCTTAAATATTCTGTTCATTAGAACTTCAGTATTATAATTGATTTTGTTTATCTTTCTGTGAGGTTATCGTGATCTCAAAAAAATATTTCGATTTTGGGTTGGTGATCAATTTTACGATTGTTTATTTTTGTTTTTATATAGTTAAATAAAAACTAGTTTTGAGAAAAATATTATAATCCCAGCGGAGTCTATAATCCGCTCACAAATTTAATGAGTTTACCCACTAACTAAATATGTTTTTTATTTTCATTTTTATTTTTTTGGTCCTTTAATTCTTTTTTTATTTTGTCCGTCAGTGTTGAATTGGTTGAGAAATACACTGATTTATTTTTGTTTGTTTTCTGTAAGGTTATTATTGTTTCAAATAAATGTTTATTTTTAGGCTAATGCTTAATTTTGTGAGCATCTATTTTTATCATATAACTAAATAAAAAAGTTTAGAAAAAAAGTTATTAAATCCAATAAAGTTTAAAACTTGGGTCACGGGGGTCCGAGATCGATCTAATCTGTCATTGTCTCAATATTTTTTTCTTAAAATTGTCATCTTGATGATTTTTTAAAAGTTACATCGTGTTTGCATTTGGGTCGATGAAATCAGTTAATTTTAGTCGGGCTAGCACTCGCGTGTTTTAATTAAAAACTCAAGCTAGGCATAAAGCTGAGTTGAGAGTTTTCTAGATTGACCTGTTTGACTATTTTAATGATATTGTCAAAAAAGTTCTCAGTAATTTTAATGTTTTTTCTATATTTAAAATTATTTTTGTCCAACCCGTGATGTATCATGTGACAATATACTAGTTTCAACTATGATTTGTTACCTCGATGGTGTTTTCAGATTTAGCCTCTCACTGACTGTGATTGTTATAGATGCATGCTGTTATTTAACAGTTGGATCAACTTCCTTTTGTCAGAATCCTGGTTGTTCAAATTTTTTAATTTTTGAGTGGTTTGCATAGGATACGTAGATGTTTGAACACATTTATATGACCACTTCGTTTTTTCTCGTGGGTGCAGGAAGAGGTTGGAGTAGGGCAAGATGGATCAGAAGAAACTGTCAAACTTTTGCCTCGTAACAGTTCATTTGGAGAAATTTCTATTCTCTGCAACATTCCTCAGCCATATACAGTTAGAGTTTGTGAGTTATGTCGGCTTTTGCGGATTGATAAACAATCTTTATCAAATATACTTGAGATTTACTTTTATGATGGACGCAAGATTTTGGACAATCTCTTGGAGGTAATTAAATTCTGTCAGCATGCGCTTCCTCAGACTCGTATTCATGTTATATTTTTTCCTCCACATCAGATTATTTACATAGCCAATCCACAAAATTCTTGATATATATTGTTTTTTGATAAGCCTAGGAAAATTCATTAGAAACCTTGGGACCAAGAATCCAGCAACCGAGGAGAAAGAAAACTTACAGCAGACATAACAAAATATCTGAACAAATTATTTTACATCTATATTTGACATCAAGGGATTAATACATGTCCATTAAGATCTAAATCAAGGTAAATTGACAGGGGAAGGAATCCAATCTTCAATATAAGCATTTGGAATCAGATATTACATTTCATATTGGAAAGCAAGAAGCTGAACTTGCTTTGAGGGTGAATAGCGCGGCTTATCATGGAGATCTTTATCAGCTGAAGGGCTTTATCCGAGCAGGCGCTGATCCCAATAGAACAGATTATGATGGAAGATCACCCTTGGTATGCAAAAAGCTCAAGTATATGATTGATCTCATTTTATTTCATTTGTTATTATTTTTTGTGAGTCTAAATCATCAAAATAACACCTCTTATGCTGGCACATTTGATGCGGATTAATTCCAGAGATGGAAGAGCTATACTATAGCTGTGCCATATGTTTTCAAAATTGCTTTATCTGACAATAGCCTTTGTATTCAACAGCATCTTGCCGCATCTAGAGGTTATGAAGATACCACACTTTTCCTTATTCAAGAAGGAGTTGACATTAACATCAAAGGTAATTTGATTATAATGGTGATTAACTGGCTATAACACTTCTGTCGGTGGTTTGATGTTTTAACGACATATTGCTGATTAATACTATTATATTTTTATTGTACAGATAAATTTGGAAACACACCATTGTTGGAAGCTATCAAGAATGGACATGATCGAGTTTCATCTCTACTTTCTAAACAAGGGGCCATCTTGAACATAGATGATGCTGGTGTTGTTCTGTGTAGAGCTGTTGCGAGAGGGGATTCAGATTTTCTCAAAAGGATTTTGTCCAGTGGAATTGATCCAAACTCTAAAGACTATGATCACCGAACTCCACTTCATGTAGCTGCATCGGAAGGATTATATTTGATGGCAAGGTTGCTGATAGAAGCTGGTGCTAGTGTTTTCTCAAAGGACAGGTATACCTGATTTTCGTTGCACTCATTTTCTAACTAAATATGCTTGCATTTCAGTTATCTACCTCGAGGACTATTTATATACGAATCAGGCTCACTTTGTTAATTTAGGGATTATTCTCCTAGTATTTAGGCTTATTGATAAATGAATAATGCAAAGATCTGATGTATCCTGTAAGTAGATGGGTGGGAAAACGAGAACTTTGGAACTTACTAATCAAGGGATGCTTTTATTAAAGCTTTTTCAGCCTCTTCTTCTCTCCCTTTCTCCTTTTGATCTCAGCACTGATGAATGGGGCGGTGTATTTGACTTTCATTTACAATTATATAGAGACACTCTTGACATTTTAAAATGATTTTCAGAGAACGAGAACACTGTTCTGATCACTGACCTTTTGTTGCGTGTTTCAACTCCATAGATGGGGCAACACTCCACTTGTTGAAGGCCGGACGTGTGGGAATAAAAATTTGATCAAGCTGTTAGAAGAAGCAAAATCTTCCCAGATATTGGAATTTCATTATAGCTCCCATGAAACCACAGGTATTTCCACTGCACCATGCCAGCTTCTATTATGCTCAAAGAAAATGAAAATTCTGTAAACTTTCTAAATACTATGACAAAAAGGTTGTAAAAGATGGCTTCCAAACAGATTGTTGAGTAAAGATTCATGAAAAAATTACAAAGAATAATTGATCTGATACTAAAATAAAGAACAGCCTATGGGGAAAAGATTTAGTCGAAAATTATCAGAATAGTTTGGTCTACCCAAGGTTGTTATCGTATTTAAGGGAGAGGGTTATTGGTGGTGGTTTGGTCTGCCAAAGGTTGCATGCTTATTTTAGGTAGATGCACTGAACCAGAATTGCATTTTGAGCTGTGATGGTATCCCCCATCATATCTGGATTCTGTAATTGGCCAATCTAAAATGTCTGGTAAAAAACAGGGTTGTTCTACCTGAACCCTGTCTTCTTTTCTGTCCGACGCATTGTTAGAATGTAGCTGAATGAAGCAAATGTTGGGCATATGGGCATTTTGCTTTTAATAGTAATCTTGTATTAGATGACTGAGAACAGGGTATGCATTTTGTCATAATGAAGTTAATAACAGCTGGTATTGCCAATTGCAGAAAAAATACTCCCAAAGAAATGTACAGTTTTCCCTTTCCACCCATGGGGTGCAAAAGAACAGAGAAGACCTGGAGTAGTGTTATGGATCCCACTCACCATGGAAGAGCTTGTAAAAGTTGCATCAGAAAAGCTACAGTTTCCAGATGGTTCTTGTATATTATCAGAAGATGCTGGTAAAATTCTTGAAGTAGACATGATTGACGATGGCCAGAAGTTGTATTTAACAAGTGATCAAACAAATTAGTTGTGAAGATCCCACAGTTGTATAGTATGGTAGCCTAGTTTTGTATCATCTTTGTCTACGTTTTTATAAATCCAAATAAATGCTTATGATACAGGCATAAGATTATTATATTTTTGCAAAGAGAGTTCATTTGTTACCCCAAGTTTTAGATTCTATAACATAGAAATAGCAACATTTTGTTTTTATCCTTCGGTGACATCGCTCATAGGCACCAAAAATCTTCAAGAACTTCACAGAACGTGTTGTTTCGGAGCAATGTTTACGATTTCCAGTGCTGACAGAGTTAAGAACACTGTTAACAGTAAAACAAAGTGATTCAATATGAAATTGCAGAAACCAATGTCTTAATCAACTGAGGAAAGAAGCAGAAAAGTTATTCAACAAGCTTTAGGTTTTGTGCAGCATTAGGTAGTTTAAGTACAAGAAGTCAACTTGCTTTATATAAATACTCACTCTCGGTAAAGAAATTTATTACAGGGCCCATCAGTTGAAAGGAAGTTTTTCAACTTGACCAGTCAGATGCAATAACATTGTCATCCTCGAGTTAACACCCAAGTTATTTCTAGCCCTAATTAAGCTTAAGAAACAATGAACAGGCATAAAAGTAGATGAATATAAAGCTGGATAGCACAAGATTGCTAGTACAATCTGATCAAGCTCCGCGGACATGTTGAATCTGCTGGAAGTGTTTCTGGGCTGCTCTGTTACAAGCAGCTGCTTGATGATCATTTGTGAACAAGGTACTGTCACTAGGTGAAGTTGAGCCATAAGATGAGAAAAGTAGAAAAAGGGTTCCGACAACACACCCCAGAAAGGGAAGAGAGGAACACAAGTCCAGGGCTTGTCTGAGATTCATGGCTAGCTAGCTTATGTTTGCTGATCAAAATTTGGTAACCAGAATACCAGAAAAAGACTTTTGGACTAAGCTAGGATGTTGGGATTTTATAGTAAAGGTGTTCAATTTTCCTAGGAATATGAATATAATGCGTGGATATCAAGTCAGGGAGAGATAATATTCTTGCAAGAACTTCAAGCTATCATAAACTGCCTAGGTGGAAATCTCAGTGAGAAGACACATGACTTGATTATGGATGATAATGTGGCAAGCTCCCATTTGTTGCTTTTTACCTGCTAATTCTCACTGGATGCTAATTACTTTGTTGATACACTATGAATCCACTCATGTTTTGGACTGATTGCTCACAGTGGTGGTATTGTTTTTTATTTAATTTGACTCTTGTTATACCAAATTATAAATTAATTTGTTGAGAGAGGGTAAGATTAAAATAAGGCGATTAAAGTAAAATCACACGTAGAGAATTGATGATTTTGAAAAGTTTAGGTAAAATATTTACTGTAGTTTTTTTAGCTTATAAATTATAGATACTGAGTTCATTTAGTTTTCAAAAAAAAAAAAAAAAAATCGATTTTGATCCATTTTTTTATGGCTTACGGTGTGAGTGGTGAAATAAAATTGCTAGAATTCAACATCAAAAAAAAAAAAAAATCCATGTTGACACCTATTCCGGCTTTCAAAACACTTGAAATTGATGTCAATATTATCTGTTCTCCAGAGGAATCGCATTGGGGCAGCGAAAACTATATTACAAATTGGAAAGTAGGTACTTGTACAAGATAAAAGAATGAACCCATGGAATTTAGAAAAGTTGTTCTGTATGATACAGAAAATTTAACTGGTTTAAGAAATGAACGTGGAAATAACTCTTTTTACAGAAGGATAAAGGCATACAGCAATACCACCTTAAGGAAATTGAGTTCTCAAGCTCTACATTTCAATGGAAAATAGAACCAAGAAGTGAAGAACTAAATGTTGCTAAGACAGTTCATCTTGTTTTCGATTCTGAATTCTCCCCCTTCAATTCGATAAAACTTAGTATTTAAGACAGCCCTCCAAGCATATGAAATTAATAGATAATGAAATTCTACACGTAGACACATTGTGATCATCTAGATAAATTTGTAGGCTGGGCTGGAAAAAATCCAAGCAACAGATTTATACAAGATCTGACAGTGTAATTTCCTACGAAAACCAGCCAGTACTGGAGTTTGAAGTGAGATTTTGTTGAGGAAACCTGGCCATTTATTTACCAAGCAAACATTCTTCGCATGCAATCATGCAAGTTGCAGGCTTCCATCTGGTCAGTTTCACCTGCAAAATTTGAATCTCTTACAAATTCTCAAATGGAAAAATGACTTAGTTCTTCGAGTTCTCATATGGTTTAGCTGCACCTGTAGTCTTATTTTCAGCTCCTCCGTCAAATACACCATTTATCTTCTTTGCTGAGGTTGTAATATTTTCTAGGAAAGCTTTGAGATTGTTGTGCGAAGAACCTCCGACCTTCACAGCATCCAAAGCCAATCCCCTCCACTTCTTAGCATTGCTCCTTATTTCCTGTCCTCCCTCCCCACTTCCAATTACCACCTCCAGACATCTCCTAATCTCTTCTGCTTCCACAATACCAGCTCCATTCACTCTTGCTCTAACCCCATTCCTCCACACCTCTTCTATCATTTTTGCATTTGCTGTCTGATCAGCAAACTGTGGTAACCCCACAACAGGAATGCCAGCAGCCAGGCTCTCCATTGTTGAGTTCCATCCGCAGTGCATCATATAACACCCTGTTGACTCATGAGCAAGGACCTCCATCTGTGAACACCACGGAACAATCAAACCTTCTTCTTCGTTCACCTTTTCCTTTGCCATCTCTTCAAATCCTGTGTCTTTATTATCTGAAGATCGAATTACCCACAAAAATGGCCTGCAAGTACCAATTAGACCAAGCAACATCTCTTCCATTTGTTTTTTTTGCAGCACAGCAATACTTCCAAATGAGATGTAAATAACCGACCTTTTTGGCTTTGAATTCAACCACTGAACGTATTCTGTAGATTTTTCAAATAAGTCACACCCACAGGATGTGTCTGACTGGTGGGTTTTGTCTAAAAGGGATAATGGAATCAATGGTCCTATTGGAATTGGATTTATATTACCAATAGCTGCGATTGCATCTTCTTCTAGGCAATCAAAAGTGTTAAGGAGCACACACGGGCTTGGCTCTTGCTCTAGGACTTGGATATGATGTCGAAAAACAGGAGTTAGTGATGAGTGTGGACCATTTGGTAAGAGAAAAGAAGGGATGTCTTCGGTTTCAAATGGTGGCAACCCAGGTACTACTACTGAACTTGGAGGATGATTTACACAACTGTTGTAAAGATCATGTACACCACCATGCCGATTAAGGAAATGGTAACAGAGAGCTAGGGAAGTAGCAGACTGAATGTAGAGGAAAGCAGAGGGAATTGACATGTACCGTGCAACATCAGCAGCCCAAGGGAGGATGAGGGTGTAGATCAGGAAGCTGACAGGATGAGAATTCTTGGAGAAGGTCACGAGGAGCTCAGTTAAAGTCTGGGAGCCAGCACGCTCGAGTTCTGACAACATCTCCTGTGAATTGCTGGCATGTTTGATTCCATCATCAAATCCATCAGAGAAGGAGGCAAAGTATAAGCCATCAAGAGATGGGAATGTTTTTATCTGTGTAAGGCCATGAACTGTGGTGGCAAAAGTGACCCTTGCTGCACTGGCTTGTCGTAGGTTCTTGGCAAGCTGGAGCATAGGATTTAAGTGGCCCTGGAAAGGGCAGGCTATCAGAAGGAAGTGCTGGTTCTCCATGATTGCTGTGGTTTTGCTTCTGTGTGGCTAGTTTATTTCTTTCATCAATGATGGTTTCTTATTGCTAGAGTTAACCTTGGTATGAATTTCTGCTTGTTGACTTGTGGATTGTTAGTTCCACCTGCAACTTGACTTTTAAATGGATCAAGGTTAATTTTTGTCATATTTGCAACTTGGGTGTGCTTTGAAAATGATGTTTTGCTTGGTATGAGCTGTTGGTAGGTATGGTCCAGCCAGCCTGATGTTTTATTTTATTTTATTTATATATATATATATATATATATATATATATATATATATATATATATATATATATATATGACGTTCACCTGTTCTAAGTCAGAATTTGGTTGAATCAGCAACCCAAGTGATTCAAGACAGCAAGGACGCCCCTGTTCATTGAGTGTTAGGTAAAGATTTTGATATGTATTTGCAGTAAATAAAATGTTGGGTAGTCTATTAGAGCATCTCAAATAGAAAAAAACTATTCGGAGAATCTAAAATAATATTTTTTATATTTGCACTCTAATGAAAAAAAGTTATTTAAAGAAGTTAATTCTATTTTAATATATATTATATGAATATAACTATTTATTAATAATAAATAACTAATACAAGTATAATCAAAATTATTTTTTTACATAAAAATATATTAAATAATTTTTGGCTCTTTTGATCAAACATGTAGGAATAACTCTTCAACTTAGAAATGCTATTTTAGCTCTTCAATATAACTCTCTCCTTAAAGCTATGAAAATGAAGAATAAAAGCTATTTTTTTTTGTCTTTTCCCTTTAGCTTTTCTTTTAGCTCTCCCATTAAAGTTGCTCTTATATAATAGAGGTGCTGCCAATTATATTTTTAAATAATAATGTTATTAACTTTTTTAATCCTTTAATTTGTGTAGATGTTAAAGGGAAAATCATTAGTGTGTAATATGGGCATGGTCCTATTAGTTCTTTTAGCGGCGCTTCCGATGACAGCGAGTTGCCAGGTGCCAACCTTGATCAAGCATGCACAATTAAAAAAGAAACAATATTGAATAATTTTTTAATAATTAATTTTAATTAATAAATGGAATCTCAATTTTGCAAATGTGGAGGTCGCTCATACAATAACATTGACAATAAAATCATCAATGGAAATAGGTATGATTGAATTCAAAATGTAGTATTTTTTAATTAAATGTTAAAATTTTATTTTTCATTATCTTAATCGATAATTTATTCCTATTATATAAGTTGCATGATTTTTGGTATGAAGCATAAAAAAAACAAGCAAAAGCAATATACTAAGGAAAGAGTTTTTTCAAACTAGGAGGGCATGACAGTTTGGAGGTATTTCAGATCTTCACACGTGTAGGAGGCTATATGAGCAATTTATATCCAATACATGATATTTGAGCGTTTC
Organism: Salix caprea; assembly: GCA_964035475.1. NCBI lineage: Eukaryota > Viridiplantae > Streptophyta > Magnoliopsida > Malpighiales > Salicaceae > Salix > Salix caprea. The sequence goes on from OZ037745.1 coordinate 8,630,986, forward strand.
ATATTACGATCACAATCGATGCAAAAATCAAAACAAGAAGATCTATGATTCAATTATCCTTTTTGTTTGTTTTGCAAGTGAGCTGAATGGTAATTTTCTTATTCATTACATTCATTTTTTAAAATTATTATTTTGTATGAAAATGTTTAACCAACAACAATTTTATTTATTACAATGAAAAGAGCTCCAATACAAAAAATCTAATACAAGTCATATTAGGGACATCAATTCTAAAATTAGTTACTCCAAAAAGTGCGTCGCTATATCCCATGTATTTTTTGTTACACAGGACTGCATATAATTCAATTCCTCGAGAATTTCATAACCCATACATCCTTACATGTATACTAAATCCTTACACATGACTCTTAAAAGTATGCCGCTATATCCCATGTATTTTTAGTTACACATGAATGCATATAATTCAATTCCTCGAGAATTTCGTAACCCATACATCCTTACAATTACATGTATTTTAAATCATATCAAAATTTATTCGGGTGATATGATCCCGACTAGTGAATACAAGTAATAAGTGTAAAACTAAAAAATACTCTTACTTTTGCTCTCATATCAATCAGGTTTGAATTAACTCGATTTTCTAAGTATTTCTTTAAGTTGAATCCTTCTATGACCATAGGATATGCTCCTAAAGTATCAATCATTTACTCATCACCTCATGATACGATTAAAAGTCACAAAAAATAATATATTAAGATCTTATACATGATCTTCAAGACTCACAAGATAAAGAAATAGGGATCTATTGTTTATTCTTTTAATATTTTTTTAGCACATGTAGTATGAAATACATGCTATAATAGAGCATCCTTTTTTCAAGTATATACTAGGAAAAATATAAAAGACAAATTAAGGAAAAAAAAAATCTCATTCACATTATTCATGATTTGACAATATCTTTTTCCAAAAGAAAATAATAGAAAAGAGAGATTGAAATAAACCTTCCTATAATAAAGCCTAATAAAGAAATTAAATTACTGGGAAATTAAAATCACCAAGAATTCTTCAATGGCTTCTCCAGCAAAGCTGTGAGGTACATTTCTCTAAGCTCTGCCCCACGATCAAGCTTTTTGCCTACCACCCATTTTAACTTAATGAATCCAATGGTCTCAATTAGTGGCTTGTATACATCTAAAAATTGATCTTCCACACAGAAGAAATGATCAAGCCAAAACAGCCCACCAGGCCTAAGAACTCTATAGATATCAAACATCAAGAAATGAAGCAAAGTTGTAGGAATCCAGTTACTCAATACATGCATCGAGTGTACAATATCCAAAGTGTTGTCAAAGAATGGCAGCCTTTGTGATATGCTTATATACAAAGGCACAACACCTCTTGAAGCAATGAAATTATTGAATGGACCATTCAAGTTCATTGAAGTTGTTATGATTGTGATGTTCCTTTCCTTCATTCGCACAGCAAATGTAGCCACACCACCACCAATGTCAACCCCAATTCGGATTGTTCCAGGCTTCTTTGTTGCGAGAACTTCTTCGATTGTGAGGTCAAGTGATCCTTCGATGATTTGTCTCGAAGCCCAGCGATTCTTTTCTCTACCATGTAAATCAAAGCAATCCTTACAATCGTCAAAACCCTTTTGAGTTTTCATCCTGTTGATGAGACATGTGTAGTCCTTGCAAGTATAAGCTGTCCAAACAACAGAAGAATTGGGTGGTGTGGTCCAAAGACTAGCAGGAAGAGGGTAGGGCTTGACAGAGTCAGCCGGTGTCGCGGGGCGGCAACGTCGGCGAGGGAGAGGTTCGCAGCCTTTGAGGAGGAGTTTTTGTGCAAGCAGTTCATCATCAGGACAGGATCCATTAACTTTGTACGACATAAACCGACCAAGTTCATGAGGAAACCTAGTGCAGGCTTGGCCTACAGGAGGATAGAAGGTGTCAGAATCAAAATTTGTGTTGAAACCGTATGGAAGTGCTTGGCCTGAAGTGAAGGCAAGAAATTCTGATGGAAGGTCTAATTGCGTGTCAGGATTTTCTGTGGCATTTGAGTCAGAAACACTGCTGCTGCTAATTTGAGTGAATGTGGAGAAGATGGGATAGTGAGAGCAAAAGGAGGAAGAGAGGAATAAAGTGAAGAGATTTGTGGACAAGAGTAGGAAGAGGAAGAAGAGATTAGTGGAGAGAGATTTGGGTTTTCGAGGGGAATCCATTTTGGTTTGCTTGCGATGAAGATAACTTTGTCTTGAAGATAATAGAATAGACTTTGATCGATGAGATTTAGAGTAGGAAGTGGGAATGGTGTTTCTATCTATGTATATGCGCCTCGATCATGAAAAAAGTTGACTAGACCTCCCTAACAAGTACATAGACAAATAATCAAATAACATGGATGGCTTAATCTAGGATAAGCTCATTAATTAACCCATCTGAAAATGTTTCCCTGAAATTATCGAAAGTCAACAGTATGTGATGATGATCTATGAAGTCAAGTATCATAATTTAAATAGTTTGTTATTAGAAAACTAAGATAAGTTGAGTCCTATAACGAAGTCATTCTACTTGTGAGTTCCAAGCAATAGCACCATCAATGAGTTCTCTCCTCTTTCTTGGATGAAAGCTTGGTGCTCTAATTCCTATGTTTTGCATCTTACATGATTGATTCTATGTGAAATTCCTCATGTAAAATAATTGTATAAAGGATAATACATCATCCCAATTAGATTCATGTGGTATTTTTTTTTCTTACGAAATATTACACTTTTCACGTGCATTTATCTTTAATATATATATGTCTTCCATCAAGTTAGATCCGCATACGCAGGGAGATTTGAGACCAAAGCACGGGGAGATTAAAAAAAAAGGTGCCAAAGAATTCAACTGTCAGCACTAGCTAGAACCTTATATTGGAATCCTTTTACTCGGAATCAGCTGATTTCTTAGAGAATGCCCCCTCAGTCTCCAAGGGGTATGGCGTGATGATAAAAAAATAAAAATTTGCATTGTAGATCTTGAGTTCGAGTCAGAATGTTTATTTTTTATAAAAGTTTGAAACAACCAGAATTTTATTTAATTACCTAGACCCATAAAATACAATTTCTAGAAATGTGATTTACTCGAATAAATAAATAAATAAAAATGCCCACACACAACGGCAAGATTCACATGCATACCCGGAACTTATGCACCTAACCTATTAGACCTAAAAAAACTAGAGTAGAAAGCCATAGATCTTTCAAATTTCTTTGATTCATTCATTCAATGCAATCAATGCCCGTGAATATTTAAGCACAAGTTGCAACGTTTGGTTGCAATATCATGGATTAGCAACTTAACATATTTTTTTTTGGTATAAACCACGCGGTGTCCTAGGCGTTGGCCCAGACTAATCCACGTTCGCACCGGGTGGGTCCCGAAAGGGTGAAAGTGCTCCCCAAATGGCCGGCTCCATACAAGAGGAGGGTTTGAACCCCTGACCTCTCTTAAGGGACGAAAGCGCCCTCACCACTCACGCCAGGACCCCTTGGGTGCAACTTAACATATTTCACCACTTGGGTTTTCAACTCTTTCATGAATTTAATGTTTAGATGAAGACATTTGAAGAAACCAAGATTTTCATAAACACATTATTTTTAAAAAAAAATCATTTAATCGGTGATGATATTTAAAAACTCAATATGCTAAAAAATGAGGTTTTTTGAGTGTTTGAAGGGTAATTCGACGTTGACGTCAATATCTCTTCTCCAGAGCTCATGAAGTTGATAGTTGGTGATAAAAAACCAAACACATGCAAAACATTTTTTTTATGTGATGTAGGTACCGTTTGATGATAAAATTAGTGAATTTTAATAAAACAATTACAATAAATGAGAGAATAAGTTTCAAATCATAAAAACAAGAGTGTTTGTTCTTGTTTATGTATGTTAAATGCTCCAAGAATAAGAGTATGAATACTTAGATAATAAAAAAAAAAGATATAAATATTTCACTTATATGATTAAGGGGGTGTACATAGCCATTGTCATGTTGCTTGGGGGGGGGGGGGGGGGGGGGGGGGGGGGTGTTATTTCCTCCCGATAGCATTAATGAGGGATATATACCCTTATATAATATTAAAGATGAATAAATATTCATTAAATAATATTAATGAGTGATAAATATCTCTTGCATAGTATTAACATTGATGGAAATACAATAGACCCCTATGAGATTTTAATACACCTTAGGGTGTAGGGAGATGATTATTTTAGACTTTTAATAATTTATTGTTTAAAAGCCATAAGAATAATAATAAAAAGACTCGTGACCAAGGTAGTCAAACTCGCGAGGCAACTCGCAAACTCGTAGGAGTTTGCGAGTTGGCTCAGCAAACCTGGTTGGACCGGTAGAAAAATCGAAACCGGTCAAACCCGGTCAAACTCGGTCAAAATCGGGTTGACTCGTAAAATCGGACCGGATCGGTCCGATTATCCGGTCCGATTTTACGATTTCATCAAAATCTACTGTGGCGAACTGGTGAAGCCTTCTTGTTCGATTGTTCCTTCAATTTCAAACGGGACCAAGAAAAAAAATGGAGAAGAGGATGAGAAGGAAGAGAGTAAAGGAGAAGAGGATGAGGAGGAAGAAAAGAAAATGGAGAAGAGGAGATGAGGAGATAAGGGTTGGCGGCGGCTGGGAGAAGGAAATTGGGATTTAGCCTTTAGGGTTATGTTGGGGCTTTTATACTTAGTTATTATAATAATAATAATAAAAAAAAAGAAGAAGAAGAAGGTAGGTTTCTGGGGGGGGGGGGGGTTATATAAATTAATAATAATAATAATAATAAAAAGTAGGTTTATACGGGGGAGGGGTAATAATAATAATAATAATAATAATAATAATTTGGGGGTTTATAATAATAATAAAAATAAAAATAATAATAATAATAATTAGCATAAAACATAGTTAGCATAAAAAATATTTTTAAAAAAATCCTATTAATTTAAGATAATAAATAACATTAATTAATTTATATTTCACATCAACAAAATATTTATTTTTAGTTTGTTAATTTTTACCTAATAAAATTCTATGGACATAATTATTTTGTAATGTATTTTTCAATTATTTTGAATCATGCATGAACCTTAACTAATGAAGTTTTATGGCCATAATTATGTTATATTATATTCGGAAATATTTTACTTACGATTTTACGATTTTTCTACCTACACGATTTTAGCTGTGATTTTATGATTTTTGTACGGAAAAATTCGGGTACGATCTTACGATTTTACGATCCGATCTTACGATCCGATTTTTCAGAGCCCTTTCCGATTCGTGTCAAAATCTCGATTTTGACTACCTTGCTCGTGACCCAACATAAAGCTTATAATAATCGTTAGTTCTATACGTATTCAGACATGTAATGATCCCAAGCCCAAAAGTGAAGGATCTGACATCTTGTTAGATTCATATAATTAAGCTTAACACAATTGAATCCGAGTATATCAGGTATAGTATTTCGTCAACCCTAGATGTATTTGTGCTCAACATGTAGTTACACCCAAGAATGTTAGATCTTATAGCTTGATAAACTCATGTATTTTGACTCAATGCATCATTGATCACAAAGATGTTAGTTCTAATAACTCTTTAAACCCATGCACACCATCACTAGCAGCGTGTGAACCCGTTTCTTTATATATTGGTGGATCAAGGACTTACATAATTATTATAAATACCACCACTATTGTTTAATCACCTACATAATGTTATCGATAGAATCACTGATGATTTTTCTATCGGAGATATGTTTAATATATTGATGGATATACTGACATAATTGAGCTACTAAATGATTTTTTAGCATATTTTGTCTGTTGGTAGTCATTTGTATATTAAATACTAACCACCTCACTGACAGAACAAAAATTACTGATAAGAGTTTTCCTGATGGACGGTTCTATCCGTGAGGTTCTTGGTACGATAAGTACCGATAAACAATGAGTGTAGATATCATCTAATATTTATGTCAGTAAACTTTTAACTCTAGTAGTGTTTCCTATAGAGGCATTTATCCTTAAATAAATTAAAAAAATCATGAGCCATAAAAAATGATAAAAAAATGTTTCAACTAAATTCTTTTTCTTACTTGTTTTTTTCTTCAACGTGGACCAAAAAAATAATTAATAAAATACTACTAATTATATAATAAATGAGTATCATAAAATTTGTCATCTATTTTTTTAACTATGATGGATTAGGTAAAGGAGAGGGAAACCTGTCTTTTTCTCTCTTTCATTTTTTGCTTTTTATGGTAAGTTAAAGAAATCCATCAACTATGATATTGATTATAATTACTCAATCCTTATATATTATTAAAAGTAATTATTTAATACTGATAATATTTGAAATAATAAAATAATCTTTTGAGTTTATTTTTAAAAAAATGCTTTTTCCTAATCAAAACTTCGTATTTTATCTATTTCTTCATTTTTTATTTTCCAAAAAATAAAATGAATTGAAAAGAAATATAGAATTAACCAAGATAATTAGTTACAAATGGATTTAAAAAAAAATACAAGGATGCAATATGAAGTATTTGAAACTAAGACTAATTAACTAAATTCTTAAACTATAGAGACAAAGTCACAATGCACTCTATAACTATGCCATTGCCTTTAATTAAATACATTTTTTTTTCATCTTTTATGTTCTATGATACTAATAACCTAAAATATGATTGAAAAATGTCTACTCAATACATTGTTAAGCTTGGAAGACAAAAAAAAAATATAAGTACAAAGATGGACAAGAGAAGCTTAGGTTCATATTGTTAGATAATTAAATAAATTATATCATGGAGCCTCACCAACTTAAGATTTTAGATGAGATAGTCTTTTGACATGGTATCAGAGCTTTGTTAACCCAACGATCACGAGTTTGAATCTCACCACCCTTATTCTATTTGATAAAAAAATTAAGCACAAGGAAGTGTCAGCCTGCGTGCAAGTTTCAAGCCCAAAGGGTTTTTACTTATACTAGAGAATAATATAAATTATATCTTGGAGTCTCACCTAACAACTTAAACTTTTATGTGAGATGGTTCATTGATACATATGGTAACAGCAAATAAACACAAGAATAGAGCATAGCATAAGTTTTATCAATAAATCTCAATATTATAATTATTGAATTGGGTATGTACAATTGAATGAATTGGTAATCTTCTATGAATATGTTTAAAGCTCTTTCCTAAACTAATTGAGAATACAAAATCAGTATGGCTTTTTGAGATACCTGAAATCTTCTGAAGAATCAAAACAACCTAACTTAACTCTACATTGATTCAACAATTTTAGCAACTCTTTGAGCTTCTCCTTTGTGCTATGACCACAACCCACTTGCAATAAGACCAACAACTTCTGAAAAGCTCCCACTTGAAGTGCTTCAACTACAACACCTCCTGCATCATCATAATCATCACCGTCCTCTGATCTCTCTCCATGATTCTTGAAAAGCTTCCAAAGAATGGAAACTGACAATTTCGATGCCAAATCTGATACACTAACGATTTTCGTGATCAAAACAGCTACAATGAGAGCATTCTCATAGGCCTTTCCTCTCCCTTCTTTGCAATCACAGATATGGTCCAAAACACCTAGTGCCTTCTCACATATGCTTTTATCTCCATCAACTAGAATCTCTATGATCAATGAAACCAAACCCATTTCCACAAATGTTGGTATCATCTTCTCATTGAGACTTGATGATGAAGTCATGTAGAAAATTGCCATCAATGAAGCTTTGGTGGCTGTTGGGCAAATAGGCTCCTTGATCAACTTAACCAACGATTCAACCACTCCTTCAATCTCCACCGAGGCATTTACATGCCTTTGATCTAAAGCAAGAAGATTTTTAAGCACCAAAGCTGCGTTTTGCCTGGCTGAAAGATCTCCACTCTTCAAGAACCAAACCAAACAATTCAAAGACTTAATGGATCCAAGCCTAGTTTGGCCTTCTTTACCAAGTGGAAACATCCATACCAAAACTGATAAAATCTCTCCCATCAAATCCTCATCTTTCTCCATTGCAGCACTTGCAAAGGACTCGAAGCAAGCCGATAAAACGCAACCAGCCCCATTCTCCTCAACGCATCTCTTGTTGCGCTCACTCTCTTTACCCCAATTCTTGATCTTCCTAACCAACTCTTGGCACTTCTTTTTCTCCCCACGTTGAGTTGCAGCTTTAACCCTCTTACAAATCTCCGAAACCTCGTACGGTGTCACAGGGACACGAGGCGTAGGAATCCTTTCAAACCCGTAAGAACGATTCTCAAAACCCCAATCTTGAATCATCTTGCGCAGGGAATGATTTGGAATCTGATCAAAGCTTGCTAACACCTGGTTCGTCACCGGACATGTCAGGTTGCCATCTTCGATCCATTTATCGATGCTTTCTCTGTCGTATGTGATTCCTGTCGATAAAGTGACCGGATCTTTCATCAGGTCAAGAGAGATCGGACAGCAGAAGTGTCTAGGAATCATGATCATTTCCATGTCCGAATTAATTTCTTGGCTCGGTTTCTTGTTTTTCTTGGACTTTCTCCTTAATCTCCAAGAAACAATCATTTTCTATTCTATCTTATGATATGCTGCACGGTACGATGATGTTGAGAACAAGTCGGGTATGTTTTGAACTTTGGTTCTCGGGCTAGAGAATATATGATGGTAGAACTCTTTGTGATGGGGTGATATATTTATATGTTGGTATGGCTTTTTGGCAGTCAAAGTCAAGCCAGGGAAGAGATGGACAGAGAAGAAGACTGACTTCAAAAAAATATTCAACTAAGTGTGGAAGGTTTGGTTTGATGAATTGGAACTTGGAATGTTGACTGTTGAACAACGAAATACAGAGTGTAAAAGCATCGAAATTGGAGTCAAGGTTGTAGCAGGTGAACCGTCTTGGTTTCATATCTGTGCGTGTGAAAGTAGGGTTTCTACGATTGGAGACGAATTCCTTACTGGTTACAACGGGGACTATCTGTGCCACGTGTATTATATTTGTAAAATCTAGATTAGGCTAGATGATTTCCATGAAAATTCAGGATTTGAAGTTTAATTCGAGATGAATTCTTCGTTGAAATATTACGTTAAACTTAAGTATTATATGTTTGAATTTATTTATAATTTATTGCTTTTGTATATTTCACACTCTTTTTCCCAATATATTTTGTTTGTTTTTATTTGATGAGTCAGGAGACAGTTTTTTTTTTTTTGGAGAGAAAAACTACTAAGTTGAAGATGATTGAAGCTAGTCAAAGGACAATTGAATTATTTTTTATATTAATTAATTGATTGAATAGATTTTAGGGGTTAAGTCTTAATTAACTCATAAAGGAATGGTTTATGGGTGTGCCCAGTTGAAGTTTAGAAAATCTTGAGTCTTAATATATTAAACCTCATGTTTCAAAGCATTTTAGACTTATTGACTGGTTGAGAGTATGGCTGAGGTTTTTTTTGTTCAGAAATATATTAAAATGATATTTTTTTAAAAAATATTTTTTACATCAGCACATGAAAATAATTTAAAAATATCATTTTTTTAAATAAAAATAAAAATAAAACATTTAATTTTTTATTTAAAATACCTGTAAAATAAAAGAGCTAAGCTCAATTGTTTGGATCATTAGGGTCCAAGGACCTTAACCATGTAGCTCCATTTGGATTTTGGAGTTGATCCATTGGTGCGGGGTTGGGTTACTTATCCAGGTGACTTGAGTTCGTTTCCTTTCCTTATAATTGAAAAAAAATAAAAATAAAAATTGCTCCATAAAATAGATAGCATGATTTACAATACAAACTATCTCTATGACTCGTGCTCTGTCATTGGTCAAATAAAATAATATTAAACAAATAAAAACGAATTTTAAAAATATGATAAAACAATGTTTGAATAATAATTATAAAAAAAACAAAATAAAAAAACAATATCAACTCATGTTAACGCATTAAACTTGTGAGTTGAGTCATTTGATCAAAAGCTACAATTTTTTTAAAAAACAACTTGAAACCCAATTTTTAATATACCAAATATTGAATAATAAAATTAAAAAAAAATCTAACGTGCAAAAGGATTAAATAAAAATAAAAATTATAAGTAAAAAAAAAACTTGAGCTTACTCGGGTCAACCCATCAAACCTACAAGTTAGGTTATGAAATAAGGATAATGTGACCAACCCAACGAGCTCGACGCATCTCCACAAAACGCACTGGAGCTCAAGGCTCTCAACAAGGAAGAAGGGGAAGAAATGGCAAACCCGAAGAGAAGCCCTGCAAAGGAAAAGGAAGAGTATCAGCGTGTAGGGTCGGATGGGACCAAGGACGACTTACGTGGACGGACGAGATTAGCGGACAAAATGAACGGACAAGCTTCTCCAACAAGCTTCCCTGCAAAAGAGAAAAGTAAGTGGCCACGCGTAGGAACAGACGACGACCAGGACAGCCCACGTGGATGGACCAGATGCAAGGGAGTTGGCAACGACATGTCGCCAGGTAAACGCGCGGGAAGGGAAGAAACGGCGTCGTTCCAGGACAACACAGCTGGCAAAGATGATCAGGATTTGCACCAAGACTAAGTGTACAATTCCAACTCAAATTAAGTCCCAAGGGAAGCTATATAAGGGAAGCTAGGTCAGATATCGAGGACACCCAGTGAAACTGCTTTAAAGCAAATCGTTTGACCAGGAGGCCCGGGCTACCTCGAATCTGCCCAGAAAATTCACTCTTTGTTTTACTTTTCGATTGTTAGCTTATTTTTAGTATTATTTCTTTTGCACAAGAAAAACCCAAAAACCCAAAACATTGTTATTTACCTTTCAGTTAATTCTATAAAAACTCCGAGAGAATTTTCTCTCACAAAAAGATTGATTATTTAGCCAGAAGGTTACAAGTGGTATCAGAGCCTTTCGATCCTCGAGATGGTCGAAGGAACCCGAGTGTCCCAGTTGATCGAGACAGTGACAGGGTTGAAACAATAACAGGAAGCCCAACAACAAAGCCAACAAGGCCAACAGCAACTACTGGAGGACATTGTCCAGCAGCTCAGGAATATGTCAGCCCGCATGGATCAAATAGCCAAGGCCCAAGGGAAAAGGCCCATCGGCTCACCTCCTAACTCTCCTACCCGTTCCGTGAATGGAAATGCTAGACAGGACTTGATACAGCCAGAAGCAAACCAGCAAGTTCAAATCAAATCCATCAGATTAGAATTTCCCCGATTTAATGGGGATGACCCCATGGGATGGGTATATAAAGCTAATCAGTTTTTTAACTTCCACACTACCCCAGCTCAGCATAGGCTATTTATTGCGAGCTTCCACATGGAAGGGAAAGCCATATCATGGTACCAGGAGCTAGAGGAAACGGGATTAATTACCAGCTGGGAAGCATTCGTGTCAGCTCTTAATATAAGGTTTGGAACCTCTTCCTATGATGACCCGATGGAAGCATTAATAAATATCAAACAGACGTCCACAATGGAGATTTACAAAACCCGGTTTGAACTATTGTCTAACCGAGTTCGTGGATTATCTGATTCACACAAACTCAGTTGCTTTTTGGGAGGACTTAAGGAGGAAATTCGAATGGGGGTCAGAATGCTAAATCCCCAAAATCTAATATCAGCCTATGGGCTAGCAAGAATGCAGGAGGAAAATCTCACCATCATCCGAAAGGCATGGAGGCCCAGCCCAATAGTACTTCAAGGCCGAGGCCCTAATCCAGGCCACCCTAAGGATGACAATACCGGGGGAAGGGCTGTTCCTATTCACAGGCTCACTTCGGCCCAGATGAAGGAAAAAAGGGATAGAGGGCTTTGTTTTAAATGTGATGGCAAGTGGGGGCCTGGCCACAGGTGTGGTGGACCCAAATTGTTCCTCATAGAGGAGACTGAGGACGAGGCAGAGGACTTGGGAGGGGATTTAATTGACCTGAGTGAACCGCAGGAGGAGGTGGCGGAAAGAGTGGGAATTTCTCTCCACGCAATGATCGGGTGCCCAGACCCGAAAACAATGAGGGTAAAAATAAAGGTCAGAGGCCACTATTTCATAGCCTTGATTGACACAGGGAGTACTCACAATTTCTTACATCCCAAGGTGGTCAGGAAAACTGGTATACGGGTCACTAAACACCCACCAGTAGGAGTCAGCATTGCTGACGGGTCAAAACTTTGGAGTGAAGGAAGCTGTCAAGACATCTTAGTGATGATCCAGGGTGAAAGTTTTATTACCCAGGCATACATCCTCCAGCTGGGAGGCTGTGATATGGTACTTGGGATTCATTGGCTGAGTGGGCTAGGCCCAATCTTATGGGACTTCTCAGTCCTAGAAATGGAGTTAAAACAGGGAGACAAAACTGTTCTAATCAAAGGAATGGGGATAGAGGATTCAGAGGTGGATAGCAGCCCCTCTTTCATAAAAGAGCTGAAGAGAGCAGAAGAGGGACTGATCCTTCAAGTATGGGAAATGGGGCTAAAACATGAAGAAAGGCCCAAACATGTGGAACGGTTGTTGCTAGAGTTCCAGAAGGTTTTTGAAGAACCAACAGGGATGCCTCCCAGAAGGTCTCAAGATCACACCATAGTCCTAAAGGAGGGAACCTCTCCTATCAATGTTAGACCGTACAGGTACCCTTACTACCAAAAAACGGAGATCGAAAAGATTATGAAGGAATTACTAGGTATGGGCACCATAAGGCCCAGCCAAAGCCCCTTCTCCTCACCAGTGCTATTGGTGAGAAAGGCCGACGGATCTTGGAGAATGTGCGTGGATTATAGGGCCCTTAACAAAGAAACTGTTAAGGATAAATTCCCTATTCCAGTAGTAGAAGAACTACTAGACGAATTACATGGGTCACAGGTGTTTTCAAAATTGGACTTAAGGTCCGGTTTTCATCAAATCAGAATGAGGGAAGAGGACGTTCCCAAGATTGCTTTCAGGACTCATGAAGGGCATTATGAATTCATGGTGATGCCTTTCGGCCTCACAAACGCCCCATCCACTTTTCAAGGGTTAATGAACGACATATTCCGACCCTATCTCAGGAAGTTCGTACTGGTATTTTTCGACAACATCTTAGTTTATAGCCATACTGCAGAGGAGCATGGCCAACACTTAAGATCAGTACTAGAGTTACTAGTCCAGCATCAGCTAGTTGCTAAACAGTCAAAGTGCAAGTTCGCTTGCAAGGAGATTGAGTACTTGGGCCATATAGTCTCGGGCCATATAGTCTCGGGCCAAGGAGTCCAGGCTGACTCAGCCAAGATTGAGGCTATGGTGAAATGGCCCAGGCCCACAACACTCAAAACCCTTAGGGGTTTCTTGGGCCTGACTGGCTACTACAGAAGGTTTATCAAAGGCTATGGAGAAATCGTTAGACCCCTAACCAGGTTATTAAAAAAGTGGGCCTTCCAATGGGACCCTGCGGCCGAAGAGGCCTTCGAAGGGCTAAAGAGGGCTGTGACCAACCCCCCGGTCCTAGCACTCTCTAATTTCAAACAAGGGTTCACGGTGGAGTGCGATGCATCAGGAGTAGGACTAGGGGCAGTCCTAATGCAAGAAGGCAGACCCATAGCCTTCTTCAGCAAAGGCCTCAAAGGAAGGGAGCTATCACTATCTACTTATGAGAAAGAATTTCTGGCCCTAATATCGGCAGTGAATAAATGGAGGCCATACCTCTTAGGGCAGGCCTTCAAGGTCAAAACTGATCAACAGAGTCTCAAATACCTCCTGGAGCAGAGGATTGGTACATCCACCCGACAGAAATGGATATCAAAGTTAATCGGTTATGATTTCACGGTAGAATACCGAGCAGGGAAGGAGAACCTAGTAGCTGATGCACTATCTCGGCAAGGGGGCAACCAGGAGGAAGGCACACTGTGGGCCATCTCCACACCATTGGTAAATTGGGTAGATCAACTAAAGCAAAGCTACAACACAGACCTAGAGGTTCAAGAGATCCTACAGCAACTACAGAAAGAGACCATTGCTAGTTTAAAATTCCAGTTCAGGGGAGGGGTTCTATACTACAAAAATAGAATCTACGTGAGCAAAACAAGACCCTTAAAACAGGAGATATTGAAGTATATTCACGACAGCCCCATAGCAGGACACACAGGGATGGAGAAAACATTACATAGGGGGAGGAAGGACTTTTTCTGGAAGGGAATGAAGAAAGATATACAGGATTACATCCGACAATGCGAAACCTGTCAGAAGGCTAAAGGAGAGAACACTAGGCCTTCTGGGCTTCTACAGCCCCTATCAATACCTGACCGACCATGGTCATCTATTTCCATGGACTTCATTGAAGGACTCCCCAAGTCAAATCAGTTCACTACCATAATGGTGGTGGTGGATAGACTCACCAAATATGCCCACTTTATCCCTTTATCCCACCCTTACACAACCCCTAAAATTGCCCAATTATTTTCGACCCACATCATGAGACTCCATGGTCTACCACACAGCATAATTTCAGACAAGGATCCAACATTTACTAGCAAATTTTGGGGAGAATTATTCAGAATCCAGGGGTTAAGCTACTGATGTCCACGGCCTACCACCCCCAAACAGATGGGCAGACCGAGGCTACCAACAAAACCCTAGAAGGGTATCTTAGATGTTATGTTGGGGACAATCCCAAGGGCTGGTCAAATTGGCTACCTATGGCCGAGTATTGCTACAACACAAGCATGCATTCATCTACTGGAACTACCCCATTCGAAACCACCTATGGCTACCCACCCCCAAGCATCAATGATTATACACCAGGGTCCACACAAGTACAAGCCACAGAGGATCATTTGAAAGATAGAACGGAACAAATTTGCAAAATTAAACAGCAATTGATCAAGGCACAAGAGAGGCAAAGAAAACAGGCTGACAAGGGAAGAAAAGACGTCGAATTCAAATAAGGAGACTGGGTTTACCTCAAACTCCAGCCGTTCCGCCAAAGCAGCATGCCAAGCAACAAAAATGGTAAATTGTCATACAAATATTTTGGGCCATTTAAAGTTTTAAAGAGAGTAGGTTCAGTAGCTTACCAGCTAGAATTACCCAAGGAGGCGAAGATCCACAGCACCTTCCACGTCTCACTATTGAAGAAGTGGCTCGGCAAGGAACCCAACCCAGAACCGTGGTGGCCCGATCTCCAGCTAAGAAAGCCTAATCAACCAGAACCAGCAGAGATTTTAGACCGGAGAACTACCATCTCGAGAAAGAAGAAGAAAGAAGAGATACTGCTAAGGTGGGAAGGACAGCCCCCCGAGGACGTTATCTGGGTTGATGAAGAGTGGTTTGAGAAAGAATATCCTCACCTTGAGGTCAAGGTTCCTGAAGGGGAAGGGAGTTGTGACCAACCCAACGAGCTCGACGCATCTCCACAAAACGCACCGGAGCTGAAGGCTCTCAACAAGGAAAAAGGGGAAGAAATGGCAAACCCGAAGAGAAGCCCTGCAAAGGAAAAGGAAGAGTATCAGCGTGTAGGGTCGGATGGGACCAAGGACGACTTACGTGGACGGACGAGATTAGCGGACAAAATGAACGGACAAGCTTCTCCAACAAGCTTCCCTGCAAAAGAGAAAAGTAAGTGGCCACGCGTAGGAACAGACGACGACCAGGACAGCCCACGTGGATGGACCAGATGCAAGGGAGTTGGCAACGACATGTCGCCAGGTAAACGCGCGGGAAGGGAAGAAACGACGTCGTTCCAGGACAACACAGCTGGCAAAGATGATCAGGATTTGCACCAAGACTAAGTGTACAATTCCAACTCAAATTAAGTCCCAAGGGAAGCTATATAAGGGAAGCTAGGTCAGATATCGAGGACACCCAGTGAAACTGCTTTAAAGCAAATCGTTTGACCAGGAGGCCCAGGCTACCTCGAATCTGCCCAGAAAATTCACTCTTTGTTTTACTTTTCGATTGTTAGCTTATTTTTAGTATTATTCCTTTTGCACAAGTAAAACCCAAAAACCCAAAACATTGTTATTTACCTTTCAGTTAATTCTATAAAAACTCCGAGAGAATTTTCTCTCACAAAAAGATTGATTATTTAGCCAGAAGGTTACAGATAACTTGACAAAAAGCAAAATGGAAAAAATCGTAAAACCTATTTTCTTAAAACAATATTGAATTATGAGATGGGAAAACAATAAGTCCAAAAAAACATGAATGTTAATCCTTGTTAGCTCATAAAACTCATCTCTCGTACTATTTGATTAGAAACATCAAATATAAAAAAATCATGAAAATCAATTCTCAACAAATAAAATATTGAAGGATAAAATTAAAAGAAATATCAATAATACAAAAGGATTCCACATAAAAAAAATATATAAATAAAATCAAGGCACAAACCTATCTAGGTTAATCTATCAAACCCACAAATCATGTCATCACACTAGGATAACCCTATAAAAAAACATGAACCCTATTTTCTTTTTAAAAAAAACTAACATTGGTAAGTTAGTAATTTAATTGTGCTAAAAAATATGAAATCTAAAAAACGCTCCTACAATCAATTATTGACTTTTACTTTATTGCTTTTAAGAATACAAAAAAATCTCTGTACCCTCACTGAAAAAACAAAAAACAAATGGATCATATGAAAAAACTCATTTTGCCCTTGATTTTAGTCATCTAAGTTGATTTGGGGAATATCAAAATCATCAATTCATTATTATTACAGTACACAATAATCTATATATAACATTTTCTGACCCTATATATTATGTAAATAATTAAAGCTATTGATTTTGTTAGACCAGCTTGTAGATACTGCAAAAACAAGGTTTCGATCATAGTTATTAAATTCAGATTGATCCAGCAAGTTGATTTAATGACTCATTATAAAGCTTATTTGAAAAAAATCATTTTAAATATTAATTTGATCAAACTTAAATAACCTGACAGGTCAGCCATAGCATAGTTGACCAGCCATAATTAGAAATTGAACGACTTTAAAAACTTTCCCTACCTTGTAGGATTATAATGACTTCTCACATTTTTTTATGTAAACTCTCTAATATTTTCATTTTCATTTAACCTTCAATTCAACCTCCTCTGATTTTATGATATGTATAAACTATTTAATAATTTTTATTTTATTACCATAGGTCAAACTTTAGTAGGATCCGGTAAATATTACTTTTCTTAAAAAAGAAAAAAAATGCATTGCTTATAAAATCTGGAATTCCCTAATAGATCAACCTAAAATTTGGTTTAGACTGGGTTTCACAAAAAAAATAGAGAAAAACTAATTAGAAGTAACATGGTAGAAAATTTAATTTATATATAATTTGGTTGATCACATGGTCAAACCCTATTAATGATATTTTCAATGCAAATCTTGTGAAAAGGTTTCAATTGTTTTTTGTATTTGTTGTACTAAATGAAGATAGAAATCCCATTAATTGATTCAATTATGCCCGTCTAGTTGAGCAACCTGGCCTTTTGATCACGTACCCAGCTAAAATATTTTTATTTTTCTTGAAAAAAGCAGCATATTTTTTTTCGGAGGAGTAGAAATTTATCATTAGGAAATGTATTTTGTGGGTCTCGATGAGTAAATAAAATCTTAATTGTCTCAGATTCTTACACGTATTTTATGGATCCCGATAAATAAATAAAATCTTAATTGTCTCAATTTTTTACAAAAAATATATATCATATAGATCACAAGTTTTCTATCATTACAGTAACATAGATAAAATGATGTAGCAACATATATAACTGGAGATTCGATGTATAAAGAATGAAAATAACCCGATAGACAAGTGGCATATACCTTGGGAAATTGAGAGATGGAACGTGAACCCCATGTTAGGGCAGACAGCTCGTCTCCTTTAATCGAAGACAACAAGTCCCCACCCATTACCATGCTTCTATATTTTCATGGATATTCTTTAGGTTTATATTGAAATTATGATAGATTTTGTAGTTGTGATTTATTTACAGAAATTATAAATTATATTTCTTTTTTATCAGCATCTTAAGATAGAGTTTGTTGTGAGATTCATGTAAAATTATAGTGTTTATTAATTAATCTAATATTTTTAAATATTCAAACAGAGTAAAATAGCATCACACCGCACTTATAGAAATAAATAAAATCTAAGACTAGAAGGGACAAATACAAAAAGATAGAAATAAGTTTAGTTGGATGGAATTAAAATGATATTTGAATTATTATTTTTTCAAATCGAAAGGATATGGAGACATGTTTTCTTCGTCTCTATCTCTTTGGCGTTGATATAATAATTAAACCCTACCTTTAAGATTTTTATATAGTATTTCTTTTACTTATCAATGTTATCTTCTCATTCCATTTTTAAGTTTATAACTAAACAAATTAGATTATCCCCAGGAGTCATAGAGTCATGGTATAATGATAAAGAGCTTGCGATCTGCACAGTAGATCTCGAGTTCGAATTACAACATGCTCATCTTACAAGAAACTGAGACAATCGAGATTTTTTTCATTTACCTGAATCTAAAAAAATTAGATGGCATTGATTTCGAGCCTAATACGAGATGGAATTGATATGAGTAGACATGATAAAATTATTTCACAGAGGAAATTGGAGGGAGAAATTAAGCAATAAAATGGGAGAAAAAATAAACATTTTAGGGTATGAGTTTGCAAGCTGGAATGTGATTTGCTTTGCAGGGGAAAATAAAATAAAAGCTGCAAGTAGCTGTTTTTTTTTTTTTTTTTTTTTTCATGGGAAAGGCATCATCTTTATCCTGCCATCTAATTTAATGAAATTTTTTCTTTGCCTTCTTTATTACAATGAGAGTAATCTCATTGCAGTCTCAGCACTTCATGATTGCCTTTTCCAAAAATTAAAGCCATCATCACCCCCAACCTGTAATTGATTGGAAATGGGGCATGGAACTTTGTGAGAGAGGAGATTCTGTTGTCCAAGAAATAAAAAGAAGACTCAACTGTGTGGCCTGGATGGAGATGACAAAAGAAAAAAAAGAATGCTACCCAGCTAATATAAGAGTTTTTTTATATATAATTATTGAAAAAAATAGGTTCCAAAAGTAATTGAAAAATAATATAATTTGAATACAACTGTATTTATTAATATCATGGTTCTTACATGACTATTTTCAATAGCATGGAAATTAATTTATCTAATAAATTCATTTTTTATGAAAAATCAATTGCTAAAAATTGAGATTCAAGATTCAAAATTATGAAGAAACAAGAGATTCATATGAGGGAGAAATGAGGGGGGAAAAACAAAAGAAAAAAATAAATCAAATTAAACATATTAGTTCTATTTTAAACTTATTTAATATCATTAGATAGATCTCAACAGAATAATTATGACTACATTATTAAAAATATAGTCAAGATAGTTTTGTCAAAAAAATTCTAACATTATTGAATTTAAAAATAAAGCTCTTCAATTATCCACTTTTTTTTTAATTTCTCTCTCTTGTTACATAAGCTTTTTTCTTCTTTTTATTTTATCCATTAGATCTTTAATATTATCTTTATAAAAATTTAGGTTATTTATATACATTTTAATTAATTTGAATATGACATGTATTTTTAAATAACTCTTATTCTCAACAACGGTTACATTTAAACTATACTATTTTTCTAACTGTACTTCCCATAATCTATAGACATCAAGACATTGTAAATTTGTAATTGTCTGATTGCCATTAGTTGCATGCTTCTTTGATTCTGTTAATGATGAGAGCACCTTTTTTTCCAGTGCATTTGATCTTGTGGTAGGATTTGCCCACCAAAATTGGCAGGAAATCAAAATGGACTAGTGGCTTACTGGCTTTACTATACATAAAGAGGCAGGAAATTTTGCAGAGATCTGAAACTGAAGATAAATAATTTCTAGAACACCTTATCCATTTCATTTTCAAAACCTCTCCTAATACAAGTGACCAACACAACAGGGTGAGACTAAAACATGAAAGAATTACAAGTCAGACAAGTTTACAAAGAAAACAGCAAAGGAGCTGCAAATAGAATGAACATAGAAAACCACCACCACCTCCATCATTTACAGCTACCACACTCATCTTCCATCAGCTGATGTAAATGACTCAGCAAACCCGTAAGGGCGCGCAGGTATGCTGCTCTGAGTATTGTCTAAGCTGGGAAGGAGTGAAGAAGAAGAAGATTCCATGTTGCTTCTACCTTCATAGGCTTGCCACTTCTTAAGTGCCTGCGGCAAGGACATTTCAAGGTCAATACCATATATGTCTTCAGAACTTTGGTCGGTTGGTGTCCAGAGCTCCACCAGTGAAGAGAGAACATTCACAGCATGACCCATGTCTGGCCTTTGATATGGTTCCCTAGCACAGCAGTGACCTGCCAACTCTGCTACGGTGCTGATGCTGGCAAGTGTTTCCTCATTGAGGTCAATTGTGGGATCGATGGCCTTCCGGAACGTGTCCTTGTTCAGGTGCATTCTGCGGAACCACGTTACAAGATGCATGCTCTCTTCAGGTTGGCTATCATCAAGAGCTTTTCTACCAGTTATAAGTTCCATCAATATCACTCCAAAACTGAAAACATCAACTTTGGTTGTCACTCGACCAGTAACTGCAAACATATCACCCCAAAACAAGAGTTTGAAGTTAGCAATGTGAATTAAGAGAGCAATCAGAAAAGCAAATCATGAGCTCAAAATAGTCAGATGGCAAACATCAGGCAGAAGACACTGTTGACTAATAGATATGCTAACAATCAAAGAAATTTTGAATTTTGAGATCAGTCCAATGCAAGTAAAATGCTACTCCTCCCAGGACTGGAGCCATAAAAGTGAAACGACGAATGACAGATATTAAAAATATGACCAACTATGCCATGCCTCGTGAATAAGACATGAATTTGCATATAGTAAGGTGAAAGGATGTCCTAGTCCTTAACAGAAATACAACAGAAGATTGATGAACTTTTTTTAGCAGTTGACAGGATTATTGTGCATTTGTGCCAAGTATATGAAGAAAACAATCTCAGAGTTGATAGCAGTCAATTTATAAGAACACTTGTCCAACTATATGTTTTAACTGAATCCTCAAATATCTGTTGAAAACTAGAAAGTTTGAACATAAATCAAAGTTCAAAAATATCTTGGCCTTGAAATAAATTAAACATTAACTGAAGGGTAAAGAGATTAGAGGAAATGGTACCTGCATATTCTGGTGCCAAGTATCCAAACGTTCCAGCAATTCTAGTTTCAATAGAGCCCTTACCCTCTGGTGCAAGGCGCACAAGACCAAAATCAGCAACCTTAGCCCTCATATCATCCCCGAGAAGAATGTTTGAAGGCTTTAAGTCCCTGTGTATAAAGCTTTGATGAGCCAAACCATGAAGGTACTCGACACCTCTTGCTACATCCAAGGCTATAGTCAACCTTCTTGTCCACTCCAGTGGTTTCAATCCTTCTTCTCCCCAGCTGAAGAGATGTCTACTGAGTGTCCCTTGTGGCATATACTCATACACAAGAAGCCTCTCGTTACCATCCAAGCAGTAACCAAGAAGAGCAACAAGATGCCGGTGCCTAACCTTAGTCAAAACAGCAATCTCTGACTTGAACTCATTTAGCCCCTTGCTACTTATGACCCCAGACACCATCCTCTTCACAGCAATCTTTGTACCATCATGCAGCTCACCTTTGTAGACCACTCCAAAACCTCCTTGTCCCAATATGTTTTCTTCACTGAAATTGTTAGTAACATTCCTTAAAACTTGAATAGAAATGACCATGTTCCCAGCTTCAACCATTTGAATGTCACCCTGTTCACTTGTAGGAATTGTATGTGTTTCACTAATAGCACCAACACTAACACTTGATCCAGCAACAGTAATCTTCACACTCTCATTATCAGACACCGAGTGGCGAGGATGAATCACCATTTCATTTGGACTCTGTACTCTGCTAAACCGCTTTTGCTTCTTCTTGTACAGACAGAAAACCACAAGGCCGATCAAGAACAATAAGAATACACCCCCAACCACAGAAAACACAATCACTCCAATGAAAGCAGAAGATTTCTTGCCACTTTTTCCTGAACTGACACCACTTCCAGAACCAGTATTTGCCAATGGACTTGCAGATGGGGATCCTGGAGATGTAGAACTATTCACATCCTTCCCTATTTGTGGATTACCATTAGTATTAACAATCACATTGTTCGTAAAGGCAGGGACTTTCCCATGAAGCTGATTGTTTGACACATCAAGTGCCTTAAGTCTAGGTAAGGTAGTAATCTCTTGAGGAATCAAACCTGTCAGATTATTATTTGCAAGAATCAACCTTTCCAATGACTTAAGTGATGCAAAATCTGAAGAAATCGAGCCTGTTAGCCCCATCTTCTCAAAGTTAACAACAGTGATGTTCCCCTTATTACAAGTTATTCCAATCCAATCTGCACATGGATCATTCCCCTTCCAACCATCTGCCAACCTTTGTGGATAATACATTGATTTCACTATCGAAAGCAAGGTATTAACTCGCGAATCACATGGACCAGGAGTTGACAAACAGAAACTGTTAGAATCCTTAACCATATCCACAGAAACGGGGCTCTTAAACACAGGCATTGGTCCTTGAAGCAAATTATTTGACAAATTCACAACCTTTAAAGACTCAAGATTAACCAAAGACTCAGGAACAGGACCAGTAAGGGAATTATCTCTTAAACTCAAGCTCTCTAAATCTTTCAAACCCGAAAAGTCAGGTAAAGGACCCGAAAACCCATTTGAGTGCAACCAAACTTCTCTTAAAAAAGTCATGTTCTGAATAACATTAATGCCACCACTAAGTTTCTGTCCATTAAGCCACAAAGACTGAACTTGTGACCCTGAAAAACTTGCAGGCAATCCACCTTCAAGATCATTAAAAGCCAACCTCAAAATGGTTAGACCCGGAAAAGCATCTGGGCCAAAAAAACTCGGTATTGACCCGGATATATTAGCTGAATTTGCAGAAAAATTCTGCAAACCAGAAGCACTTTGTATACTTTCTGGTATGACCCAATTAGAAAACGGGTTGTTATCAATCTCCACTGATTGAAGTGAAGACAAACCGGCGAAGAAGTCACTAGGGACTGAAGTGAACTTATTGTTACTTAAAAGGATCACTTGTAATGAACTTAACCCGTTTAAACTTGGCAAATTACCCGAAATGTTGTTATACTGAAGCTCTAAACGTTCAAGTTGAGTAAGGTTTTGAAGATTTGAAGGGAGTGTACCTTGAAGATTTTGGCGTCCAATTTGGATCCGGGTGACCCTTTTTTCATCCGAACAAACTACAAGGTTCCAGTTGCACGGATCCGGGTCCGACCATCCAAGTGAATCTGGTACATTGAGACTTTTTTTGAGAGACAGCATAACTTCAGCATCCACGCTTGCTTGAGAGCTTGCATAACCAAAGATTGAAGAAAACCCAACAAGGAAAATTAGAAAAAGCTTCCAACTTTGAAGGTTTTGCCTCTTCATATTTAAGAGAAGAGAAGAGAAAGTTGTGCCTTTTTCTGTTTTTGCAGCAAAAGAAGTAAACTTTTTAAGCTAAATGATGCATGGGCTTATAGTTCTTGATAGAAAAGAAAAGCAGAGCTAATAAATTCAAGAGCCATAGAAGAGTGTTTCTTTTTATTATTTGTTGGTGTGTTTTTTCCAGTAAATTGAGCAAACTTTTCAAGCAAAATGCATGGGAAAAAACACAGAAAGCAAAGAAAAGAAGCAAAATAGCCCAATTTGAAGAACCAGAGAAAGGGAGAGGGAGAGGTTGGTATTTGATGGGAGGGAGCAAGTAGGGAGGGAGATGGGAGTAGCCTGTAATTGGAAGGCAAAGCACATGCATGAAGGGGTCCACATATCTGAGAATCTAAAGGCTGTCAACACCAGATTGAAAAGGCTAGTAGTTGTGGGAGAGAGAGAGAGAGAGAGAGAGAGAGAGATTTGGATTTGGATTCCTTCATGAGGTCCATGGATATGATTGTATACGTTGGCAATGGCAATGTTTCTTGTCTGGATATTGCGTTGTATGATATCTTTCCATTGCTTTTCGGTACTTCATTGTGAGATGAATTTTGAAAGTTGAAGTGGCATGTGGTCATTGGGTGGAGGATTCAAGCAACCTAGCCACCATCAATCAGATGGGTCTCTGTTTGACCAAAAATATTTTAAGGTCCAGGATTCAAACTTATCTTACTTGTTAAGGTTCCAACTTTCATGCATGTTCTTTAAGCTACGGGGGTTTATTTGTTTTCATGTTCCAGCCTATCTTCTTCAAATTATTAGGTGGTCAGATTATTTGTTTACGTCGTCCGATACGTTTTTATGTATTTTTTATTTTGATGTATTAATAATACAAAAACATATAACATTGCATTACAAAACACACTCTTAAACCATTTTCTTTTAATTGCATAAGATGTTTAACTTTGAGTTTTTTTTCTTTCTTCCAACCCTGTTCTTGGCATAGTTACAAAGAGTCTTGCGTAATCTAAGTTCCAAGTAGCAGGTTGGTCTGACCAACCCATGAGCAACAGATTAATTTAATTACTTTCATCAAAATGATGTTTGTTGCATGTGGCCATATGTGTCTTTTGCACATCATTTTATAGGTAAAATATGTTTTTTTAGTCTCGTGTTTTCTTCCTCTTTAATTTTGGTTCATTTATCTAATATTTTTAGTTCTTGATTTTTTTTTAAAAATATTTCCAAAAATAAGATAAAAAACAAATAACAATAATGTTGCTTTTAGATAAAATGATTTTGTTTTAATAAAAAAAACTCTTATTTAAAATTAAACTTGTCTCAACCCGAGCTACAAGTTAACCCCTCCATACATGTTCTGTAACTATGGTTGTTATTATAGATAGAACAAGTCCTTCATTTCTTCATGTTTTCTCAAATTGTTTTAAAGCATGCCTGAATTAGTCCATCACTAGAATTATTTGTTCTTAAATTAAAAAAAATAATAATAATGTCTTCAAAGTATAATATATTCCTCAATTTGGTCCTTCTATCTAATTTTTTATTTATTAAAATATGTTTACTTCTTCATAAAATGTCATCGTTGTATTGCATACTATATATAGTTTGAACAGAATAACTTCGAAGGACGTAGGTAGAAGAAATAATACCATACTCTAGAAAATAAGGTTAGCTCATAGAACCTTTTCTTTGTACAAACATACAAATAAGAAATGATTCTAAAAATAATTTTAAAATAAAAGAGGGTGAAAACCCTAGCTCCCCCCTTTTTTGAAGTCGTCATTAGATAGAGGGATTTCATTGTGGAATGTCTTATAATTTGGAGATGTAATTGAGGAAATATTTAGTTTGATGACTAATGTGAGAATTTATGTATTAATAGGAGAGTAATATGGAATTTGTCCATTCTTATGTCTTAAAAATTGCTTTATGTTCTATAATAAGCATAGCAAAACCCAACAGTTTTTGGTGATTTATTATTTATTTATTTTTTACACTAGTTTAAAATCTGGTTTTATTTATTTTTCATGTAGATTAAAAGAGGTTTCTACTTCACATTGAATTATAGGGTCAATTATTATTATTATTATTATTATTATTATTATTATTATTATTGAGTTAATTTGGATAAGATAGATTTTTCTTTTTTGAAACTTGACTAGCTTGAATAATTAAGAAAGAACTAGTCATGTAATTTTGTGTTTGTTTGGTTACACTTGACATCCTTCATCGTGTCCTTTTGAGATAACTTTGGCAAGGAAACACATTTGGTGAGAAATGATAAAAAAAAAAAATGGTTTTTCATCAGCAAACAAGGATACTAATATCTTAAAACTTCATCTAAGACATCCTAATCATAAATCAAAAAGATTACGTGTGTATTTAATTAAATAAATTGATAAATATATTGCCAAAATACAAATAAAAATATTTCAATGTGTATTTTTACTAAAACATCTTAATCATCCCCAGGGGACAGCCTGGCGGCAACAGGCCTCGCTCTCATACACGGGAGCGAGGTTCGAGCCATCCTAGCGCCCTATCCCAAACCTATAAGAGCCTGGGACAGCCGGGAGTTTATGTATGCTCTGGGCTCATAAAATGCGCTTTCCGGGTCATGTGGTTCCCACGTTATCCAAAAAAAAAAATCAAGAGCTTTTGTCTCTTGTAGAGAAATGCATGTTTTGTATAATCATGGTAGCATGTGTTGCCGTACTGAAAGAAAACATGTTGTCTTGTTTTTTAATGGCAGTGATGTTTGGGTATCAATATATGTAGTTTGTGCATACATATTTTTTCACATTTGCTTCATTAGTTGTAATGTGCAATAGTTGAAAATTGCTTATTTTATAATTTCACGTTATATAAAAAATGCTCTCGAATATGCATTTTGGCATATTATTTCAATTCATATTTGAATTTCATTTCAAATTTCATACTATTTGAATCATTTAAAAAAGCTAACATTGTTAAATTTTATCTTATATGGTCATGTCATGCCTCAAACTTCATGCTATGATGGCCCTCTAGCTTTTAGGGAACTAGAGTTTGTAGAAAGTACAATGAGATTAAGGGTATGCTTGGGACAACGGTTGTGGTAGCTTTTCAAAGTGCTTTTCGTACTGAAATACATCAAAATAATATTTTTTATTTTTTAAAAATAATTTCTGACATCAGCACATCAAAATGATCTAAAAAACACCAAAATATATTCATTTAAAATAAAAAAAAAATTGAATTTCAGCAAAACGACGATTTGGCCGCAGTGCCAAACGGGCTCTAAAGAGAATTGGTGTTTTTTCCAACCAATCTATGGCGACATTCAAAATCCCCTTCTCAAAATGTAGAATACTATATCTTTGATCCTTTTCATTTATATCGATTTTGATTTCCAAGTAAAATATATATTATCAAACACTTTTAAGTTAAAAAAGGATTATACTTTAATCGTATAATAATATTATCTAAATAGTGAACTTTAATCGAAATAAATCATTTAAAAAAGTGTAGTGAAAAAATATAACAAAATAATACCATAAAACATAAATATAATAAAAAAAGGAATTAAGAGGAATGAGATTTAAAAGAAATCCAAGCATGGGGTAGGAATTGTTTTTCTTTTCTTAACATTCCATACATTAAAAGCTACCTTGTTATCATTATTAACCGGAACTAAATGAGGAAGGAATTCCTCTCATTACTAACATTGTTAAGTTTTTTTTAATGTTAATTTTTATCTTTTAATATTGTATTATTAGGGAATTAATTTTATAATTTATTTTGATTTATTTTCTATGAGTTTATCTCAGTATCATGACTCGTGTTGCGAGTTTTGGTGGTTAATCCGATTGATATTATTGAGTTTGTTTCTGAAATTACTTTGTGTTAAAAAATGTATTAAAATGATTTATTTTTTATTTTTAAAAAATTATTTTTGATATCAGCACATAAAAATGATCTAAAAACATCATTTTTTTTTTGCAAAAGACCCTAATGGTAATAAAATAACTAAGAAAAGTCTATCTATATAAAAAAGAAAACAAGAAAAAACTAATGAAAAAGGAGTCGTTGCCTACAACCTAAACTAGAGGTAAAAAAGTATTTTGCAAAATTAAAGAGAGCAGAGAGAGTTATTATTTATGTATCTTAATGTTTAACCACCCTTTCCCCTCCCTTTATTTACTTTATTTTCTACACATAATTATTGAATTCCATGAACAAATAATTTATATTATCTTCTATTATATTAATGTTTATTTGTATGTAATAATAATTTTTACAAGCCTGTCAACTATCCTTGAATCTTTACCTTTCAATTATTTTGTATACCCTCGTTAGCTTATCTTTTTCAACCAAACACAGCCTTAATGATTTCCATATTCTCTAGAAGAGATCCCTCCAGAGAGAGCTGCTCTGGAAAGAAGCAGCTTCCATACTTTTCTTCATTGCATAACAGCTGTGCAGTCAACATATGATTCTGGCTAAATTGACCTTTGTGAAGAGGAAGGTGTGAGCCTTGTCGTCTCATCAATGGACCCTCCCACTTTGCGACACTAACCTCTCAATTTCCATGCCTCCCCTTCTTTGTTCTTTACCTCTTTTTTGTTGCCCTATTAGAGGTTTCATACTAGCGTTTTAAAAATATTTTTAATGATTTTATATTATTTTCATGTGCTGATATTAAAAATAATTTTTTAAAAATAAAAAAACATGATTTAATACATTTTTGAATAAAAAATATTTTAAAAAATAATATCAATTATATTTAAAAATAGTCGCGAATTCATATGGTAAGGCTGTTCGCCTTTATCTTCAGCAAAAAAAGATAACCATATCCGGGATTTTCATTTCCAAAGGAAAGAAATCCTACACACATTTCCTACTCACGTTGCCTTCACAAGATGACATGTAACATCAATGTTTGATTCTATCATTTATTTGATTGAAAATACCTTTTCAACCTGGCTATAAGCATTATAACATGGTCCCTCTTCTTCTTTTCCACCTAGTGATATTCAATTTGATATTAAAAAAAAAAAAAAATACATGAAAATTAACTTTTGATCCATCTAGTACATCAATTTACAATTCATTTAAAAAAAAAAGATTTTTTTTTCTCTTCAAAATAACATTGTTTAAACTCTTTAAAAAAAAAAAAGCCTTTAAACAATGTTATTCTAAACTAATCCGAGTTAATATAAACTAACTCGGTCAACCCGTAACTCAAATCTTGAATTGAGTTATAGACCATATGATGTTTAGTAATTATACTTCTAAAATTAAAAAAACAAGAAGTTTAAACAACGTGAAAATGGTAAATAACTTGAAAATGGCATTTGCTTCCGTGTCTGTCTTGTGGCTTTTGGGGTAAATTTGTTCGGAATTTTTTTATTTATCATCTCTTGATTTAAACCATATTTTTTTTATGCTGGGCTCTGGCCCTTAAAAGGCCCATATTGGGTGGGGGATCTTAAGAACTGAGACATGCCTTTTTCTTAAAGGACCAAAAAGGTAATTGCAAAACTAACTCAAGTGAGCCCATGGTCCACATGAAATGGATCAACGTTTTTCCATGTGTTAATGGGCCGGTCGTCTCTGCTCTCTCCTCCTTCTTGTTCTGGGATATTCTATCAACTTTCACATCTTCATCTGTTTTGGTACTCCTGTAAATGCTTTTCAAAGTCTAAAAAAAAAAAAACTGATTTGACTCAATTTTGATCCTCATTATTTTAATTTTAAGTTTTTGTTTTGGATCTTTTTTCGTAGTTGATTTTTTTTCTAATTTTATCTTTTGATATTTAATTAGTTAAAAATAAAACTTCATAATTTTTTTAATTTTTTTTTTGATATAAGGACTTGAGTCATGAATTCAAAAAGTAAAGGTTGTTGATATTGTTTTTTTTTTTTTATTTATTTCATCATTCAACATTGTTTTTTTTTCTTTTAAAAAATAAGCTTTGTGATTTTCTCTATTTTTTGAAATGAGATTATTTTGATTTTATAACATGGATTGCGGGTTTGAAAAGTTAATCTGAGTTAGTTTTACTTTTATTACTGAGGTTATAGGTTTGTCATATTAACTAAGGCTAACTCGAACTAATTTGTTTGTCTTGTTTCTTTTATCTAATATTATATTCTTGTATTTAATTAGTTGAGAATTGAGCTATATTATTTTTTTAGTTTTTTAGGTTATTGAGACACACACACACAAGGGAGATGCTAACTCATGGCATATCCCATTCGAAGTGGATTCTAACAAATCTGGACGTATGCCATAAACAAAGATAAAGCAAGGCTCCCGAGGGAATAATTAAAGGAGTCAATAAGTAAATATTATAACTTAAACCAAATTAAATAATCGACCAGAGACTATGATTCGGACTGGTTAGCGATATGAAATATGCCTCTTCATCACTACAACTAGAAAAATAATTTTCTAGATATTTGTCCAATATTCACAATCAAGTTGGTGCGTTTTAAAAAAAAAAATCTCTTACGAGCAGCCAAGCCATGATGGCAAGAGAAGGAGGGCATTTGATATAAAAAAAAAAACATTCTAGAATTTTGGAGAAAGGAATTTAACATTCCAAACATTCTTATGTTTTACCATGGAAATGATCCGAAAATCTTGAAAATACGAACATTACATTGCCGATGGAAGTTCGAAATTGAGGTGTTAAGAAATTCAATATCTTTATATGATTAGATGAATTAAAATTTAAAAGTAAAGTAATTTATTTATTTATATTTTTCATGAATTTTCAACCATGACAAACAATTTTTAAGATTATGCACTTCACCCTACCTCAAGTTGTTTGATAAAATAAATCAAATTCTCATAAATTTCATATGTCTTAGTATATTGTGCAGTCCACTAAATTAGGAATATGATTCACTTTTAAGATTAGGAGAATTTGAGATGCAAGTACATTCTTTTTTTTTTACTTAAATGCCTTCATTTTTATATTCAGTTTATCTACATAACTTTGTTTTTTACTAATTATAATATAATATTTTTAGGAAACTAGTATAGATATGAGAGGACATGAATATGAACATTAAATAGATTAATTAGTCCCCATTCTTTTTATGATATTGTATGTTCCTTTTTTAAGTTTTTGAATATCATAAGTCAGTCCTATTATTAGAGTTGATTCATTCTTTTTTTCTTCTTCTAAATATCCAAATAGCCCTTTTTAAATGGACTTATGATTTTGTTTGTTGTGGTTGAGGTTGAGGTTGAAAAAATTAATTAGCAATGAACCAAAAGTCGGGCAAAAAAAAGGTGAAATTGTGATGGACAGCTCATAAAACAAAACATATTAAGAAATATAGGGGCTCAATATTGAGATCTTTAAACCAAAAGAATCGAGTTGTTATTTTTCTAAAATATAGGGACTAAATAAAAATAGCTTACAGAGAAAATAGGCAACGGGAAAGAGCGGCTTCTTGGGAAGCCCACCAAGCGGCGCCAACGTGAGACTGTCGGAAATTGCCATGGCTAAAACAATGTATGTTGGTGGACGACAACACTTGATCACGTGCATAAGTGGGGATTATATTGTAGACATGATCAAAAAATGATTTATTGGCTTTCTCCTTTTTAATAATCTTTATTTATTGATTTCACATTTTATTTACAGAGAAGAAAAATTGGACATGTAGTTTCAATGATACCATGTTTTTTTTTTTTTACATTTTGTATTTCTTGAATAATGTGGAAAACCTCAGTTTTGTCCCCAATCTATTACCCAACTCAATTACCAAATATCCCATCAATTAGATACATAATATAGCAATTTGATTCATTCCAATAAATATTTTTTGCTTGATGTGAATATTTTAAATAAAAAGCAGCATCATGTTGAAGAAAAGCTAATAAGAAAAAAAAACCAAAGACATTGAAAAAGGATCCAAGTGAGAATTATCTAAGATGTAGGGACTCAAATGAGTTTTTTTAGTTAAGTCAAGGATGGGTAAGCTAACGGCCAATTTAAGAGTGTAGTATTTTTCGTTCAAAATCGTATTCAAATAATGTCGTTGTTTCTAAAAATTTATTTTTGATATCAACACATAAAAATAATTTAAAAATATCAAAAAAAAAATATTTTTTTAAAAATCATTTTTTCTCAAAATTATTTTGAAATAGAGCGACAAACATATACTAAATGGAGAGATACCCTATTCTTTAATGGTCATGGCAGTGCTTCCTTTCAATGGTTTCCAGCATCTTTTTAACAATAGGATCTCTTTTTGGGATGATTTGTCGACATTGCATTGGTTTGACAAGAAAGATGATCACTTTTAATCACTATCAATACCTTATTACCTGCTTTAGTTAGCATTGAAATTAACAATATTAGTATTTTATAAATCTGTGATTAGGTTTCTAATGGCCTAGATTATAGGCATCTCATGACCAGCACGACCTACTAGCTCTTAGCCTCTTCGCATGGGGTGAAAAGAAAGCTGAGAATGCTAACCTAGTTAATTTACCAAGTATTATTTCTCGGCTAGTACCATGTCTTCTGTACTATTCTCGTAGTTTATTAACGTTGTCACATGCATTTAAATTTTGTGGTGCAATGATTTAGGTATGGCTGGATGCAGCACTTGATGTATTGTAAAGCCAGGCCAGCATTATTGTTAATACCATGGTTTGAAATAGAAATCGCAACAACTCTAGCTAGCAGGGAAGTGAAATCAAAGTTTCTCTATATTCTTATCATTTGTTAGGTTAAGAAGCGATGATGAATTTGCTTTTCTTATGATCTCAGATTTGAATTATGAGGTTGTTAATATGATAGTTACTGGAAGGTTATATGGTCGTTAACTTCAAAACCCATGAGATTAATCGAGATATAAGTAAATTAGCACGGACATCTATGTTAATAATAAAAAAAAAACGATGATGAATATAACATAGATTTGGGATGGAGCTAAAAAGCATTATTGGAGGGAATCATCTCACATTCAACTAAAGGGATACTTTGATGAATGAGAGGGTTGGGAAATAATCATTCTTAGGTTATTTTTTATATATGATTTGCTAATCAACTAATAAATCTCTCCCTTCTTTTCCTTTCTTTATATAAAATATATTATTTTACCAATTTAGTTTTTTAATATATAAAAAAGAAGAGGAAAAACTCTTTAGCAACCAAGAAAGACCCAGAGGACTCATGTCAACTCAACAGCATATAATCTAAAAATGTGCATTGGACCACCATCATTTCAACTAAAATGTTCATATCTTAATGTGATCTAGTAGCAAGAACTTAAAATTAAAATATTCTTTTTGAGATCTATAATTATTAATATGATGACTACTAGAAGTTTTCACGGTCAATAACTTTAAGACCCATTACATCAGTTAAGATATACGCAAACTGGTCCGAACATCCATGATAATAATAATAAAAAAAGTCCATCTCGTTGATGCTGCTTCCAATTTCCTAACAACTCCATTGCTTTGTTGAATTTTGCACTCAGTTTCACTATGCTGCTGTTTAGATTATGAGTTGTAATGTAACAAGAGATTATGGAAGTGGATGGAGACATGGATGGATCGATCGATGATGACATGATTGTCGATCAACGACTATGAAGGGCGGTGACATTGGTATTATCCTGATTTGTGACCGACCAATCAGCATCGACCTTTGTTACCTCGTTGGAGTTTTTGGGGAAAGAGGCAGTAGACATCTGCCAGATCACTTTACAGACTGTTATTTTAAGGCAAAATTTTAAGGTAGAATTTAAAGTGCTGCAATGTGATCTGAACTTTGTTTTTTCTTTTTTAAAAAATCAAAATTCTCCACATTCTCCTCCATCTCCAAGTGCCTTTGCTGTTCTTTACTCATTTTCCACCTTTGAAGACAAAAGTTGACTTGTCGTTTTAAACCCAGTTAATTCCATTCATTCTTCAGTTTTTTCCCCAATAATTATAATAATAATAATAATAGTGATAATGCTAGTGATAATTTATTATTCGATGTTAGATTTGTTAGAGATTAAATTTTTTTTTCATATATAGTATTTTTAGTTTAATAATTTATATTATGAGTTTGAAAAGTTTACATGACTCAATATTCTTTTTTTATTTTTTTTATTATTACTCAACATAATTTTTTTTTTAAAAAAACTAATCATCTATATTTCCGTTGAATTTATTAAATAACCGAATTCATATCGAGTTAGTTTTTATATAATTTTATTAAAAACTAATGCTATGCAAAAATTCAATTCAAGTAAGATTTGTTTTCCAAATCTAATAGCATTATAAAAATATTTCAATGTTCTTAATGCTTTTTTTTTAAAAAATTAATTCAATTTAGCTCCTGGTGTTCAACATAGTGTCTGTTCAGAAGTATGACTGCAATTACTTTTGAAAATATTTTTCGTTCAAAAATATATTAAAATGATATTTTTATATTTTTAAAAATTATTTTTACATCATCACATAAAAATAAAATCAAAATACCAAAACAAAAATAATTTAAAATAAAATAAAAATTCAATTTTTAGAAAAACATTTTTAAAATAAAATGAAAAATAGCCCGTAGTGGTAAAACGTAAAACCAAAGTTTAATTTGAGAAAGGTCAATGATGCACAAGTACATGATAAGACACCACGTATAATAAAATAGGAATTGATGAGTTCCTACTCTTCCCCGGAGTTGATTAAAAAAATACAAAAAGAAGGAGCAATAATGCAACAGCATAAAATAATAGCAAGGGAAATATCCCTTTAGATTTCTGGGGAATTTAAATAAAATAAAAAATTAAATGCTGATGGCATTCCATGCATGTCCTAGTCCCATGCATGTCATGCAAGAATGAAGGGCAGTACTTCAGGGTTGCGTGTACATGTCGCTATGGCATCAAAAACCATAAAAAAGTACATGATGCTATGGCATCGTATGCATAGCCTAGTACTCCTCTACCTGTCATGCAAGAATGAAAGTGGTACTTCAGGGTTGTTTGTCTAGGATGGCGATACAGAATCTAGAATGATTAGGATTGGGAATAATTTTTTTTTTTAATTATGTTTGCATGGCCAGTAATTGTATGTTAATTTTAATACTAAAAAGTAGATGATTGTGATAGAAAACAATTTTGTTTTTTAAAATGTCTTTTTTGATTTACAAGGTATTTATAGTTTTTAAAGAGTAAAAACATAATTATTTATTTCTAAAAGAGCTAATAAATGGGTATTATAGTGAGTCAAATCCTTGATCATGCTCAATTAGACTTGACATGCAACTAGGTCACGTGTCAATGTGTCGAGAAGGTCATTAAACTCATGTCCAATTAGGTTTGGCCTGCAGCAAGCCCTATGTTTATAGGTCAAGAAGGTCGTTAGATCTATATCCAATTAAGTTTGACATGATGCTAAGCTCAATGAATTTAATAACTCGCCAAACTCATATTTGTTTAAGCTATACATGCAATTGATCCCAAGAACGATGAGTTTAACAACTCGTGAGACTCGTGTCCTATTAGACTTGACATGAAACAAGTCCTTGGAGCTTGACTTGTAACAACAATGGAAAGACATTGGATTTAAAATTGAGTTAGATCCATGTTATCTGTTTTCTGTATCTATTATAAAGTCTATAGATAAATATGACTTAAACCCCACCCACCACCTATCAATGAATGATTGCCCTTCCTTTCAATATTCTAGACATGAAATTGGGCTAAAACTTTATTTTTCATAATGTCAACATTGCTGATCCATCCGTCTCTCAATGAAATCTGCAATTCAAGTTTTTTTATAAAAAAAACAATACTTTTTGACTTAAAAATGCATTTTGAAACATAGAAAAACACGTCATTAAACGGGCACCTACTATAGTTAAGCTAGACATGGTTGCACAGGAAAGGCGATGGTGGTTCAGATAGATGGAGAGTACTTGAGTGACCCCATGCACTCTGGATTTATCTGCACAAACTTTTAAAGTGGAGAGAAAGTGAGAATCTTTTGTGGGGCTAATGATTTACACTGTTTTGCTCGTTGTAGCTGTAGATATGTTCTTATCCTAGTTGCAGTTCTTTTGTGAGTTGTGGTGCTTGTGTTTTGTGTGTAGGCAAGCAGCAGCTGAGTTGATTGTTATGAGAAGCTGCTCAGAAAATCACCAAAAACATCTCCCAAGTACATTGGCTAAGACTTTGTGACAGTTTAGTTGAGAGACTATTAATTCATATTTGATTTATGCTTTTTTCTTTCTTTTATAGTTTTGGATTATTCAACAAAATAACGCCTTTTATCTGACTTATCGGACTCCCCACCACAGTTCCCCCCTCCCTCCGCCCCCACTCTCTCTGCTTCCCTTTTTCTTTCCCATAACTAAAAATCGATGCCCACCATCTCTATCACTCTCTCTTTCCATTATCATTTCTCTTTCTGTGTTGAAAGAACAAAGAAACCAACCCACAAGCTAGTTTTGTCTTGAGATGATCATCGACAAATCATTCAGGGGAATAGCACCAGTTAGCCAAGTGTTTGTTTCCAGTTTCTAAGAAGTGCTCTCATTCTTGATTTCCACCAGCTAGGTTGGCAGCAGCAGCAGCAGCAGTGAGTTTCACTTTCTATTCAGGATGATAAAGCTGTACTTGCTATCTTATTCTCTTTGTAGTAGCTTTTGGGTAGCTCTTGCTGTTTTTTTTTAGAGCAGAGAAAGCGTGTCCCTTGATGATTCATATATGTCCTTTGATGTTCTTATTCTGTTTCTGTTCTTTCCTTACCTCTCACTTTAGGAATTTTGATGGTTGCTCTGCCTGCTTCAGGCTTTTGAGATTGAAGAAGATAAGCAATCTATTCTGTTTTTCCTAGGTACAGCATATGAATTAAGTTCTGCAAACATGGGTCTTTTTGTTTTCCACAACAGAAAATCACACGATACTTAATTTTGTTTGATCGGGTTCATAAATACCACCAAGGAACTGAATTTGCTGTGGTAAAATGCTACGTTGATCAATATTCATGATTTGCATAGAAATATACACTATCTGCCCTTTCTTCAACCAAGACTGCTACTTCTGCTAGCTCATATTTACCTGAACAGGTTCTCTTCCTTTCAAATTCGACTTA
The DNA here is from genome assembly GCA_964035475.1 of Salix caprea. Lineage (NCBI taxonomy): Eukaryota > Viridiplantae > Streptophyta > Magnoliopsida > Malpighiales > Salicaceae > Salix > Salix caprea. The sequence goes on from OZ037745.1 coordinate 8,667,589, forward strand.
TTTGCATCAAATTCGGATATCTGTTCATAATTCCCCAGGCAAAGATAATCAAATAAGTTTTCAATCTAGAACAGAGGATTTTAACTTTACCTTTCTGTGTTTCATCTACTATAGGCTTTGTGCTTTCCTTTCCTTCAAAGTAAATTTTGGCCCTTCAAAATATTGACTTAGGACATGATTTTGGTCCAGTAATATGAGAATATCTGTTTCGTTTTCTTTTTCCTTTTGTTTTAATCCTGTAAAATGTTCAAATCCTTGAGATTTGAAGCTTAGCTTACTTCACATGTATCTTGTTCCTATACATTTTGTCTGGATTAGGATGCAGCCTGATCTCTTTATATTCTGTCAATTGTTAATTTTATTGCCACCACATTTTTCTTGAGATAAATGAATGCCAGTCAAGGAGAGAGTCCTTTTCTATCATCCTCCAATATATATCTAATCGTGGAGGAAACATGGCCTCATAGTAGCTCACAGTGGACCACTGGAAAGAGGGCATGACACTGAGGCCAGATCCTTTTTTGTTTGAATGCTTTATGCCTCAACTCACTTAGCTTCGATTACGACAGCACAAGTCCAATCCAATGCTTTGAAGCATTTAAGGTTTTGCTTCAAACAACAGCCATTAATTTACCTTCAGATTGTTCCTATCTTGTTTTTCTATCTGTTTGTTTGTTCCTGGAGTATTGTTTATATTTAAGAGTTCCTAATCTATGTTTTTATTTTGGAGGTTGCCATTCTGTTAAATTTCTTGCTATAAATTTCACAATCGCTCCCAGTTCCTACAAGTTCAACTGTCGAACACTATTTACTCACCATGCTGAATTCTGCAGGTTGAAAACATCTATAGTTTCAACCAACCGGCTCAATCTGGATACTGCTCAGAAACTATAAACGCGGAGTATCTCCCTGTGGTGTTAACTAATATCATCAAAGAAAGATGAAACCAATTATTGATCTGGAAGTTGAGGCCACCTCAGAAAATGTTTCCGAAGCTAGCAGCCAAGTAGCTTCCAACTTGTCAAACCAAGAAAATTCTGCAGGCCCCTCCAACGACAGCCTCACTAACTCTTCTTATCTCACAAATGCCATAGCAGCAGCTCATTCTGGTTCGGAAATGGTTTCCCTTGACTTAACCCTTCGCTTCAACAATGATGAGTCAGGTGGAAGAGACTCGGTGGGGCTATCACTGTCAAGCACAAGTGAGAGCAGCAACGAACCTGCATCACGTACCACAGCCGAAGCAATACCACGAGTGTTTTCCTGCAATTACTGTCAGCGCAAGTTCTTCAGCTCGCAGGCACTTGGTGGACACCAAAACGCTCACAAGAGAGAACGAACATTAGCTAAGCGTGCGATAAGAATGGGTATTTTCTCGGAAAGGTATGCCAGCCTAGCATCGTTGCCTCTGCATGGATCCTCATTCCGATCCCTGGGGATAGAGGCACATTCTTCAGTGCACCAAAACTTTGCGCCGCCGGTGAGGTCACTGGAAATAAGCAGCGGCGCAAGATTTGATCATGGTTACGCAGGCCTGCCAGTATTTATGGAGGATGATGAGGCGGAGCTGCTATGGCCAGGTAGTTTCCGACAGGCAGCTGTGGCAGACGATGCTCATCCAAGTTTTGTAGTCGCAGGAAGCTCAAATATGAGCTTTTTCGGGGCAACTCCGCCGGTGGACCTAGATGATTCCGCGCCAGATCTCACACTAAAACTTTGATCGATGACATTGGTTGCAGTATTTCTGCTCCGATGTTATCTCTTGTATAGCTGCAATGGATAATGGCTGAACTTTTATATTCCCTGTTAAGAATTTGCATGTCAGTGTATAAGAGCTTCACAAGGATTATTCTGGAGCTTCTTTGTTTGTTATATCTATGTGATTTATCCTTTTAATTTGCTGTAACTGGTAGTTTGATTATGTGTTCTGTCTCTATTTTCGGCAGTATGCTTCTAATCTACAAAATAGACCGCGGAAAAACTCCAAGCACCATATAAATTTACTTTTAATCCTTGACTTAGATATCGAAATACAAAACAGTCCCTAAACTAAACAAATGGGTTTTCCAAATATATATAGTTGATCCGACTATATCCAAAGCCCCTAATCAAATTACAAAATAACTAATAATAGCGTTGTGAATAATTTATGCATATAATATAAGACCTTCATGAACTATTTTGACCTTAATTTTTATTATTTTCATTAAACATTTTGATTATTTCTTCTAGAAGTATGACGTTCAATTCCTTTAATCCCACCAATCCCCTTTGTTGATAAATGTCTTCATCTTCTTGTTTTTACTCTATCTCGATACTAACATACTTATCTAAAATTGCACTCAATCTTCTTGTTTTTAAAAATACATCTCAATGTACCAGCAATTTATTTCAATCATCAGATTGCTGGCAATGTATATCACAAAAACCACAGAGTGAGCCATGTAGTATATCAGGAGAAGGGATTTGGGCTGACCGAGGGACGGGTGGAATCAATGATGGAGTGACCAAGAACAGAGAACCTATTTACCTTAAATCGATTGAGTAATTAGGTATCAGAGATTACAGCCAAAAACACTTGTGTTTTGTTTTGTTTCAAAATAACAGAAACTCATTGTTGGCACCCAAAGCAATCCGATGGGTCTGTAATTGCCAGTGCGTCCCAACGTGAATTCGTATAATTAAACACATTTCCTCTTCTTTTTCCTTGAAATGAGGAGAATTGAAAGGGAGCTGTAACAAAAACTTCACCCCTTTCCTCTATAAATCCAGAGGGAAGCAGAGTAGTATTTTCAACGAACCTCCACCTTCTATTCCAAGTGAAATATGGCAGGCCTAAGATTCTATGATTTTTCCATCTTTTTGGTGTTATTTTCAAGCCTTCTTGTCGCAACGAGCTGCCATGGTCTCTCTCGTAATGCCTTGTTTATTTTCGGTGGTTCATTGAATGATGTTGGAAATAACAACTATATGGAAACTGCGATCAAAGCAAACTTTCTGCCATACGGGGAAACCTTCTTCAAGAACGCAACAGGGAGGGCTTCTGATGGTCGATTAGTCCCTGATTTTATTGGTGAAAAGAAACGAAATCCTTAGCAGCATTTTTCTTTTTTATATTATTACTGTTTTAGAAATGAGTTATTAGAACATGATTCTGGAAATTGTTTTCTTTTTACAGCCGGGTTTGCCAGGTTACCATTGATTCCACCCTATCTAAGTCCCGATAACAATGACTTCACAAATGGATTGAACTTTGCATCAGCAGGAGCTGGTGCTCTGACAGAAACTAATGTAGGAATGGTATGTGGTTTTATTTCTACGCTCTTCTTTTTCTTTGTGGGACGGCTCAGCTGATCATGCTGCATGATATTGATAAGTTGAATTTCTTCCTAACACTACTAAATATTTTTACATCTCTTCTGAAGACTATAGGCCTTAAAACTCAACTGAGTTTTTTCAAGTTCATGGAGAAGAACTTGAACGCCAAACTTGGCGAAGCAAAAACGAAGACGTTGTTGTCTAGAGCTGTTTATATGTTTGGCATTGGAAGCAATGATTACATAACATTTGCCACCCGCAAGACCGCCGAGCTGCCGTCCTACACCAGGGAAGAGTATGTCAGGATGGTTATCGGCAACCTGACGGATTCGATCCAGGTAATCCACATTTCAGGAAAGGATTGTGAGAGAGCTATGAGAAATCACTATTGATTCCTCACTCGACGACATGAGTTTATAAATTGAAATGATTATATATTTGACATAATATCACAAGTTCAATGACTAGAAGACTTTTGAGAAGTCGATATGATTTCCTTCAGATTTGACTATACGTAATGGTTTATCAGGAAATTCATAGCATGGGAGGAAGGAAATTTGGATTTTCTAACGTGGGTGATGTGGGCTGCTCTCCATTCCTGAGATCACTTAACAATGCCAGAAACAATGGATCAGGATGCATGGATGAAGTTACGATTCTAGCAGAGCTCCATAATAAAGCACTAACAAAAGCCCTCAAAAAACTGGAGAGAAAGCTTGAAGGATTCAAGTTTTCCATTTTTGATCTCTATGCAGCTTCCAAGGAAAGAATCGACAACCCCACAAAATACGGTAATTAATATTCCTATCTATCCATTGTTAATTATTCGAGAAGATAGTTATAATCCAATATATATTTTCTATTCCAATTTTCTGTGAAGGTTTCAAGGAGGGTAGGGTGGCATGCTGCGGCACCGGTCCTTACAAAGGAAACCTATCTGGTTGCTGTGCAAAAACAGTGTGCGATAATGTCAGCGACTACTTGTTTTTCGACGGGGTTCATCCGACAGAGAAGGCAAACTACCAATTTGCAAGGCTAATGTGGAGTGGAGGTGCCGACATAGTGAAGCCTTACAATCTTAAAACACTGCTTAAGAAAATATAGACAAGATAATTATCCTTAACCGAATGTAATATCAGTTCTCCAAAAATCAAGGAGCATGATCAAAAAATATTGTAAGTGTCCGGCAATCAATGAAGCTTTAAGGTTTTAGTGATGTAGAGCTTGTGAATCTCATTGTCCATTTATGCATCTAATATAAGACCTTCATCAACTATTTTTACCTTAATTTTTATTATTTTCATTAAACATTTTGATTATTTCTTCTAGAAGTATGACGTTCAATTCTTTTAATTCCAACAATCCCCTTTAAAATATTACTTAGTTAAAATAGCACTCAATATTTTATTAAAAAATTTCCCATCTTCTTGCTTTTAAAAATAGTTCTCAATAATTTGTACCAGTGATTTATTTCAATCACCAGATTTTACTATTTTATTTAATGTTCAGCTAATAAATTTATTTTATAATTTCATTGTGCAGTGGTTTCTAGTTATTAATTCCAACTGGACTGTGTATTATATGATCAAAGTGGATGATATACTCAATACTGGCCACTGAAACTCTTTTTGTTTTTTCTATTATTTCTTTTGGATATGAGGAGATTTCAGCTCCTGAAAAGTGTTTTTTTTTGTCCAAGTGAGTGAATAAAACCTTGAATGTTTCAGGCTCTTACATAAAATACATGTTCTGCCTCAAATTTAAGATCTGCTGTATAAATCGCAAGTTTTTGCAGTTTACTTAGAGACATGTTAGATCTTGTTTACACATGTATTTAAATAAGGTGTTGTTGTTGGTGTGTGGGTGTGCATGCTATATTCTATGTTACAAGTCACGGTTTGTAGCCATTAAAATTCAAATTCATGTATCAAATTTGCGACACACACACACACATTATCCAAAACATACTACGTTTAGAAAAAATATTTACATTTAAAATACATATCCATATATGAATTAAAAAGAAATAGTAGTTTTTCGTTACAGGGAAATACAAGTTGACTTGCCCACGCGTTGTGCTGGGCTTTTTTCTATATAGAATACTAATTAATTTTTTACGTGATGTAATTAGTTAATTTAATATTTAATTAGTAAAATTATAATCGATAAAATATGTTAGAAATGATTTTTTCCATCTAAAAGGAACAGTGTGATCAAAACGGGAAGTGATTCGTATATTTTTTAATTGTAAATAACCTAGGTAAATTTGTCGACCTTTTATTTTTTTGAGTTGCTTTTTTCCTCTAGTAATATTAGATCTGAAATATTTTAAATAAAAATATTGTAATTTTTTTTTAAGAAATAAACTTAAACAAAAGAGCACAAAATTAGAATTAAAAGCCAAAATAATTTTTTATTTTATAAGATTTATTCATCATATTTTATAATTAGTCTCACATATTTATAAGAAAAAAAACCTAAAAATAATCATTATCATTATTTTGAATGCTTTATGTATGCTTTTTTTATGTAGAAAATTGAATGATTTCATACATGTTGTAACTGGTTATTTTAATATTTAATTTGTAAAATTGTAATTAATGGAATATCTTAGAAATGGTTTTTTTTTTCATCTAAAAGTGATTGAATGTTGTTACCGTTAAAACTATTTTGATAAATATTGTATCAGTAGATTGTACAGTTGGAATCGAATTTTTTTTGTTGAAATGAGTCATGTGCTCCGTGTAACATACCAATTGATTGTTATGTATGTTTTATTTGTTTTATGAATTTTTTAATTAGTAAATAGTAAAATTACAGTAATTGAATTTTAGCACAGATGAGTGATTTGTTCTATGCACCAAACAATTTGATTGGTATTTTTATAACTAATTTGGTAATAATTTAATTGGTAGATAGTAAAACCACAATCGACGATATTGACTAAAGATTTTTTTTTCAAAAAAAATTAGGTCACACACACACACACAGATATATATATATATATATATATATATATATATATATATATTAAGATGCTAATATTACATAAATATACAAATATATAATTAGTTTGACATACTTAAAAGAAAACAAAACTAACAAATAATCATTATTTTGAATGTCTTATCCATAATAATTAAAAAATTCAAGACCTAACAATACTAACAAAAAAGCAATTTAAAAATAAATAAATGACAAAATAAAAATAAATATTATTAGATTTTAAGAAATTATCTGACTTGAAGGAAAAAAGAAAGAGAAATTATAATAATTATTAAATTTCAAATGACCACCACGTATTAAAATCTGAACAGTAAATAAAAAAACCTTAATAACATTGAAAATAAAAACTAAGAGCATGTATATATAAACATGGACAGAAATAGAAACTATAGAAGAGACCATAGGGCCCAAGATAAAAAAAAAGAAGAATTAAAATAAAATCCAAGATTAAAAATATAAGATCCAAAATGAAAAATCACATATATAATAAATCTAGAAGTTGCCATAGATATACCACATGTTACACGATAGATATCATATGGCAGGTAGCCGTCAAAGAGAGTAGTGGAGAAGAAATCAAAGAAACCAGTTTTCTTCCTGTTGCCATTGAATTTTAAAAAAAAATCTACATTCAAAATATATATATATATATATCAGTCCATACCCTGCACCCCATTGCAAGTGATATCATATTTTTTTTAAAGAGAAAAATTAATTATGAGAGTTTTTTTTTATTATAATATCAATTTAGACAAAATAATAAATTTGTGCAAAATTCCTGTTAAGTGCAAGTTTTCTATACAATATATGAATTTTAAATTAAAATAAATATATCTATTTAGTAAATTTCAACGAAATAATTAACATAAAATTATCATCATCATTAAAAAAGTAAGAAAATTGGGATGTCTGAATTATTGAATTCACTGTATTAAGATTAATTCTTTTTATAATTCAACTTCAATTCAACATAAATTCAAAATAATGATAATTAGTCTAACATATTTATAAGAAAAAAACTTACAAATAATCGTTATCATTTTTTTGAATGCCTTATCTATAATAATTATAAATTTTAACACCTAAAAATATTTTAAAAAAAGCAATTAAAAAACAAAATAAATGAAAAAAAAATTATTAGATTTTAAAAAAAGATTTGGCTTGAAGAATAAATAAAAATAAAAAAGCACGGAGAAAAAATAATAAATATCAATTTTCAAATGATCACCATCACAAATTAAAATTTAAACATTAAATTAAACAAACCTTAACAAAAGTGGAAATAATGAAAATAAAAAACAACAATTAAGAGCATGTTTTTTTATTTTAAATCATTTATTTTTCTTATATAGAAAAAAGCAAAAAAAATCCGGGAAAAAAAAACTTTACAAACAGTACTTTTTTTATATATAAAAGAGAAAAAAAATTCTGGAATAAACAAACTTTGCAAACAATAATTTACACTGTTAATTATTTCAGAAAATTTCGTTGCTGAGATTCGAACTCCCGCGCCCCGCCGCTTAGACACACCGGCGTAACCACTTGGCCAAGCGACTCCTTTTGTCAATTCTTGGATGATGATGATGATGATGATAATAATAATAATAATAATAATAATAATAATATAAATTGTTCCAAAAATGTGTCGCCAGGGAGATTCTAACTTTCGCGCCCTATACTGCCAACGCCCGGACAACCGTTCGGCCACAGCCACTCCCTTGTCATAGCTACCATACAAGTTAAAAAAAGAATCCCCGTGTCTAAAAAAAAAAAGGAGTTCATGCGCATGCGAAGCACCAGAGCAAATGTCCACTCCACAGTGCTTTGTGTGTGCGTGAACAGTTGCAAATGACCTATTCTGTTTTAGCTATATTGTAATGAAGCGATTGACCAATGAATTAAAAGTTATGATTGATCTGAAGGGTAATAAGTCATGTTGTATTCATATGACTATCATGATAAATAAATAATAATAATAAAAAAAAAACATGCACAAATAAGAATTCAAATTGTATGAGAACTCATAAAGTAAACATCAAAAATCATTATTTATTATTAAAAAAATACATATATGGCTAGACTTAGAAGTTTATATGAAACTCAAACTCTATAACAATTTAAAAAAAAAAGTCATTTGTTTACTGTAAATGATAGCCAACTTTATATACACAATTTATTCACAAATGTTTTTACATTTTATCTCTTTTCTTAATAAATGTTTTTTACATTTTTTTAATTTGTTTTTATCCTATTGTTTATTTCTTTGATGGTGTGCATAACTATTGAGCCTAATAAGGTTTCCAAGCAATCTTCCATTTTCTGTTCAATTTGTGACGCTGTTATATGCCTTTACTTGAAATTTATCCATTTTCTATTCAAAATAGAATATCATATTTAGTTTATGATTATCTGTTAGAGGTCGGCTAAAATATCAAAAACATTTCTCCTACCATTTTGTTCATTTTATTTAGCTTTAGATTTTAATATTTGGGGTGTAAAACTACATTGTAAAGTATACATTTAAATATTAAAAGTACAACAAATACAATGCTAAAATTCAAACCTTAGAGCTGTTTTTGATTTAATGAGTTAGAGACTCCCTCACAAGAAGAGATCTACTTCGAACCTTAGAACAAACCAACATATAGAAAAATTGATCTAGAAAAATAATCAAACAACGATACATCTTACCTTAGATAGGGTGCATTACGGGTGATGCATTTTTTTCTTGCATAACAAGTCCCATTACCAGACTCTTGTCAACCAATAGATTTTCTAGTGACCTTAATAATAGGTGACGTCTCTTGAAAATTATAATTATAGTTTTATAATTATAAAAAACTTTTTTCCACACACCCTCTGTTAGGATGGCCAGATTGATAATAGGTGGAGCTTCGTTGCACACGCTGCCAATGGACCAGATGATTGACTGATGATGACCCTCCTCCTATTTTATCTCTAATCCAATCTTTATTCAGCCTATCTTGTAAAAAATATCCCAATATGGTTATCATTTTTACTTCTTGATCCTCTATAGTCTAAAACTGGTCTCTTTGTGTCCCGAAAATATTTTTTTGAATTTTCTAAATGAATAAAAAAAAGAGTAAACTAATAAAAGGTATATATATAATAAAAAACAATTTGAGGGATCCAAAATTAGGTTATAACAATCAATATCACCGCATTTATTAAGGTCATATGTGGAGAGGAAAAAAATTAGTGAGATATGCTTTTTCTATCTCCTTTAATGTATCCTCCTTTTAACTGAGTCATGCATGTAATATTGTGTTTATATAATATGGTTAGATGAAGTGGAAACCAATATTTCTTTCTAGATCTCCATGATATAGAATTATTACCACATGTAAAGAGATAACTTGTTTGAAATGAACCTTTATCTTGATTAGATAAATACCATGCATCAACATACTCCACTAATTCATGATTAATATTATTTAAATAAAATAAACTCATATCCAGTAGATAATGAAAAATATGTTTAACTTCATTTCAATTTTACTATGTAGGAGAAGAACTATATCTTTCAATCAAATTTATAGGGAATGCTATATCAGGTCATGTATTATTAGCAAGATGCATTAGCGCATTAATTGAGATATTGTACTTTGGGACTAAGTAATTCTTCATTATCCTTTTTATGGTCTGAAAAAGTCATTTTTCACATCAAATGATCGCACAACCATTAGGTTACTCATTGGATATGCTTTCTCCTGTAAAATCTAATAAAGATCTTGTTTGTGTAAGTGAATTTATTAATGAGAATTACATTTACTTAATTCTTAATCTGCAAGACAAGATAAAATTTTGTTTTCCCTAATCTTTCATCTCGAACTCTTTTTTAAATAAATTATTGTCTTTGGTATCTCTCTAAGAGTTCTAAAAATATTTAAATCATCAACATACATAACAATAATGAAAAAAAAATCATATTTTGACCTCTTTATATATATATATATATATATATATATATATATATATATATATATATATATATATAAAAGGGGCATATAGGATCATATTATACCCCTCTTTTAATAAATATTTACTAAGATAATTTACTACATGTGTCCTCGTTGGTTGAATGAACTTTTTGGGGATTTGAATTATATACTTTAGATATTTTAAATTCTTCATGGATTCGTATATAAATATTATTATCAATTAACTCATATAAATAGGACGTAACTACATCCATTAGAGACATAACTAATCATAAAGATAAATATCTAAGAGCCAATGAGTGTTCACTACTGAGATCTCAACAAGGTAAAATGTTAAAAGATAAATTCTCAATGTTGTTGGTATAGGAACAACTATATGAGCTAAATGGTTCACAACTTTTCTCTAAATTAAATGTAAGATCTAGTTATCATCATATTAGGATGAAGGAGGAAGATGTCTTTGAAATTGAGGTGGACAATGCTAAACACTTAGGTTTGGTGTTGGAAATTATTGTCCGGCATAAATTTTTAGCACAAATGCAAGTTTTATTTTTGATTAACGTGAGTTTCCGGGTCATCTTGTACACACCTCGACTAATTTCACGGGTCCTGAAGTTAACGACCATGTAAGTTTTCAGTGACCATCATATTAATAATTATATAACTCAACCCTGAGACCATAGGGGGAGCAAACCCCTTAGTCCCATATCCTTACCACTAGGCCACCTACTAGTTAGTTACAAATGTTAATTTGCTCGGTTGTAGATCACATACATGAGCCATATGAACAGAGAAGGGATTTGGGCTGACCGAGGGACGGGTGGAATCAATGATCGAGTGACCAAGAACAGAGAACCCAAATACCTTAAATCGATTGAGTAATTAGGTATCAGAGATTACAGCCAAAAACACTTGTATTTTTTTTTGTTTCAAAATAACAGAAACTCATTGTTGGCACCCAAAGCAATCCGATGGGTCTGTTATTGCCAGTGCGTCCCAACGTGAATTCGTATAATTAAACACATTTCCTCTTCTTTTTCCATGAAATGAGGAGAAATGAAAGGGAGCTGTAACAAAAACTTCACCCCTGTCCTCTATAAATCCAGAGGGAAGCAGAGTAGTATTTTCAACGAACCTCCACCTTCTATTCCAAGTGAAATATGGCAGGCCTAAGATTCTATGATTTTTCCATCTTTTTGGTGTTATTTGCAAGCCTTCTTGTCGCAACGAGCTGCCATGGCGGCTCTCGTAATGCCCTGTTTATTTTCGGTGGTTCATTGAATGATGTTGGAAATAACAACTATATGGAAACTGCGATCAAAGCAAACTTTCTGCCATACGGGGAAACCTTCTTCAAGAACGCAACAGGGAGGGCTTCTGATGGTCGATTAGTCCCTGATTTCATCGGTGAAAAGAAACGAAATCCTTAGCAGCATTTTTCTTTTTTATATTATTATTGTTTTAGAAATGAGTTCTTAGAACATGATTCTGGAAATTGTTTTCTTTTTACAGCCGGGTTTGCCAGGTTACCATTGATTCCACCCTATCTAAGTCCCGATAACAATGACTTCACAAATGGATTGAACTTTGCATCAGCAGGAGCTGGTGCTCTGACAGAAACTAATGTAGGAATGGTATGTGGTTTTATTTCTACGCTCTTCTTTTTCTTTGTGGGACGGCTCAGCTGATCATGCTGCATGATATTGATTTGTTGAATTTCTTTCCTAACACTATTAAATATTTTTACATCTCTTCTGAAGACTATAGGCCTTAAAACTCAACTGAGTTTTTTCAAGTTCATGGAGAAGAACTTGAACGCCAAACTTGGCGAAGCAAAAACGAAGAAGTTGTTGTCTAGAGCTGTTTATATGTTTGGCATTGGAAGCAATGATTACATAACATTTGCCACCCGCAAGACCGCCGAGCTCCCGTCCTACACCAGGGAAGAGTATGTCACGATGGTTATCGGCAACCTGACGGAATCGATCCAGGTAATCCACATTTCAGGAAAGGATTGTGAGAGAGCTATGAGAAATCACTATTGATTCCTCACTCGACGACATGAGTTTATAAGTTGAAATAATTATATATTTGACATAATATCACAATCTCAATGACTAGAACACTTTTGAGAAATCACTCTACGATATGATTTCCTTCAGATTTGACTATACGTAATGGTTTATCAGGAAATTCATAGCATGGGAGGAAGGAAATTTGGATTTTCTAATGTGGGTGATGTGGGCTGCTCTCCATTCCTGAGATCACTTAACAATGCCAGAAACAATGGATCAGGATGCATGGATGAAGTTACGATTCTAGCAGAGCTCCATAATAAAGCACTAACAAAAGCCCTCAAAAAACTGGAGAGAAAGCTTGAAGGATTCAAGTTTTCCATTTTTGATCTCTATGCAGCTTCCAAGGAAAGAATCGACAACCCCACAAAATACGGTAATTAATACTCCTATGTATCCATTGTTAATTATTCGAGAAGATAGTTATAATCCAATATATATTTTCTATTCCAATTTTCTGTGAAGGTTTCAAGGAGGGTAGGGTGGCATGCTGCGGCACCGGTCCTTACAAAGGAAACCTATCTGGTTGCTGTGCAAAAACAGTGTGCGATAATGTCAGCGACTACTTGTTTTTCGACGGGGTTCATCCCACAGAGAAGGCCAACTACCAATTTGCAAGGCTAATGTGGAGTGGAGGTGCCGACATAGTGAAGCCTTACAATCTTAAAACACTGCTTAAGAAAATATAGACAAGATAATTATTCCTAACCAAATGTAATATCAGTTCTCCAAAAATTAAGGAGCATGATCAAAAAATATTGTAAGTGTCCAGTAATCAATGAAGCTGTAAGGTTTTGGTGATGTAGAGCTTGTGAATCTCATTGTCCATTTGATGATTAAGATCGAGTCAGATTTAGTCAAACGTCAAATAACCTGAAACAAATTGTTATCAACGGAGTGTTAACCGGACGGAAGATGCTTACCCTGGATTCTGGATGGAAAATTTAAACCAGCACCCACTCGCATACGCTCACACATTTTGCAAATTTCTTCTTTGATTCCACCAACGGAAGGCGCAACTCAACATGCTTCGGTTGGTCCATGGCCTTAATTAGTGTGAGTTTCAAGCAACTTTGTGAGAGCCATATCCCTTGATGTGATCAAGCACGTAAACACAGCAATTAATGGTAAAGGGATATCAGGATTGTTAAAAACCTAGCCACTTCTTTTGAGATTTTGAAAAGGCCCTTAATATTATAAAACTATGTTTTATAAACAAACAATACATGCAATGAAAAGTAAATAAAATAAACAAGTTTGATGCGAGGCCTTGACATTTCCACCACCAGAGAAGGGTGTTAAAGTGATGCTCCTTGTTAAGTTAGAGAATGAAAGTTGTAGTCTTTTTTGTATTGATAAAGAGTCGGTATTCTCTTACAAGCTCTGTAGATATAAATTGAGCAATTATAGGATTTGAGTTTTTATTGTTATTAGCGATTAAGGTTTAAGAGGAGGAGGAGAGTTGTTGAGAGAGAGACATGAGGGTAAAAGAGGGTTTGGGGGAGATAGGCAAAGAAAAGCATTACCAAACTATCTATTGGAAGGAACCTGATGGAAGAGACTTTCATTCAACAACATTCAAAACTGACACTAGATCCTATTTTTTCATACTCCAGAAACAAGGCAAGAAACAAATCCAGGAAATGCATCCTTCAAAACCTCACCTCCCCAGCTTAATATATCTGTAAAGGTCTGTGCAATCCATATGTATATACTCCCAAACAGCTATTAATGAGAATTTTTTGAGCAAGCAACATGATATACAGAAACAGCACAAATTAATAAAAGCACTTGAGCCATACTATAGAGCAATTTTGAAATAAGAACCAACCATACCACTGACACTTGCAGGCATAGCTTTCACTAATGCAAGGTGCAAGCCAAGTTTGCCTGGAACAGTCAGAAATCTTCTCAAGAGAAAACTAAGCAAACAGACTTCTTTTCTACAAAAACATCTTGCAAATATCATTCTTAATAAGACCCTTTTTTTTTCTTTTTACCAAAAAACAGTAAGGATACTGGATATTACTGGGGGGAAATGAAGCTGTATGTTGAAGTCCCAAAATGCTAAGGAGTAAGCCAATCAGCAGTCAGAGGAAAACACTGATACCCTGAGAGCAATGGTGGTCATTCATGCCCATCGATCATGACAATTGGCAGAATTATTGTGTTAACACATAAAGAACTACAAAGAGCAAGAAAATGAAATCATTCTATACCATGATTTGCATTAAACTTGTACAGATTTACAGGGGTTGCAACAAAGATGAAAAAACAGGCTCCCTCAAAAAATCCTGTGACTATTTTCTCCAAAAACAAAATCTTCAATATTGCTTCTACAAAGACAAAATTATAACCTGACCCTTTTTGCTTCCTGTGCTGTAAGCTCTCACATAGTACCAGAATTGAAAACATGCAAGTCCATCAAGGTATTGTAATACCCTTTCTCAATTTCCTCCTCTTTCACCTGATGTAAAAGGAGGGTCTCAATGACAAAATCTTCCCAATCAATATCTTTTACCAGTGATTTTCTTTTCCTCTTCCGATCAAGTGCACCTTCAGCAGTGCAAGCTTTACCACTACCTGAATCACTTTTCCATGGATTCATGATCCTATCAATCCGCAGCTTTGCTGCATTTATCTTTGCTCTCCTCTTCTTAACTTTTGTACAACCATTGACAAAAGATGGAGGCATAACACTAAATCCTACATCTTTCTCCAATAACTGTTTTAGCAAAAGCTTCTTGCTCAACTCTGATTTTCCATTCCACCATTCTGTGGCCTGAATCTCGAGCTCTCTCTCACTTTTCCTCCCAAGAACCTTTCCATTTCCTTCCATATATCTACCACAACCACCATCCTTCAGGAACTTGTCATAAACCATGGACAAGCACTCATGTGAAAGCTGAAGCTTATCCACCTCATCAATGCCAGCCTTATCAAACCCAGTAGCATCTTCCAACTCAAAATACCGCAAATCCTCATATTCAAAACTATCCTCCTCAACCCCATACTCAACATTCTTACTAAAACACTCACCAACCACTTCTCCCAAATCAAACTTGGTACTCTCCAAACCCTTCCTTTCCCCACCGCTCTTCGACATACATTTCGTCTCCAAATATCGAATCACTAATGGTGCATTCTTCACTGCATTCTTCACATTTACATCCTTCCCCCATGGCAAAATCTCATGTGCTACCTTAACAATCATCTCCAACAATTCCTTGTATCTCAACCTACAAGTAGACACCGCAACATGAACCTCTCTGGCAACCTCCTCAATCTTAACGCCCTCCACCCCATTCAACTCAGCAACCAAAACCAAAACAGCCACAACAACTGGCAACGGCCTCCTCCCTGTAGTCAAAAACCACTTCACAGCACATTGCACCAAAAAAATACCTTGTTTCCTCATCCTCTCCAACACATCCTCCTCAACCCTGTTCAAAATCGACAAACTCCTAACCACCCTCTCAAAACTCCCCACTATATCAAAACCTGGCAACTTCATCCCCAAATGCTCAATAACCCTCATGACCATCCTCCCCAATTCATGAATATCACACCCAACAACACTACTCACCTCCTCAATGCTCAAACTTTTATCATCACTCCTCATTACAACATAAACACAAGCACCAACAAAAATACTAAACCATCTACTCTCACTTGAGCCAAACCTCCCATCAGTAACTTTACTAATCATATCTCTAATTTCCCTTACTTTTGAACCACCAGTTAAGCCTAACTTAAAAACAACATCATCTATTAAATTATTTGCTTCATAAATCTTCTTCTCTTTATAGTTCAAAACACTACCGCAACCTGAAGAGCCTATACTTATAAACACACCTGTTGGCCCATTAATGTTGAAGGCACGTTCTTGATAGTTGATGAAATCCTGAACTGTACCACATGAATCACATATCATGTTCTCTGTTGCATCGTCCCTAATAAGGGTTCTGAGCCCACAAGCTTTGCAGGACATTTTTGGGGAACTGGGTTTTCTCCGAGGGTATTGGTTGCCGAGGAATTTGATTTTCTAAAGAAAGTTTTAGGGATTTTGAATCGAGTGGAGAGGTTGTGTTGTTGAAGAACGAAGAGGGCAGAGAAGAAGGAAGCGACAGCGTTTAACTGTTTGCATGGTTATGTTTTATCTTTCCAGTCTGAGATCTCCTACGAGCAATCCTTGTGTCAAAACCTAAGATACAATAAATAGATTACCATCATGCAAAGAAAAGCATCGTTGGGGTGTAAGTGAAATCTGCGATACTACAGTAAGTTATATAATTAAATAATTACTTTTAAAAAACCCTCCAACAATATAATTATTAATTTTTTAATTATATTTAAATTTAAAAAAATGAATTTAAAATTAAAAACCCCACAAAACTGAGTAGAATACACTGACTATTAGTTAATATTCTTAAGGAAACAAATTCATAATTGAGTAGAATATACTAAGTATTAGTTAATATTACAAACAACATATAGCAAATCATATAACAAAAACAATCAAAATCAGTCATCTCCAGCAGATATACAACTACATTTAATGAAGCCATGAAAAATAAGTATTTGACAACCCACAATTCATTGAAAGCACCTGCATCAATTCATTGCCATCATGTTAATTTATCAAATATGCAACAATGACTTGGGTGCAGCAACAGAACAGCCTAACATACAGTATTTCGGAGAAAACTTGCTATAGTTGACAGACTAAGAAATGAAAAACACAAGTTGAAAGCTCTACTGCCCTGGAGATCAAAACAAAACTGCAGGGAGTACATCATTAGATTATCAAATTCAATCAAAAGTAAAACAGAACAGAGAAATTTCCATTACCTAGACCTTATATCACAGGAGGCACACCAATTTTCCTAGATATTCAGCTCTTTTTCTTTTCTTTTCTTTTTTACTTTTTTAACAAGAAATAGAAATTACATTTGATGGCTTATACCCGCCTAAATTATGGACAGATCCAGTATTCAGAAACATCACACCTAGAAGTTTTAGTTTCTTTCACAAATCTCTCATCTTTGCAAGTATCAACTCATCCTGTCAACTAAAATCCATCAACAGATGCCCACATCAACACAAACAGAATAGAAGAACCAGAGAAGAGGTTCATGAAGTCATAGAAAGCACATCATCAAATCCCAACTCATGGACAAATAAAACCGAACAGGCTATAGCTAGCCTAATTCTATCAACGAGCACGATTATCACCAAAAATTGAAACTGAATACCATCAATATGCTCAAACTTAGTCCGCAATTCTATCAAACATCCAAATTAGCATATTCAACCATGCTGCAAATCACGTGTAAAAATTTATTTGATCCATCAAATCCTTCCCTTCCTTGACAGAAAAACTATGATCCATCTTCTCAGATGTGCTGAGGCCATTGACTGTTTCCCTTTCATTCATTTTTCTTTCTTTGTGAAAAGAAATTATGAATAACCACCATATGAGTAGAGTCTTACAACTATCACAGATTCACAATTCACAAACCAGCACTCAGTTCACAGATCCAATAATCATCATCCCCATCAAGCATTTTAATTAATTCCCACAAAGCATTAAACTTCCTCGCCAAAAATTACAGGCAATAAAAATCCCCAAACCTTAATTTTTCTGAATCAATCTTTACACCGCCAGCACCCTCCCATCATCACTGTTAAGTACAACCTAACCTTAATTTTTCTCAGCCATCAAAATCCCCAAAACTAAACCACAAACACAAAAAAATTGGAGAAATTCCCCTAAAATTCACCTTTTTGAACTTAAATTAAACCCCCACATCTAAAATCTAAAATCTAAAACCCAAAAATATCAAACACATGTGTACATGAAACACTCAAGCAATCCATGAAAATCAATTTTATGACAGATGCAAGAAACATGCGGGAGAGCATACGCAAGAACAAGAAACAAAAATTAGAAAAGGTTTGGAAAACTAACCTTTTTGTTCACCTTCTGTTCTTCTTCTTCTTCTTCTTCTTCAGTGATCAACAAATCCTTGAAAACAAAAAAGGTTGTTCTCTTCGGTTTCAATTGAGCTTCTCTTCCAGCTTCGGGGTGAGCAAATGGGTTGCAACCATGGTTGTCAAAATTGCGATTTTGACACGACACGGAAGGGGCTTCTAAGATCAGATCGTAAGATCGTACCTGAATTTGTCCGTACAAAAATCGTAAAATCATAAGTAAAATATTTCCGAATACAATACATCATAATTATGGACATAAAACTTCATTATTTCAAATTGCTAGCTCCTCACATTTGACTCAGTCACCCATGAAAAAACAAAATTAACCACACATGCACTAGCCTAAGCATATATATATATATATATATGAAATAAAGTAGGCTAATGTTCAAGCTTCTTTTTTTTATCTCACCAAAGAGACATAGATCACCAACTATCTTCCAATGCTAGGCTAATTTAATTTGCAGTATCATTCAATACAATCATAAATTCTTTATATACAATGTTCCATACATTGACAATCAAGGTTCATGTGAATAGGTCAAAGGTGAAGCTAACATATCATACATGTATTCCCGATTCTACCGGGCTCCAGAACTTATATTTGGCCAGGTTAGCAGTTCTTTTATTGCATTTTAAGACTGCTCTTTTGACAGTATTCCAAATGGTAATTTGTAGTTGACAGCTGACCATTTGAATATATTTACAGCCACTATTTCCAGGAGAAAATGCAGTGGACCAGCTTGTAGAGATTATTAAGGTACATGTTGCTTATTGATGCTTTTAATAATGCAATTCATATGACCATGAGCCAACATCTTACACACTTTATTACAGGTTCTTGGCAAGAAGAAATTCGATGTATGAACCCAAATTATACTGATTTTAGGTTTCCACAGATAAAAGCACACCCATGACCCTCACTATTATTGTGGATTACCAAACAATGCCAACATCAGTGTAAGCCACTGATCATTTAAAAAAAAGAAGCAGAAATACAGGACCAAGATTAGCTTATCAGCTACTAAATAAAAACTAAATTCTGGGCATAATTGTGGCAATATCAGCTACTAGTCTATAATTAGCTTATCAGGCACTCGTAATTCATAAAAAACATGTCCAAGACCAGATTATCAATGCACTCGTAATTCATAAAAAACATGTCCAAGACCAAATTATCAATCCACACATGCTTTATCCAGGAAGAACATGGAGTAAAAAAAATGAAAAGCCTAAGAGAATGTTCTGAATCAGTAAAAAAAACGATTGCAGCAACAGGGATAATTAGCATAAGTGAATGTTCTGAATCAGTGGCGTCATGTTCAGGTGGAATCATCTTATAAAGGAACTTTAATTATTAAGAGAATGAGTTCTCCGTAATCACAAAAAGGCCAACTCCGTGAAACAGAACCAAAATCATAGATTTTCAACCGCTATCTGTGATTGATAATCCCTCTTGCTACGTTTTCATCAGTCTAATCACAAGAAGAAAAAACTCTGTAGCCAGACACGCTTTCCATTTCTACTCTCTCTCCAACAAAAAAAAAATCAAGCAAGATCACCTCGAAAAATCAAGCTTGCACTAACCTTGAACGGCGACGACGGCAACGGCAACAAAGATAGAAGATCACCTCTGACGAATTGAAGTCCGACAGCTCTTAGCCTCTTACTGGAGAAGACGATTTGAGAGATGAGAGGAGAGGACGATTTGGGGAAGAGAAGGATGAGAACTGTAACGTCGTGAACAGAGAAGAGAAGATTTAGGGCAAATGAAAATGCAAATGAAAGAAAATTAAAGCATGTTTTAGTCCCTACAGTTTTTGGGTCTTTGATTGCTAAATTAATTATCGATTTCACCTTATTTTAATTAAGTTAAAGCCCAAATCATCAATGTACTTAGATTATTGTCTGTAGAGATATTATTATTCATTTTCTATATTTTCTTCATTATTCAACATGTCACAAAATTAAAATTTTATTTGGTAATGCGGTTCAATCCACTTTTCATATAAAAAATATCAAATTAAAATATAAAATTGATGCCAAAAATATAAAAAAATATTTTTTAATTAAAAAACATCATGCAGCTTATTATGAAACACACCCTAAGTTTGAATACAAAACATAGTTAATTTCATAATACATTGCATAATTAGAAGGTGACATGTGCCAAAAATTGAATTACAAGGGATTTTTTATTTTTATAAAATTAAATATTATAAATAAATAATAGAGAACATAAATTATAAGATTATACACAAACACGTGTATTATACATGATGTGATTAGAGAATGCTTGAAAGATGAATTTCGAGATATTCTGAAGATTATAACACAGTTTATGTTTTAACAGATTCCAAATCCATATGGACATATTTATTTAAAAAGTGGAATTGGGGACTTTATTGATGTGGATAATATTGAACGGATCAAAGTGAAACAATCCGAAGAGTATAGGGACACGTATTGTCCTCAAAGAAAACACTTTTGAAAGTATAAAACCGCACGAGTTGTTGCGTACGAGTCTAAAACCTAAAGCAGTCTCCAGGTTAACACAAACTTTTCTACTTCTCTTGCTTCATCAGCTCTGGCTCTCCGCTAGTAATTATCGATCACCTATTTTTTATCACAGCAATATCAGGCTCCAGCTCGATCTCACATTCAGTTTTCAAGGTAAAAATAAGTTTAGGGTCTTGGGTTTATTTTATTTTTTTGCTATTTGATTCAATGTTTTATTGATTTAAATTGATAGATCATTAGGGTCTAAAAGATGTATGAATTTTTGGTTCTGTGAGGCAGAAGGGTCTTCGAATGATGGCGAGTGAAGACTTGAAAACCCAAGTTCCTGTTGAAGAAAATGGAACTAAAGAAGAGGAGAAAAATGGGAATTTAGCTTCAGCTAGTAATGAAAACGGTGATTCTTCTTATGTTTCTTCTGTGATACAAAAAGAAGATGAAGAAGGAGAAGGAGAGGCCAAAGGTGATTGTTTTGGTTGTTGGGTTGTCCTTAAGTTGCTTAATTTATCGTTTTTGGTTGTGTTTTGTTATTAGATTGTGCTTAAGTTTTGTAATTTGTCTTATATTTGGGCTTTTGTTGGTGATTTGGTTGGGGTTAATCACTTTGTTTCATCAATTTGATTTGGTTTAAACTGTTTAAAGAGGGTCTAAGGTTCAAACTGGGGATTGGATATGACAGGGAAAAGGTTTTTTATCTTTAGGCCTAAAATTCTGATGAACTGGAATGAGAAAAACACGACCTTTTTCTTTGAAATCTTGAAAATAGAATTTATCATCAGAACTAGGTTTATATAGAGCTTGACGTTCTTATATATCATTATTAATTTAGCAATGTTACATTTTTTTTATTTTGTTACACTTGTAAGGAGTTTTTTATAGAAAAAATGGGATTAATTCTCCTTTTTCAATATATGGGTTTTTTTGTGAGATATTAGTGGATGCCTTTTGGTATTATTATCTCATTTGAGGAGATTTAATGATTTATTATAATGTTTCAAATTTATGAAATCGTGTGTAATATTTGCAAATTTCTTTCTTGCAGAAGCTGCAAAGAAGAAAAAGAAGAAAAATAAAAGCAAGTTAGTACTCCTTCCTATAGTGATTCTCTTTCCTGATGATGTTTTCACCCGGTAGCCAATAATTTCCTATTCTGTAATCCACAGGAAAAAGAAGGAATCACCAAAGCAGACTGATCCACCCTCTATTCCTGTTGTTGATCTCTTTCCATCTGGGGAATTTCCTGAAGGTGAAATTCAACAGTACAAAGACGAGTGAGTATATCTTGTTTTCTTTTACCAATCTCTTGCCTTTCACTGCATACACGTGTGAATATCTGGTTTACTATTGGATTCACTGCCCAACAAGAGTATATTGTTCCTTTTTGTTTCTGAGATTGACTGTTAGTGCAATAGTATGTATAAGCTCAAATGTGTTTGGTTTTTAGCAAAATTATGTAGCAGTATGTACAAAAAGAAGATGCATGCGTATAATACACTAATTTTGTAAATGTGGAATGATATATGCTTCTTTTCTGTTTGAGATTTGTAATTTTCAAATATGAAAACGAGATTGTTGACTAAGTGTCTATTTGGCACTGCATTTCAAAAGCTTTTTTGAAAAAAATTGAATTTTTTTTATTTTTTGCTTTAAATTAATTTTTTTTTAATGTTTTCATATCATTATGATGTGTTGATGTCAAAAATTATTTGTTAAAAATAAAATAAATAAAAAACAATATTTTGATCCATTCTTGAATAAAAAGCAACATCAACCACACTCTTAGGCCTATTAATGAATGTGTGTCCCATAAGCTGTCATTGTTTTGAATTTGACCTGTTCTGATTATCTTTTATCCTTTTTCTGTGAAAATTGGTGGGATGATCTCTTAGTAATTTGTGGAGGGCAACGTCGGAAGAGAAAAGAGAGGTGGAGCGTCTTGAAAAGCCTATGTATAATTCAGTTCGACAGGCAGCTGAAGTCCATCGCCAGGTTGCTAATAGATCTAGTGTATAACTTTATTTCTGCTCTGTGTTTGGTGTCATCTTCTTGAAATGCAGTCTACTCTTTTTTAGGTTCGAAAGTTTATGAAAAGCATTGTGAAACCTGGAATGTTAATGACGGATCTCTGTGAGACCTTGGAGAACACAGTTCGTAAGCTAATATCAGAGAATGGTCTACAAGCAGGCATTGCATTTCCTACTGGATGCTCTCTGAACTGGTGAATCCCAACTTTATATCTGGGGATTTCGTGACCAGTAGGTTTTTTTTCCTTGGTCGATCTTTATTAAATTTCTTTTTCATTGTTAGGGTTGCTGCTCACTGGACCCCAAATTCTGGGGATAAGACTGTGCTTCAGTATGATGATGTGATGAAATTGGATTTTGGGACCCATATTGATGGTAAAAATATTTATAGTACATTCTGGGTTTTATGTTTTAATTCCTATATTTTTTTTATTATGACAGTGTTGGTTCAAAACTTCTGTTTTTATCAGCTAGAGCCTTTTAACTAATGGGTGGTTTTGAATTTGAAGGACATATCGTGGACTGTGCATTTACAGTGGCATTCAACCCTATGTTTGATCCACTACTTGAAGCTTCACGTGAGGCAACCAATACGGGTATCAAGGTGCTGACCTTTTATCTCTGAAGTTAATTTTTGTCTTGTTGTGAGTGTGTAATGTACCCAATGAAGGGTATATTTAAAAGTTGTGGTCTTCTAATTCCTAATGCTGATGATGTAGTTTACTCTTGATGGGGACTTGTGTTTAACATTAAAAAAAGGCAAGCATTGTTCTATTTGATGTAGTTTAGTTGACATTGAAATAAGCTGAACTCACACTGTTTCTTCCCTATTACAAATTCTTCTAACATATCTTTCTTGCATTCCCTATCCCTGTGGTTACTCCCCTCCAAAGCTGGCCCAACCATGTTTCCTTTCACCATCAGTATTTCCATTCCTAAAAGACTAGAGAATCTTGGAATGGGTTTTCTTGCAAGAGGGAGGAGAGGTTCTACTAAGATTAGTCAGGATCGGTGTTTTAAGTGTTTTCTGTTGAGGACTGTTTTCTTTTTCTCTTGAGAAGAGTTTGGACTTCATTTGTTTTGTTGACTGTTTCCAATACCTAGCTGCTCAGAAGAGTGTGTCACTCATGCTTAATTGTTTGTAGAGCACAGCTTGTGCTGATTTTTATTTTTAACTTTTCAGGAATCTGGGATTGATGTGCGTCTTTGTGATATTGGTGCTGCCATCCAAGAAGTCATGGAATCATACGAGGTTGAAATTAATGGAAAGGTATTTCAAGGTATGATGTTTATTCAATGCTGCATTTCAATGGTTTGTCGGTACACTAATTTGGTGTCTATTTGATTGTTGCTTTTTTATCAGCTCCATGTAATGCAACAGGACAACTTTTAGATTTTTTTGATAGAATTGGAATAGCGAGTTTGTGGACAGAATTTGGGGAACAATCTCTTTTCATCATAAAATATTTTAAACTGTTGAACAGAGTGAATGAACAACCTGAAAGCTAGTCTTGTGGGAGTTTCGTTCTCATTTTTTCCATCTAGGGCATCTTGGTCCTAAACTCATGTTCTAACTCATGCTAGTCCATTTTAGTTTTACCCATAATGGATCTATCATTATTTGACAGTTGAACCATGACCCAGTGTGAACTTTGTTTTTCCAGTTCCTGAATCTCTTAAATAGTAACATAATTCCATCATTTGACTTCATCATGCATCAAGAATAACTCAGTATCATGTTGAAAAATACGGAATGATTGGTCACCTTGCATATTATGTCAGTGAAAACGTTACTGCATTTGGTGGTTCAATGTATTTTTTTTATTTGAATAGGATAATGAATTTGCTCGAGATTTCATGCATGTCTGTGGATTTATTATAAAAGCACCCATGAATGCATATTTGTGTGACACGGACTTGAAATTTCATTGGCAGTTAAGAGTATCAGAAATTTGAATGGGCACAGCATTGGACCCTATCAGATTCATGCTGGAAAATCTGTTCCCATAGTTAAAGGAGGGGAGCAGACAAAGATGGAAGAGGGTGAATTTTTTGCAATTGAAACATTTGCATCTACAGGTAATAGTTGTTTCATCTGGCAGGGAGTTGATTTATCTTTTGAAAGGGATGGCGGTTGGTGAAGATTGTGACCTATGGTGTAATAAGTCTTACTGTTATGTTTTCAGGCAAAGGATATGTAAGAGAAGATCTAGAGTGCAGCCATTACATGAAAAATTTTGATGTTGTCCACATCCCTCTGAGGTTGCCAAGAGCAAAGCAACTGCTAGCAACAATCAATAAGAACTTCTCCACTTTGGCCTTTTGTAGACGGTATTTAGATCGCCTCGGAGAGACTAAATATTTGATGGCACTAAAAAATTTGTGCGATTCTGGCATCATTCAGGTATCTCTCAATTCTTTCATATCCAAGTAATCCTCAAATTTTCATATCCCGATGTCTGTTTGTGCACCAATCTTGACTACAGATAACTTAAATAGCCTAGTGTATCAATAAAAAAAAAAAGTCACCCTTCAAGTTGTTGTCAGGTTCATCATAGCGTCCCCAGTACTCCTACAGGTTCTTGATGTCTTGTTCCTTCAACTATGGTGAATTTTGGAATAACTTGAAAACTCTTGTTTCTCCTGAAAATATATATAAAATATAGAACTCTCTGCAAGGTAGCAGCTGCAAAACTATTATCATGACCACTGGCCAAGATAACTGCCACAGAGATGATGAGTTGTGTAGCTTGCTGATCATACATTTGTTATACCCATTGTAGTAATTCTTCATCCTTTCTTACTCTTGCAGCCGTATCCTCCTCTATGCGATGTTAAGGGCAGTTATGTATCCCAATTCGAGCATACCATCCTGCTGCGACCAACCTGCAAAGAGGTCATATCGAGAGGCGATGACTACTAGTGTGGATCGAGTTAAATTTTGTAGGTGAACAATACATATTTCTGTGGATGACCCTGTGACTGTATCACAAAAATATTCAGTTGAATGTGTAGCTTATTCATCTTTGCTATCTGTTTTGTGACTGCCGGTTTTAGTCAACCAACAGCTCTACAATGGCGAGAATGAATTGGAATATCTATGTATCACGATCATGATTTTAAGATGGAAGTGTTGATCACAATGGACACATCATGGAATATCTCATTTCTTTGGATCTCACCAACTCTTGGAAATCACGTGTGTCGAATTTTAATCGGAGCTATGATATCTGAAAATTTTGCTTTGTTGAAGTGGTTGGATCCCTTTGAACCTGTTATGTGCTTCATACTCAGGTCGCCGTAGGAAGGAATTTAAGCCTCTCCCCTAGGCTAAGCTCTTTATTCATTCCATTTCTGTTTTTATTGCTGATTATGGAGTGTGGACAGAGTGGAAAGGATGTATATAATATGAGAAGGAGCTTCATGAGAAAAATTATAATTATATTATAAAGAGAAATAATTTGTCTGCATTCACTATGGTGCATGCATTGTGCTCATGGAATTTATATAATGAGGTAATATTTTCAATCACATCTTTGCATATGTTGTTTATGATGATTTGTGAGTTAATAGTTCCTTGTTTTGCATATACTTTGGAATTAAAAGTTTTAATTTGATTTTAAAATTTAATTGAATGAGATACAGCTTTAGTTGTAAGCATAAAAACTGTTTTTTTACAACAAAAAAAATTGTTTATCACATTCCACATTTTTTGTTGACGGTCTATAGCCATGTAATTGTAAGAAGAGCCTAAATACATCAGATTGCTTGGATATCTTGGGAAACATGATTGGGTAGATGTAATAATAATACAATGTATAATGAACATATATCATCTCATGTAGTTATTTACATCAATCGTTGGATTTTGCTCCTCGAAAAACACAATCTCTCCTAGCATCCTAGAGATCTAGGTAAGATGAGTGAATCACCAACAAATTCCACTTGCACTTATCATGTTGGCTAATATTATGTAACTTGTCATCGATCAATCTAATCTAGTATATTTTGAGATAGTCAACATCGTCGCATTATATGATATGGACAATGCATATCAACAATGTTGAAGTAGTGCAACAGGACCTATGTTAACCAAACATTAGATCCATTGTAGCATGTAGGTGAAACTAAAAGTATCAAGTCCTTTATATATAACATTCATATAGCCTGTCAGAATATATGAAAGATTTATATTAGATAACAAATCAAAACTAAATAATTTATGTTTAAATAAGAAAAAATCAATATATTTGTAACACATACCTGATGCGGCAACTGTACGTCCAACTCATTCCTAATTAAACTTGTGGTCATAGGAAGATTTATCATAATATGTTTAGCCCTACTTAATTTGACATGACGAGGCAAAAAGGTTAGCATATTACACATTCATTTTATATAAATAACATGTTGATTATAATCAATTTTATTTTATTTTATTATTATTTAGAACTAATGGATAATGGCCTTTGAGTGATAGTATCGAACATAGTACTATCCCAACTCTATGGACGTCTACTATGGATGTGCTCTTTTGGTATTGTCAACAATAATCGTGAAAATAAGATCTTCAAACACACACACTCACACACACACACACACACACTCTATTAGGGGATCTTGAAATTATTATCCAATCATGTTAACTTGATGTACTTGCTTTTATAAGCATTAACCGGAAGCATCTGTCTAATAGACAAATACATAAAATATCTTTGTCAATTAACCCTCAACTCCCGTCATTGTAGATCAATACATCAATATAACGAGCTTAATTAATCCTAGTTTACAATATCCTCCCATAAATTTTAACTTATATCCCAGATAACCTAATTGTAAACTTAAATTATATCTAATTATCTAATCTTTAATTTAAAACTCTAATCTCAATAAAATCAAGTTAACATATATTAAACATAAACTGTATTAAATTGATAAAAAAAATCTAATATATCTCTGATTATAAAATATAGATGGTGATGATTAAGAATGATGTCGTGTGTTGAGGAGAGATATTGGGGTGATGTAGAGAGAGAAAATGCGCCCCGTTGCATAAAGTGGTAAGAATAAAGGGAAGAGGGGGGGGGGGGGGGGGGGGGTATTGCAAATGAAATCAAGGCCCCGTTTGTTTCGAGGAAACCCACTTTCCAATGTTTATTTCACAACCGGAAAGTTAGTCAAAGGAAAGTGTTTTCCTTAACTTTCCGGTCAACAAAAAATTTAAAAGAACCCGCAGGAAAGTGTTTTCCTTTCCTTATCAAAAAGAAAACACTTTCCATAAAACACATCTTCTCCTCTCTGTGTCCGAAGAACATGACAGTGCATGCTTCACCTTCACGACGAAGAAGATGACTCTGCATGCAACTCTCTCTCTCTCTCTCTCTCTGGCTCTCTCTCTCTCTCGGGCTCTGGCTCTCTCTCTCTCTGCCCAGAACAGCCATGGAAGCCGAGAGCTTCCAACGCTGCCTCCGGCCACCACAGGCCACTATTTACGATGAAACCACCACAGGAAGAACCACCTCGGCCTCCTCTACCCGTAGGTATCGGCCGTTCAGACTCTCGTCACAGTCGGCCATGTTACTGTTCACGCGAACAGTAACATGGCAGAATAAGATTAGAGGGAACGACGGGTGCAACGCACCGTTTTTGCGTTTTGAGTGTTTTATTAACTGTTGGGCTGGGCTGGGCTGGGCTGATCCCGACCCAGCCCAAGTCCAGTCGGCCCATTTAGTTTGGGACAGGCCCATGCCGAATTTATATATATATATATATATATATATATATAAATCTGTTCTGATGAAAAACAATGACGTGTGACTTCGTTGCACTCCACAACCCTGTTATTTTTCGATTGATTATGAATTAAAAACTTGCAACTGGATTTGACATTGGAATTATATCCTTACAACTGGATCGCAAATATTTATTTCTTGATGTTTATTTGATAGATATTAAAGGGATAATTGCCTTTACCCATAAAAAAAAATATTTATCCAAAATACCCATCAAAATATTTTTGTATCTATTTATCTTTTAAAAAATACTTCATACCAAAAAAAAAACCCTAATATATAACTCTTAACATAAACTAATTTGGCTTTCTTCATATGAAAAAAAAACTTATTTTAAGCTTTTAAAATTGACAAAAATATATATTAATAAGTTTTAGTTAAAAAATATTTCACAAGCTTATTTCTCTATAATATGATATGACATATATTGTTATATTTTATAAAATAAGCTATGTATGAATATAGGATATAATAAAAAAATTCATCATTATACTTTTTAGATTTCATTTTTTTATTTTAAGTGATTAAATATTTTATATTGAATATTTTATATATATTAGATAAACTTGAAAAAAAAATTAATTTATTAATAAATTATTTTTCAGTTCATTTTCCATAACACAAACAAATACTGGAAAGTGTTTTCCAGTTCATTTTTCATAACACTGCCAAATATCAGAATTCACTTTCCCGGAATTCACTTTCCAAAAGAAAACAACTTTCCGGCAAACAAACGGGGCCCAAGATTCTATCTGCAGAGCATAAAAATAAATTAAAATTAAAATTTTAATTATTTTGAAGAGTCAACGGTAAGACGCCACTGTGCTAAAACGGCAATTGTTTTTTGTCAATTGTCAAATGCAGCCCCAGAGCCGAGGAATAGGTGTCTTTATCAATTGTCATTTCGTTAGGTAGGTACAGTGACACCACTCATTTTGGTTTCTATTACCTGTGTACGAGCTATTTGTTTGTATTTAATAACCCAATTGATGGTAACATAAATTATTTATTTTCTTAAATTAAAATTTTAAAATCATTATTCAAAAATCCATTTTATTCTCTTTAATATATTTCGAAACATATCATTACAATCAATCTATTTATATATATATATATATATAATTTTTTGTTTGACATATTCTACAAATATATCCAAAATCAGTGAAGTAAAATAAATGGTTAAAATCTTAAACAATACACTCATAAAAAGACTAATAACTAAAATTTAAATTAGATGTTTTTTAAAATTAAATTAATCGAATATTAATATATAAATATGATTAACTTTTAACCTGATCAAATCAAGTCTAGAATTTTACAAGTTAATATTTAAAAAAATAGTTTATTTTAGATAAAAATAATTAAGGTTGATTGATATGGTTGAGTCTTACAACTATCATTAAAATTGTAGTTCGAAATTCTTTTTAATGGACACGATAGAGTTTCATTCTACCATGTTACTTGGTGTTAATAATTTATGTAGATACGATGAACCACAAGATTTCATCGAACGGTTGAAAAAAGGCCATGTCAGTGAAATCACTGATATGAGATCTCCTGGATCCCCCCCTCCACGCCCACCTGCTCAACCAATGAGCTCCATCGTCCATGCCGGCAACACCAACCCTCGAAGCAAATGTTTGACAAAACTTTCAAGATGATTTCTTTCTTTCTTCTCTCCCTGCAGTTCAAGCCGTCGCTCAGAAGCCAGGATAATAAATTCAAAGCAACCCTATCCTAAGCAAAATCAAAAGCTGGACATGGGGGGCAGCCCAAATCTTGATCCGTTGAGGTTTCTTGTCTTGATATTACTCTCTCTCTCACACACCTATGCAGTAGCAGAAAACACCACCAGTACAGAAACTACATGTCCCATGGACTTCAACTATGTGTTAAGAATCCCATGGAACAGAAGTCTTTGTCAGAACTTCAAACCTCCTGATCAAAATGACAATTCCAACACCTCCAGCAAGCCCCAATGCTGTCAAAGTTTACTATCCCTGTTTGGGGTTGCTCTAGCCCAGCATCTCAAAGAAGCCTCTTTTTTTCATCTCCCAAACTTGGCCACCTCTATTTCTTGCCTCCATGATTACCAGTCAAAGCTCAACTCTTTTCCTCTTGCCAACAATCTCGTCTCTTATTGCTTTGACCCTTTACAGTTTGTATCAACACCTAATATCTGTGCCCGTATAGAGTCATTTCAAGATTGGGTTGCTCGACTTGGTAAGTCAACTTCGCTTGATACAGCTTGCAAGTCTGATCTCACTGATACTACAGCTTGTGATGGATGTGTTAGAGCTGGTTATAAAGTGCAGTCCTCCTTGTTGTCTTTTGATGGTAATCAAACCCATGCTCAAGATTGTTTTTACTTTGCAATTCTTTATGCTGCCGGTATTGTTAATGAGTTTGGTCCTGAAAGTGATGGTGTCGTTTCATGTATATTGGGTTTGGAGTTAAATTCACCTGTTGGTTCAGCTAGTAAGGCTCATTCTGCTCGTGTTTTTGGCTTAATCGGTGCCGCTGTTGCTCTTTTGGTAATGTTTAGCTTGTTAGGATTGTATTTTTGGTATGATAAGAAATGGAGAAGGAAGAAGAATTCAGGGTTTGGTTTTGAAATAGATGAGCAGCAAGGGTCTAGGCCTAAACTGAGGCCGAATACAGGGTCAATTTGGTTTAAAATTCAGGATCTTGAGAAGGCAACAGATAATTTCTCGCAGAAGAATTTTATCGGGAGAGGTGGGTTTGGTTTGGTTTACAAGGGGACTTTATCTGATGGGACAGTGGTGGCTATTAAAAGGGTTATAGAATCTGATTTTCAGGGTGCTCCGGAGTTTTGCAACGAGGTTGAGATTATTAGCAACTTGAAGCACAGGAATTTGGTCCCACTCAGAGGGTGCTGTGTGATTGACGATGATGATGGAAATAATGATGAGAGAGGGAATCAAAGGTATCTTGTTTATGATTATATGTCAAATGGAAATCTTGATGACCATTTATTTCCATCATCAGGCAATCAAATTGGAAAGCAACCCTTAAGTTGGCCTCAAAGAAAGAGCATTATTTTGGATGTGGCGAAGGGATTAGCCTATTTGCACTATGGAGTGAAGCCTGCAATATATCATAGAGATATCAAGGGTACTAATATATTGTTAGATGATGATATGAGAGCAAGAGTTGCTGATTTTGGGTTGGTGAAGCAGAGTGAGGAAGGACAGTCTCATCTTACTACAAGAGTGGCCGGAACTCATGGGTACTTAGCACCCGAATATGCTCTTTATGGTCAATTGACTGAGAAGAGCGATGTGTATAGCTTTGGAGTGGTTGTTTTGGAGATAATGTGTGGGAGAAAAGCTCTTGATTTTTCTTCAGTGGATTCACCTCGTGCTCTCTTGATCACAGACTGGGCCTGGTCTTTGGTGAAAGCTGGAAAAGTGGAAGAGGCTTTGGATGCTTCTCTGTTGAGACATGGGGATTCTTCGAATTCCAATCCGAAAGGGATAATGGAGAGGTTTGTGCTGGTTGGGATTTTGTGTGCTCATGTGATGGTTGCTCTAAGACCAACCATTCTTGTGGCATTGAAATTGTTAGAGGGAGATATTGAAGTTCCACCAATTCCAGACCGACCAATGCCTCTTGGCCATCCTCCTTTCCAGGCTGATGGCAATAACTTCAGCATCTCACCAGCATTGAGTGGACCAAAATTACATTCTGGAGACATGCTTAGGTAAGCATTAATGTATAAAGATTGAATGGAAAGGCAATAGGATTGGAAACTAAATTTATGACAAACCATTTCTGAGAAAATAGAAGCTTACCATAAAACTCCAAAAAGTTGCTGCTTTTTGTAATCAGGTTTCCTTTCTTGGTTCTTTGATTAATGATTTTTTCTCCATTCATCCAGGAAGTTGATGAATTGTCAGTGAAGCTGCAAGGACCATAAACCATTCACGTATTTTCAAGCAACATATGTTCTGTTTTCAATCAAATATATGTTCCCCTATAAATCTTACCCTGGCTACTCACCATTGCTCTTTCTGTTTTCTGTTCATACAAAGTTTTCTGTATATTTCTTTCACTTCCCTATTCTCTGTGTCTGTTCTTTTCTTGGATTTTAATAATCAGTCCAAGCTGCTAATGTCCAGCCTTGTTAAATTCTGTAGAACTAGAGGATATCCATTTTTTTTAATAGGATCATTGATAACATTAACATTAAAGAGAAATTGCAATGAATTTTCATGTGACCTGAGACTAAATGAGATGGCCATATCAAGACTGGTAAGCAAAACACAGTTCAAATAACCTTACTATGACAACAAAAATGGTTAGCAGACCAATTCCTGAAAAAAGCTAAGCCCGAAACTAAACTTAAAAGAGGACAGGTTGGGGTTGATTTCCAAAGACTCGGAATATATGGCAAGAAGCTCAGCTTCGTTTCTAGTCGAGCATGCCAACAGGACATGAGAAAATAAAAATTAAAGACCATATCACCAAAGAAATGAAACTGATAAGTAAAGGTTAAAAGGTACATAACTTTCAGGAATGCCACTGAAGAAACATTTAAGCCGACAAGAACCAGTTCATTAATTTCAAGGTTTTCAATTGTCTGGTTTCTTGCCGGTTGTGTGTTTTCTGAAAGAGATCATAACAAGGGGCTAGTGTGTTTGGCTTTGCGGTAGCTTCTGAGGCTGTGGATTGAAAAGTTTCCTACAAAATGTATATTCTTCTTAACTAGGATTTCAAGAAAGAGTTCAAGGCAAAATCATGGTGTGTATTGATTAACAAAATACTTTCAAATATGTGGTTCGGGCGAAATGTAAACCACGGAGTCTCCAGACTTGTAGAATACTAGAATTGATCAAGTTTAATTTTGCAGGTGAAGAAATACCTGTGTGTTGATGACGCTATGGTTCATCAACTGATCCCATACTAGAATTCAACAGAAATTATATGCATTTCTGTATTTTAAAAGTTTGAAGATGCCAAATATTTCCCTATCATTCTTACAAGAAAACATAAGACTCCCAGGATCTTTTCAATGACATTTTCAGAGAGATGTCAACAATGGTGGTCGAAAAGACCATTCATACGCTTACTTCTCCAAGCGTTTATTGTTGAATTTCTGGACAGAGATTATGGAGGTGGAGGTGACTTTAGATGCCTCTGACCCCATTTTGAAACAAAAATTAAAAGGAATGATGACGATTAGATGTGGCAAGCTCTCTCTAAATTATCACTTGGTGTTTTTCTTCTTCTTCAAATAACAAGGTTTCACCTGGCAAAGTCTGCGGGTAGAGAAACCATAGCCTTGGCGTGTCCATAGCAACAACAGCAGGAAACAGGGTGAAGACCACAAGTTTTGCCCTAATGACAACACTTGGCCTTCGCTAAATTGAATGTTCCAATAAAGCGATATTACAACATTTACTGCTACTAGAGCAAAAACAGGCTTACTTGAATGAAAAAGAAACTGTCATTGAAATGCAAATGGACAAATACCATTATGCTAATTGTGATAATCCATTTCTGGATTACTCTTAAAATATATTTGAAATAAAAATAAAAATAATAAATATAAAAAGGCTGACGTGGAGAAAAAATAAGTTGAAGATTTTGGATGGATTTGAAAGTTCGATTGTACCTCTATCGTGCTTAAAAATAAAGAAAAATGCAGTTTAAAGTATAGAATAAATAATTATCGGATAAATATGTATAAAAATTAAGTTGAAATGCATAATTATATTTTTAATAAGCCAATTAGATTTAATCATGGGGCAAATTAAAGTTTAATTATGTTTAGGAACTAATTTAGGGTCCAATTGAAGGATTTAATTACGTGCAATGACTTAATTATACTTTAAATGAGTCAAAATAATTTCATTCAGGGCTTAATTGGTGGGGAAAATAAGTTTAGGAGCCTAATTTGAGTTAAATTTAAAACATTGGAATATTCTGAGATGAAATTTCATTTTTTACCAAGTCAATTGGTTGAAATTGGGGGGAATTGTAATAAAATCAAAGTTATTATAAAATAAAGGATCAAATTGAACTTTGGTAGAAAAAAAAGGGTAAGATGACCTGTCGTCTAGTCACTATAGCTTTCTTCCAAAAAAATTTGCCGAAAAATAATGTTTTGGTATCAACTTTGCAAACGCATTTAATGTCTTATCCTTCATCAAATTTGACAAAACTTGCGTGAAAATGATCCCCTGATTCTTGACTATACTTGCGTATAGTTAGTTTTTATTGATTCACACCACACACGCATTGGTTCAACCCCAAAAGTGACAACTCAGACAACCTAGCATAGTTATTAAATTTGACAGTTCATAACACTCACTTTAAGCCAACAGTTAGAATGGTTTTAATTTAAACCAACGACTAAAATTTTACTCTAGTGTAGAATAAATTACCTTCTTCCTCCAGGTATAAATAAAGGTAAAATCCATAGTCTATGGAGGGAGAGATCAATAGTCAAAATAAAAAATAAAAAAAAAATTCTAGTTTTCTCCTCGAAAAACTCCTTATTGTCATACCTCCTCATTGGCTGTCTAATTTTTAATATTTTTGCATCATTTTTTTCCATTTTAAACGTCATTTCAAAATTTTGATTGTTTTTTCAGAGGTGCAATGGGAAGAAGGTAGCTTCCTCTGGATGAATCTGGTGGCTGCTATCCATAATATGCAAGCATTACATGACAGTCAGCATGGAGACAACAAGTAAAAAAAATACAGTCCCCAGTCTGATGAATCTGTCAACTGAAATACATTCTCATGGCAAATGCAGATATGATCCACTTTTTGTAAATATGGAATTTACTTGATTCGTAGCTGCAGAGAAGGAGGTTGGTCCAAATTATATGAAATTGTTTTTTTTTTATATATAAACCACGCGGTGTCCTAGACGCTGATCCAGACTAATCCATGTTCGCACCGGGTGAGCCTTGAAGGAGTGAAAGTGCTCCCCAAATGGTTAATATTATATGAAATTGTTAATAAGCTTATCAGTGATGATTGCAGGCCACGTATGACTTTATATAATAACCCAAATTGCCTTGCACTTCGCCGCGCTAAAAATTATATTTTTTAAAATATAAAAAAAAATTTAAGTGTGAGAATTTTTTCAAAACATTATAAATCCTGGCATAATCTTTGTCAAGCGTGAGTTCTGATAAAATATATAAATTTTAAATTGATATAAATTTATTTGTTTAATAGATTTAAACTAAAATTGAATGATTTTTTTAAAAAATAAATTTTTAAAAATAAGACAAAAAAATAAAAGATAACATTGAGACAGAAATGTTTTTCAAAACATTAATTTGAGATACCAAATTCTTAAATATTATACATAGAGAAGTTGCAAAACTCAATTCTTAACAAATACTACATAGAATGATGAATTATTTAAATTATTATTCTCATTGTTATTATTATGATTGTTAAATTGTCACTATCATTATTGCTACCATAATTGCCATTATTGTAAATAATTAATATTAAATTTATTATTGGCATACTATTGTTGTCACCATCAATATTGTTATTATCATTGTCGTCATTATCACAATAATTATTATTAGCTAAATCATTATTACAGTTATTATCATAACAGCTATAACTAATACTATTAATATTTTCATTTTTATTATTACTATTATCATTATTATTAGTATCACTATCATCTCCATTATTGTCATCATGATCATTACAACTATTATGATTACTAACACGACTTTTGCAATTAATAATATTAAAATTATCATTAGTATTATTGTCATTATCATGATTATTTTTGGTATTCTTAATATTATTTTATGAGTTATTGTTATCACTATCATCACAGCTATAATTATTAATATCACAGGCACTATAATCATTGCAAGAAATTATTAGTAGTAATGTCACTATCATTATCATGATTATAACAGCTAAAATAATAATTATTATTAAATTATCCCAAAAAAGAAAAGAAAATAACCAAAACTTTAACAAAAAAAAAGCAAGCAAGAAAACAATAAAAATAACACAATCACTAAAATTATTATTATTACCTAAACAATAAAAATCATAAAATTATTTTGAAGAATAAAATAAAAAAAACCCAAAAACTTTAACACAAGAGAAAACAAAAAAATGACAAACAATGAAAATTAATATGTAAGGACTAAATTGCATAAAAATAAAACCTCCACAAAAGAGATTATTATTACTATTGCTTACACAATCAAAATTATTAAATTACCTTGAAGAATAAAATAAAAACCCAAAAACTTTAACAAAATAGCAACCAAGAAAATAAAAACTAACACAATCACTAAAATTATTATTATTATTTCCTAAACAATAAAAATCATAAAATTATTCTGAAGAATAAAATAAAAACCAAAAACTTTAACGAAAGAGAAAATAAAAAAATAAAAAAATGACAGAACTAAAATAAATATTATTAACATCAAAAAAATCATTTGATTTGAAGAACAAATAAAAAAACCAAAAAAAAAAAAGAACAAGGGAAAAAAGGAGAAATATTAATTTTAAGATGATCATCAACACAAATTAAAATTTAAAGACTAAATTCAATAAAAATAAAATCTCAACAAAAGAGAAAATGATAAAAAAAAATAAAACAAAAACTAAGAGTATAGATACATAAATATGAACAAAAAATAGGGATTCCTTAGAAGAACTGAAAATATTAAAGGAGTTAAAACCAAACAAAAAAATAAAAGAATAAGATCAAAAATTAAAAAAATAAAATATATGATCAATTTCAATTGAAGGATAAATTGAAACAAATCAAAACTTCTATATAAGAAATCAGGATGAAAAATGAAATAAAAAAACAAGAACTGAAATACACAAATCATAAACAAAAAGAACTTGTATGCATATTCAGTTCTAGGAGAGGGAAAAGGAAAAAAAATCAATCATCGACAAGCCTTAGACCACTATGCGCTGACACACACACCACCATGGTGAAGAGGTCATGGTAGCGCATCTGGTGAGATGGCGATTGGATATTTTTAGTTACCGTGTGATGCTTCATACACTGCCTCTATGGCGCAAATAGAAGAAAAATGTTGACGCGTTACACAAACGCGCCAACAGTTTTTCAAAAAAAAGTATAATAAAAATTACCAAAACACCACCGAAGCCCGTACTAGTAACGGAAAAACACATGAACCAATATCAAATACCATCGGGTTAACTCTTTGTTTTTATCTATTTCGAGAGAAAATTAGTGTTTTCATTGTTCATAAAAATGGAAAAACCAACAATACACTTGTTGGCAACTCTTTTTTTTCTCTCTCTCATTTAAAGGCAAACGAGTTATTTTATTGTTCATTAAAAAACAAAGTATCCATAATACTCTTACTCAACTAATGGTTTTTTGACTGAACACAGAAGCAAAACCGTAGTTTTTAAACATGAGAAAGAGGCAAACACCCTTAAACTCAAGAATTAAATTTTATGAGCTGAATGACATAGCAGTAATTAGATTGTTATAATCCACAGTGACTTGTGTCTAGAGCTACAATGAACCATCGATATGGTTTAGCTTTTTTCTTAACTGAATAGCATGACAGTAATTAAACTGTTACAATCCACAGTGAAATGTGTATCTAGAGTTACAATGAATTACTGAAAGGCATAACATTAATTACACCACTACACATTCACTGTCTAGAGCTACAGTGACAGTGAATCATCCACACGATTTAGTTTTTTCTTGATGTATAATACCCAACAAGCAATCATAATTGCATGCAAAGCGTTGAGAATTCACTGAAAACAACTGCTTATGCCAGATCAGGTGGGAATTGGTGAATGGGAACGAGAAAGAAACTAGCCCAGACGACAGCATGAAACCTAAACTTGTAGATTTTAGTAAACTGCATTGAATGCTGATGACAATTGCCCCAATAAGGGAGTAAAATACATTGAATGCTGATTGCAATTGCCCGATGATGAGTGGATGAGCAAGGAAAATAAAAACAAGCCCAGCAGAGCATTTCACTGGATCCAAATCTCAATTATTTGAAACTCTTCGAACGTTAAACACCATTGTTGAATCAATAATACCCTTTTATCAAAACCCACCATTAATAAATCCAAATTTAGATTGATTTATTTTATATAGTAGTCTGTCTCTTCAACCAAATCAACACTTTCATATCTCTTCTGTAATTGTCCAACCTAGTTTAACAGCTTCATATTGGATAAGCATCAATGAGGAGATATGATATGGGATAACAAGCTGGGAGGTGGCGCCATGATCTGCAAAATGTGGCCCAATTAAGTCAGCATCTTGAATGACTTGAAAATTCATAACGACAGGAAGATGCTGACTTTACAACTGGTTGATGAACAGTTTGATGTCAACAACATCATTTTGTTTCTTATCTGTTCTTGGTGGGGGAAGACAACTCTTTCATGACTCTCTAAATTTCAACTCTGTAAATCAACCATAGTTGAGGTTTTTGTAATTATCCAGTGCGCGAATGAAAGGGAATACATCTCTTTGTATTTTTTGTGTTAAAAGTACAAAAACTCATTCAGACTTTCTTACAAAAATATATTTATTTTACGTTTGAGTAAGAAAAGTTGAGGTTTATTGAATGAGATTTAGTGTTGGGTTTGAAAATATAGTTGATATTATTTTTTAAAGTGTTTTTTAGTGATATATGATATTTTTTTATTTTTAAAAAATTATTTATAATATCAATATATAAAAATAATCAAAAAATATAAAAAAAATAATTTAAAATCGGCTATTCTACTCAAACATACAGAAACTACGATATTTTCGGATGCATGGACACGTGGTGAAACCAGCAGTGAAAGAATAGCCAGCCACCAAAAAGTAGGGTTTGCTTTTCTCTCCGACCTCCCAAAAGGATGTGAAGCGTTGTTTATTTTTATATTGTTTGATACAATAATAATGATTTTTTTATCAAACAATATTCACTTAATTAAAGTATATTATAAAAGTATATTGCTTCCCATGCATGGAGTTCTCTTCGGTGAAGGCACCATCTATGTTACGGGTCCAACCTTAGCCACTCTCCATCTTAT
This sequence comes from Salix caprea, assembly GCA_964035475.1. Classification (NCBI taxonomy): domain Eukaryota; kingdom Viridiplantae; phylum Streptophyta; class Magnoliopsida; order Malpighiales; family Salicaceae; genus Salix; species Salix caprea. Next base: position 8,707,356 of record OZ037745.1, read on the forward strand.
CTTTCCCGGTAAGCGTGTCATGTTACTAAAAAAAATCATTTTATATCCAATAAAAAAAACTCTTCATCGTATCCATTTGCAGGACGTAGCTCCTTACAGTGGCTTGTAGACCTTCCTTTTCTCTTATGATTAATTTACTTTCAAATAGTATAATTTGACTCAATTATATGATTTAATATTTTATTCTAGATATAAGAATTATAATGAGTTATCAATTAAATTTAAATTATATGTGAAACTAAATTTAATTCAACATATAATATGGTTTTAAATAAACAATAAATCGCATCACTCGTCTTTGAAATAAGATATTAAAGTAATTGTAACCGTCGATATCTATCATATAAAGAAAAGATAGATACACCAGCAGGGGTCTGTCCCAGTGATAGTTGGAGGGCATCCCCTTCAAGGGACCATGGTTCGAGTGTCCCAGCGGTATCTGAAAGATGTCCCCTTCATGACACCCTGGTTTGATCTCTGCCCGGTATGCTTGTCACTCCGTGGTGCATTACATGCTCACTGGACTTGCAGGGTGTTTAGTGGATCCGGGAAATAGTCGAGGTGCGCGCGAGCTGGCCCGAACACCCCGGTTACCCAAAAAAAAAAGATAGATACAAGAAATGAGAAAGATGAATAGGATAAAGGTAATTAAAAGAAGAGCTGTGTTTTTATTATTTTTAAAGTGTTTGGTATGATCATCTTAATTATTATCGTGTATATCTTTTTTATATGATGTAAGTATAGGTATTTATAGGTTTAGCATCATATAATTGTTTCAAAACCCTCGAGGGATTTGTTTTACAATAATATTAATGAGTGCATTACCAAAATATCTATGTCAACTATACTGTTAGTTGAGAGATTTATCGACTAGCAATTCAGATTCAGTGGATCTGATGAATGCTTGGGGCATGGCATTTGCTGCATCCTCATCATGGCAGGGAAAAGCCAGCGTTGATATGACATTACTAGAGAAGGTGTGGGTACTTAATTCATCATCCAGCAAGTGAAAGTGACTATTTGAAAGTATTTTTTGAAAATATTTTTTATTTTAAAATATTGTTTTTTTTAAAATATATATATAAAAAAGAAGACAAGAAATAAGGTTACGGTAGTCGTGGGCTAGAGAGACGACAAGAGAACCTACCAAAAGTCAAGATGTGATTGATGCATGAAATTCTTTTCTTATGAAGATAATCCGTGATCTATCTATATATAGAGTTTGAACCTTATTATTATTTTTCTATTACTATTACTTTATTAAAAAATATAAACAAGTATTTTTTTTTATTAGAATGATTCTTGGTCTATACTTAACACGATATAATATATTAAGCAAGGGGTTAAAATATTTTGAGATTATTATTTTTCTTGTTTTTAATAATTGTGTTTAGTATCATAAAAAGCATATTGTTTTTATTCAGTAATAAATATTAGTCTTAGATTAGTTTGTATATTAATTAAGATTATTTTTTAAAATAGTCTTAGAAACATTAAACTTGCTTAGATATGTCAAGGTAAAGCAGGCTAGATATGAAAGCTTAATTTATTGTTATCCAAAATTAAAGAAAGAACAAGGAAAAACAAGATAGATGTTAAGCTTAATTTTGGGGGCAATCCTCAAAAGAACAAGAAAAGATTATCTTTTGAATGTGAATCGGATAGATGGCATGTGATATGAGTTCAATAAAAAAAAAAAAAATCATTCAACCCGACGAGTTCAAGAAAAAAAAAATACTTTGATGAACTTTCTAATCCCAGGTTTTCAAACTCATAATCAATGAATCTTCAAATTAAAAAAAATTCAATTTCTAATAAATTTATTGTTGAAAGATGAAATATATATATAAAAAAAAAACCTTTCATTTTTTTAAAATAATCAAAAGAATTATGATAAAATATGTTAAAGAAAAAAGAAATGAAAGAGGATGAAATCATAAGAAAAATCAATTTAAAAAATTATATCAAATAAAACCAATAACATATAAAAAACAAGGACCAAATCTAACAAATTAAAAAAATTAAACGATGATGAAATAAAAATAAAATTTTAATTTTATAAATTATGTTAAATAAAACAAATAGTAATTACAAAATATAAATCAAATATAAAAATAATAATTAAAAGGATACTTTGATTTTACAAACCTTGATTATATATATATATATATAATCAAACGAATATTTTTTTAACAATCTTCAAATACAATGATGAATTAAATTAGGTCACCCGGTTGAATTTGAATACCTGGTTGTGTGGTTACAATTAAATTTATGCGTGCGGAGTTGTAAACATTAATAGAGTTTTGAGCCTTTTCAACAACCTATGAGTTGATCCATCGAGTTGTAAGAATTAATGGAGTTTTGAGCCTTTTCAACAACCTCTGAGTTGATCCATCGAGTTGTAAGAATTAATGGAGTTTTTAGCCATTTCAACAACCTATGAGTTGATCCATCGAGTTAATGGAGTTTTGAGCCTATTCTACAATTTTCAACAACCTATGAGCTGATCCATCGAGACTTATGGTGGCCAGCTGGTTTTGAGTGTTGACTCGCAACTTGGCTGGCTCACCACCCACTCTCCAGTCATTAAAGACAGTCTTTGATAATACTCCAAGTTTTTAAATAATCAATTGTATTAGCATTACATGAAAAATATATAATTCTTTATATATATATATATATATATATTTGTTATTGTTATATTGATATCAATAATATAATAACAAAAACAATGTTTTATTTTTTAAAAATAGAAACCCCGCTCTCTCTCTACTTTTCAGCTCATTGCATCATTACCAGCCCTCACGACCACCGTGCATTTCCCTTCGGCCGTCTTCCTCCGCCACAAATCACTACCCTCACTTCTTCTTCAATCTTTGTCACTGGCAATCCACCACTGCCACTTTTCCTTCAACAACTTCATGGTAGCCATTTTTCTCTTTCATAGTATTTAGCGTAAGTTGATATCGCTTTAGGAGTGACGCCACGTATCTGCTTTCTTAATTGTATTGTTTCTCTAATTATTTAAAAAAGAAATCAAGAAGAAAGGTAAAAATAATTAATTTAATCAGCCAGTATGACTTTGCAATAACCAATACGAATTCATGTTTCTTTTTTATAAAAAAAAGAAAAAAGAAAACATTTTTTAATGGACACCTGAATTAAATTTTAATATATTTTTGGTAATAATTTATGTAGGTCCTAGGCGGAAAAAAAAAGGAGGAGGCGGAGGAGGAAAGTTCAACTGCCGGCTTTTCTTTTTGGTGTTCGAATTATTTTTTCTGCTGTGTGCTCCCACTCTTTTTATAAAGAGTGTTTACATGTGTAAGAACTATTCATTTATTCAAGATTGTTATCTTCTGTTCATACTATCTTTTTTTCATATTTTAATTAAAAAATCAAATTTATACGACCAATTTGACTTGCTGGGTCCCCATTAATCGGCAAACTTTGTACTTTTCTCACAGAGCCTTCGGCTAATGATTAAAGAAAACTACTAATCTTATAGTATTAGAAGTTTCTAATGAATATAGAGTTAATATTTGTTATTGTTTTTTAAAGTACTTTTTTATTTATAAATATATTAAATTAATTATTTAAAAAAAAATGATATCAGTATATGAAAATGATTTAAAAATACATAAAAAAATAATTTAAAATTAATTTTTTTTTAATTTTTTCAAAAATATTTTTGAAATGCAGTTTTAAGATTGGATTTGGATGAAGAAATAGAAAATTAAAGGAATGTAAAAAATAAAAATTGCCAGCACTAAATTAATCTTTCATTTCAATTACTACTTTTTTTTTTATCAAATGAACGTTATTAACTTTTCAGCTATAAATTAAAATGGTTAATATAAGTTAATCAAAATGATATCATTTTATTTTTAAAAATAATAAATTATAATGATATCATTTTAAAAATCATATTTTAACAGTTATTTATGTTAACTTTGAATTGATTTTTTTTAAACTTTACTTAGATTAAAATCGAGTTAAATCAAATTTAATAAATCTTCTATAAATACCATTTATCTAGAATTAACACTTTTTGTCTTTCAATATCGATATACTTAACTCTTAAATCATTTTTTTAAAATGATACAAATTAACCCTACAAATATTTTTTTAAGAAAATCTCTTTTTCTTAAATCTTTTTTAAAAAATCTAGACGACCTCCAACATTTATTTCCTTACGTCGTGCTTCTACTACTGAGGCAGCTGGCATGCAGCACCGATACACGTACACCACTAGATTTCCATCACTGCGAGGCTGCTACCTCTGCAACTCAATTAAGGAAGCATCAATTCTAATGTCATTATAAGATCTAACTACTCAATTTATTAAGAAAACGCGTGTTCTTTTTTTCTTTTTCATTTTTCAAAATGAACTCTTTTGGCTTTACTCGACCCCTCCCTACCTTTTCATGGCATATAAATTCATCCCCACACCACAAACTGTGCTAAAAAAACCCATCCCTACCCTCTCTCCTTCTCTCGATCTTCCATGATCTCTCCTTGTTTTCTCAAAGAAAAGATGCTTCTCCTCTTCGTCTTCCTCGCCTCTCTGTTCCTGATTTCAACCCAGGAAACCCTAATGAAAAATGACTCTCTTTCCCTCTCTTTCCCTCTCACTTCCCTCCCTCATTCTCCACAAACCTCTCCAAATTTCTACTCTTCCTTCATCTCCCAAACCAGGAAAACTCCGGCACACAAAAGCGCAGGGTCGTCTTCATCGCCATATAACTACAGGTCAAGATTCAAGTACTCGATGATATTACTGGTGTCTCTCCCTATAGGGACACCGCCACAGTCTCAGCAAATGATTTTGGACACAGGCAGCCAGCTGTCATGGATTCAGTGCCATAAGAATGTTCCTAGGAAACCCCCACCTCGTACTGTGTTCGATCCTTCTTTGTCTTCTTCGTTCTCAGTTCTACCATGCAATCACCCGCTTTGTAAGCCCAGAATCCCTGACTTTACCCTGCCAACTTCCTGCGACCTGAATCGTCTGTGCCATTATTCTTACTTCTACGCTGATGGAACGTTAGCTGAGGGCAATCTTGTGAGAGAAAAGATTACATTTTCCACGTCTCAAAGCACCCCTCCCTTGATCCTAGGTTGTGCCAAGGATACAAGTGATGACAAGGGTATTTTGGGAATGAACCTTGGGAGGCTGTCCTTTGCTTCCCAAGCTAAAATAACCAAGTTCTCGTATTGTGTACCCACCCGGCAAGCTCGGCCCGGTTTCACACCAACCGGATCGTTTTACTTGGGTCAAAACCCGAATTCAGCTCGGTTTCAGTATATTAGTCTTTTGACTTTTCCCCAAAGTCAGCAGATGCCCAACCTGGACCCTTTGGCTCACACTGTTGCTTTGCAAGGGATCAGGATTGGCAACAGGAAATTAAACATCCCGGTCTCAGCCTTCCGGGCGGGTCCTAGCGGGGCGGGTCAGTCCATGATTGACTCCGGGTCCGAGTTCACTTACTTGGTGGATGAGGCTTATAATAAGGTGAGGGAGGAGGTGGTGAGAAGGGTGGGGCCGAAATTAAAAAAGGGCTACGTGTACGGTGGTGTATCCGACATGTGTTTCGATGGGAAGGCGGTGGAGATCGGGCGTCTGATAGGCAATATGGTGTTTGAATTTGAAAAGGGTGTGGAGATAGTGATTGAGAAGGAGAGGGTTTTAGCAGCTGTTGGTGGTGGGGTCCATTGTGTTGGGATCGGGCGGTCAGAAATGTTGGGTGCTGCTAGCAATATAATAGGAAATTTTCACCAACAAAATCTATGGGTGGAGTTTGATATAGCCAATCGTAGAGTGGGCTTTGGTAAGGCTGATTGCAGCAGATCAGTGTAAGAAAACACGAGTGGTGTGTGCCTGTGTGGTACTCGGGTAGATATTTTGTAATGTATATGGGGCCAGGAGAGTTAATCAGGTATTAAATGTAATACTGTACAAATGGAAAATATCAGTACGGTCTTTTCGTGTTCACCTGATCCAATGGCCCACATCAAACTAACATTTAGGCCCTATATCAATCTTTCCGAACGTTTGTCCCCCCTCTAGTGTGTACGTGCTCATGTTAAATGTTCAATGTTTTTATATATATATATATATCAAGCTCTCCCTTGTATAGTTGTATCGATACGTATACCCATTTTCTACTCTTCGAATTGTTTTCCTAGTCAATAAATTAGCTGATCTAGGTTTTACTAAGGCCATGTTAATAGAAAATTTAATTTTTTTTAATTTTGAAATTGGACGAAGCCATGATCATCATATAGAATAATATGATGATTATAATTTTTTTTCATGTTACCTATTTATACCAACAACTTAATTGTCTAATTAATGACTAATTATAGACCATAAAATCCTATTTATATACAATTTTCCATAATTTTGTTGCCTAGGTATGCAAATAATGACAACGTGTGTGTGCTAGGAAGGAAAAGTGGTAGGAATTTAGAAGAAGAAGAAGAAGAAGAAGAAGAAGAAAGGGGCCATGAACATTCATTTGTTGTTAATTCGAAGAGCTTACGATTTATCATCATCGTCTGATTATCTTGTTGTGGATTTTTTTTCTCCTCTCCGTTTCTCAACTTTTACAGCTTCTTCTGGTGATTTTATTTTATTTTATTTCTATTACTGGATTACATAAATAAAGCGTTTTATTTATTTACTTTTATGTAAAATAAAATAAAAAATCCTTGTAATAGTCACCGTATCAGCACTTGCCACCTTTCTCCTGGTAAAATTCGAACAGCACTTGGCATGGGCCCCCTTGCCATTTCTATCTACAACATCATCATATTATTGTTTTTCATGTCACTGGTAGCAAGGAAATTGAAATCTTATAAATAAATTACAAAAAATATAATTAATTTATAATTGGGGAAGGTGAATGAAAATTACAAAAAATACAACGGCCCACGATCTCAGCTATCCATACATGCCACGCAGTATGGTCTTACAAAAAAACTAACATGTTATGTTTCTTCTTAAAAATTAAAATCACATAATAGTACTATATACGATAAATAAATAGATAAAAGATATATTGCCAATCTATGTTATGAACAGCACTTGTAAGTTAAAGCAACGTGTGTTGTTATGGAAAACCACCTAACAGATACTTTATTAATTTATAGGCAGCAAGATAGTTTTATACTTAGTTTGAAAGTTTGATTTAAGTTATTTTTTAAAATATTTTTTGCTTAGAAATATATTAGAATAATATTTATTTTTTATTTTGGAAAATTAGTTTTAACATTAGCCTATCAAAATAATTTAAAATAACAAAAAATATTTTAAAATAAAATAAAAAATAATTGTTTTTGGTGGATTAAGGTATCTTATGCTTTTTTTTCCTTAACTAGCATGAGAATTCAATTTTCTGAAATTTTCATTTCATATCTTCTTTATTTAGCCATGAAGAAACATGTTTTTTTTTTCATTCTCAATTAGATAAATAAACGTAATCATAGTATATAAAATTAATCTAAAAATGCCACCATAATTGTTTTTTAAAAAGAAGAAGAAGAAGACATTGGAGGGAGGTTATGGTGGGTTATGAAAATGTCCACTTATTTTATCATGGTGGGGTCCTGAGTAGGTGGGTGCGTGCCAAGTGGACGACAGCTTATTCAAACTCTTTCGCCGACTCAAACTGCAACCCTGTATCCTTGTGTTCCCAACATTCACATGACGAGATCACTGGGAAAGACTTTTGTCATAACCTCCAACAGCTTCATCCACGTGTCTATAGATTAATTTATAAAACTTATAGTTTAAAGTTTGAGTTGACTTTTGAAGGCATGTTTAAATTACTCGGTTTTTTAAATATTTTGAAAAAAAATAATAAAAATTATTATTATTTTTTAGATATTTTAATGTCAAAAATAATTTTAAAAAATTAAAAAATATTATTTTGATATATTTTTAAATAAAAAAACATTTTAAAAACAACAACAAACACACAATGACTTATTTAAACTGAAATTGATGATAATTAATAGACTTCAGTTGAACTAATAAATTTAACTTAATCCTATTCGAATTAACACTGAATAGAAAAACATAATATTAACTTGAAAAATATCCAAGGGGTCCTGGCGTGAGTGGTGAGGGCGTTCTCGTCTTTTAAAAGAGGTTAGGGGTTCAACCTCTCCTCTTGTATGGAGTCAGCCATTTGGAAGCACTTTCACCCCTTCGGGGCCCACCCGGTGCGAACGTGGATTAGTCTGAGTCAGTGCCTAGTACACCGCGTGGTTTATACCAAAAAAATATTAACTTGAATTACGAGCTAACTAGATAATTTAATAATTTATTTTTAATTCATATCTTGCTGTCTCTTTCCTCGTTGATCTCCTGTTTACCAATCCTCTCGGCGGCAAAAACTGGATCTTGGTATCTCAGCTATTACCAGCAAACTCGCTCTTGGCTGTAGCCATAATTCTTATATAGAGAAATGTTTTTGAAAAAAAATTGATTTTTTATTTATTTTTGTTTTAAATTAAAAAAAATAGTATTTTTAAATTATTTTTATGTGCTGATACTAAAAATAATTTTTTTAAAATAAAAAATAATCATTTTAATATATTTCTAAACAAAAAATTATTTTCAAAAACAACTTCAACCATAATTCCAAATAAATAAAAACAAAAACTAGTAAAAAAGTCAGGAAGGTTATTTCAATCCTTTTCAACAGTGAAAAATCAATAATGTTGTGCCCATATCAATTCCCAAAAATATAATTATTTTCTCTCTCTTAACTTCCTAAACCTATCCACATTGCCACTTGTACCGTGAATCATCGGTAAATCATGATTTGTCGGTCGCTTTTAAGTTTAACCATTGATCTGCCTTCCACCTCCTTTAAGTGGATTCTTCCTTTGCTTTCGAAGAAGAGCAACACAAAAGTGATCGGTGCATAGGCATGGCTAGATTCATGATGCACTTGTAGAATCCATGCGTAAGAATTGACAACTGCCTGTTGTCCCATTGTTTTCTTTTTCTTTCGTGACAAAAGAAGTTTCGAGGAAAACTTTTTTCACTCGTGTTTGTGCTGAAAATTAATTTTAATTTTAAGTATATATTGCGTTCTTCAGTAAATAAATAAGGTAACCCATTTAAATATTTAATCGATTTGATACAAACCCCCCACATGATCGATTGTTCTTTTTGAAAATGTCCTACACCACATATATTCGGTGCCCGTTTCGGAAGAATTGGAAAAATACTTTTTGAAAAGAAAAAAAATCAAAATTTCTAAGGGATTTTACGTCATCTTGATAGATATTAACCAATTAAATTAGTTATGCAACATATATCTAAGTGTAGTTTTTAATTTTAAAATTATTTCAGATATATATAAATTGAAACAAATTTAAGCCAACTCGAGAATAAAAAAGGGATCTTCCTCGATTTTTAAATCTTTTTTTTTTTCATTAATGAAAAACAAAAATCATGATAAAGCGACCCAACTCCACTCACACTAACGTAAGGATAAAAAATGGAAATAATCTGCTAAACAATAGTAAAAAATTATAAATGTTTAACGGAGTTTTAAATTAAGATATAAGAAATCATCTAATCATAATAAAAAAAACCAAATTATTTTTATTATCCATATCATCAAGTCAATAATTGGAATAACTAATTTTATAAGAATGGTTTGTGGTCGAGGGTGTTTAAACAAAGTACTAGTTTTTTTTTTAAATATATTAGATCGATGTAGAAAATAATATATATTAAAATTATTAAAAAAAAAACTAGTTAATTTTAACTTACATATAAGTTTATATTTGTAAATATAGTTAAAATTACTTTTAAAAATATTTTTAATTTAGAAATACATAAAAATAATATTATTTTTAAAAATACTTTTAACAATTGGAATAACTATGCCTCGTTTTCTAATCCGTGATCTGTATACTGTGAGTTACCATCATTGATGCGGGCTGCAATTCTTTCACCATGCACAAGGCCAGAGAGACACAGCTCGTCTCTGTCTCATCACCCAGCACGCAGTGTCTTCCTGCAATCATTTTTAATAATCATTTTTAACCAGGAAGCCGAAAACTAAAACAGGGTTTAAAAGCTAAAGTCGAGGGAGCAATTTGAAGAGATTTGGTCGTAATTAAGACAAAGCAAGCATCATTATCCATGGCGAGAGTGATCAAGAAGAAGACTTTAGAAGGGATGTGATGGTAGAACAGCTGGCTTAAAGCGTGTGTCTATGATTATGAATGAAGTCACCTTCAGCCATTTCCAGGAGAAAGAAACCCTAAAGAATTTATTAGCAGCCACGAAACGCACGCACTTTCTGCAAAAGAATACCAAACCCTAGGCTAAGCTTGACAGCAAATTGCCATCGTGATGGGTTTTTTTTTAAAAAGAAATACTTAAAATGATAATCAAGTTGTTAAATTGACCTCCAACTTGTGAAAATGAGTTTGATGAGAATATTGGTTTTTCCCTGAATCAATAAATGGAAAGAAAGCAACGGGGAGAGAGAGAGAGAGAGAGAGAGAGAGAGAGTGGATTCCTGGCTGTCTATGGGGAGGCTGCTAGCAGCTATTTTACAAGTAAGACTCAACATGGTCCCTTCCCTCCTCAACTTTTTCCAGCTTCTCTTTAATTTTGTCTCCTTGTTTTTGTACTTTACCTTCTAGGTGAATAATTGATGAAAAATGATTTAATTTGAGAGTTTGGCATGCTTTTTTTTAAAAAAAATTAAATTCCTGTTTCAAAATATTTAATTTTTAATAAAAAATTGACATGAATTTTTTTAAAAACACTAAAAAAATTATTTTAGCAGAAATATTTTAAAAACACTAACAAAAAAAAACTCATGGTGGATTCAACTTCCGGTTCAGGCAAGCAAGCCGAGTTTTAAGTGTCTATTTGGGAGTATAATTGAGTTTATTTTTGAAATTGTTTTTTATTTAGAAATACATCTAAATAATATTTTTTTAAAATATTTTTGATATCATAATATAAAATATCTAAACATATATAACAATATAATTTTAAAAAATAAAAAATATCAAATTTCAAAAACACTTTTAAAATAGTGTAAAACACTGCTGACACAACATGACTATCCTGGCTTTGGATGGATCGAAGAAGACATGGGGTTGGGCCTACGAGGAAACAAAGTTCAGCCATGTTACATGCCTTTCATGGACAGTATAACATTAATGGGCCGAAGCCACAGTGCTTCGAACATTAAATATGAGCAAAAAATAGTTGACTTCATTGCTTAGCCAATGCTTTTCCTAAGCCCTCTGAATTTCTTATTTCATTATCCATTGACCCTCTAACGAATCATTGCTATAATTTTTTAAAAAAATATTCAATATGATTGAATTTGTCTAGGCCTTGAGTTGGTCTAGTCCCAATAAATTAGATTATTTAATTCAAATCACACCAAATACAATCAATCAATACCAATGTTGTAAAATCCGTTCCGGTTTTTTGTTTGGAACGGAACGTTCCGGTTTCGGTGCATTCCGGCGTTCCATTCCGGTTTTGTACTGTTCATATTTATTTATTATATATATGAAAAAAAATATATATTAATTTAACAAGTATAATTTTTTAAAATTATTTTTTATGCTAACTATTTTTTATGCTAATTATTATTATTATTATTATTATTATTATTATTATTAATAATATTATAACCCCTCCCCCGTATATATTATTATTATTATTAATTTATAACAAGTGAAAGTGTGAAACCCCCCCCCCCCCCCCCCGTAAAGTTAGTATAAAACTAAAAGTAAAACTTTTACTAACCCTAAATGGCCAAATCTCTTCTTCTTCACGCCGCCGCCCACCTCATCCATCATCTCCCTCAGGCCTCATCCATTTCTAAGCCTAAAGTCATGGAAGCTCACTTTGTTTTTTCCAGTATTCTAATTCCTATTTTTGACCATATCAGCCTTCTCCCGTAATATTCCACTTTGCAGCTTTCAACGGGAAATGAGTCCTAAACTGCTTCAGTTCTCCTCGCATTCCCAAGACAAAATAGAAGCAGCAAGTCTATCCTCTCCTTCTCTTGCCTAAGTTCTTTCTTCTGTTCTTGTTTCTTTGCTATGCTGGGGTTAAGAGATGAAAATTGATTTGGGAATTTTTGAAATTGGGTTGAATCTGTGTGTTTTGTAAGAGAACTTGAAACGACATCGTTTTGGCTGGACCCGGAACGGAACGCCCGGTACGGAACCGGGGCGTTCTGGCCGGAAAATGGCCGGATTTTCCGGATTTGGCCGGGATTTTGACCGGGACAAAAACGTCGCCGTTTTGTCCCGGATTTTGCATTGGGACGGGCCGTTCCGGCCGGAACGGAACGAGATCAATAACTTTGATCAATACTATCACATTTAGGTTAATATGATCTATAATCAATTTGAAATCTATGGTGACATGTTTAGCAAATGAAAAGAAAATTTTCTCAAATACTAATAAGATATTGGAAAGATCATGAACATGAAAACAATTCACAACTCTGTAATTATTTAGGGAAAATGAGCTTATATAACAAACAAACAAAAATATATATATATAAGGTGAACGTGAACGAATTGAGGTCTCTAAAAAAAGTGGCGTAATGACAGAGAGCTTGCGGTCTGCGCAGCAAGTTTCGAATTCGAGTCAGAGCGTACACTTCTTATAAAAAACTGGAATAATCAAGGTTTTATTTGTTCACCTAAATCTATAAAATATACTTTTCAAAAGTAAAATTTACTCGTATAAAAAAAAAGTTAACGAATTGGGCATGGTGAGAGTATATGGACCATTGTGAGAAGGTGCGCAAAAGTAATGCTGTCAACCAATCTTCACAAGCGAGAATGGAGAGAGGGAATTTCTTCAGTTTCATGGCGGATCCATAATATTTATTGGTGCTGAACTATGTCATCAAGGTTGTCAATATTATTCTGATTGTTATTCCAGTTTTTCTATCGGTATGGAATATTTCGGTGTGTCGTTTCGAGGTTGTACTGTTCATATATAATTAATTAATTATATATATATATATATATGTGAAAAAAATTAAAATATTAATTTAACAAGCATAATTAAAATTCAAGATAAATTAACTTTAAATTATATAATACAAACACAAAGTCAAACAAATATAATCTCAAAATTAGAAACATAACCATAAATTAATCAAAATAAGGAGGATTTTAAAGCCAAAACGGCACACTCGGAACGGTACCAAGACGTTCCGGCTAGTATTTAGCCAGAATTTCCGGAACGGGCAGGAATTAAAACCGAGATGAAAATGATGTTGTTTTATCTCAATTTTTTTAACGGCACAGAATATTCTGGTTATTCCGGCCAGAACAAAATGGTATTGACAACTTTGATGCCACCCTATCTGCCAATCACATTTTAATCTTCAGCGGTGGGAATGAATCTCTTGCATTAAAACTCTGCGTATCACTTACACATTTTCATGGGAATATCGAGAACGTGAGGTCGTCGCTTTATCCTCTAATCTTCCTCCCCCACACGCTTTGCCCTAGACAAACAACAGCTTCAAACCAAGCAGCCATTTCAATGCCCGATATTTCATTGTTTGTAGCTTTGTTTTATCTTGTGGCATCAAATGAAAGGATAGTACCAATGAAAATTACTGATTTTGATTGATGTGTGTTGTGTTGGAGCCATATAGAAATATTTACGCCAAAATAATTCAAAAATAAGTGAAGTTTCTTCCACTTACTTTCATCATCAATTATCTCATGCCTGTTCAGGAAGCATTGAAAAAATGTTTTAGAAAAAGAAAAATCTCTTGCTCTAATTACATTTTTTTAATTTTTTTAGATTATTTTAATATGATAATATTAAAAATTATTCTAATATATTTTTAAATAAAAATAATTTTAAAAATTAACTACAACCACACTTTTAAATATTGTCGTAGGATTAATTAAATCGATGTCCCCAACCACTATTCTGTCTTTCCTTCATGGGATCTTCACATCTTATTTGATTTAATATATTCTAAAATGTATCATAGCTAGCTTATTAAAATATGTGAGAAAATCTTTCAAAGCGAGAAAGGAAAAATAGCCAATGCTGAGTAGTGTAATTAAGCGTCTCCATTAAAAAAAAAAATCATTCAAGTGATTTTCTAAAATCACAGGCTAACAGTATCTATCTAAAGCTGAAAGCCATATCTAGCAATAAATTTGTGGAGGTGACAGCAATTCAATAAGTTGCTGTCAATTCACCAAGCATGGGCATCTATCCCGTGGCTCGACAAGTAACCATCCCAGCTACCGGAATATGACTTTCCGGCCACCGCCGCTGCCACAACGCCCTAAGGCTCTTGTGTCCACGTCTTCCCTTGTGCCGCAAACAACCGAATGTCTCAGCCAAAACCCTTGTAAAACAGTTTTCTTCTTCTTCTTCTCCTCCTTCTTCTTCTGCTTCATTCCAAAAGTTAGATCCCTGTCCACTGACGAGACACTTCTCCGGGCATGATCAAGATGATCTATCTTGAATCCATAAAATCTGCTGCTGCTTGACTCCAAAACATATTCAAGCTGCTTTGAAATTCTCCCCACCTCATACTCATCAAGAAGAGAATTGTCTGTGCGGGCTGGACTCGGTGTTTCTGATCTCGATACCATGGCCTCTTCCTCCATAATTCTCACAGCTTCCGCCCTGTACCTCGACGGTCCTGGAGCTTGACGTGATCTTGTGACGTCAAACTCACAGATAGGCTTTCCTTCGGACCCTGAACCATGGTGGTACCATGCCCATGCAGCTGCTTTTGCTAGGGCTAGATCATCGGCACTGCCACCACCTTTAGGTTTCTTCTTCTCCATGAAAATGTTGAAGGGAGTGATAGAAGGCATATGGGATATCTGATTTTGGAAGAATATGTGGAAATATCAAGGTCCACGCTGCATATAAAAACCCGGCCTTCCTTTTCTGCTGTAGTTTTGCATCTTTAAATACTTCACGAAACGCA
Source organism: Salix caprea (assembly GCA_964035475.1). Lineage (NCBI taxonomy): Eukaryota > Viridiplantae > Streptophyta > Magnoliopsida > Malpighiales > Salicaceae > Salix > Salix caprea. The sequence continues at coordinate 8,722,358 of OZ037745.1, forward strand.
TCTAATCTCTTGCAGGATTCTGCTTGTTTGGCTCTATTCTGGTCCACTGGTTGTGCTGTCAGGATTGAAATTTATTACATCATTCAACAGACCCCACTGGAAGTCTTGTGTTGGGTGGGAATTGGGTTTCTAGGAGGGCTAGTTCGTTGTCACGCACGTATACACCATGTCTTTAATTGTTAAAACTTCAAACCTTGTCATGATCACAAAACATTTTCCTACCAAGAACCTATTTTTAATTTCTTTTTTTTTTAATTTGAACTGTAATTTAGAACGTGGCATAGTGCATAAACAAACGATCCTGACGAGTTTGAGGCCCATGTTTTGCCATGCAACTCCACTTGACAGCAGGAGACCTGTTCCCATGCTGTCTTAATTTCATGATCCTCAACGAGCCATCTCCCCCCTCTCATCTAACAGATCCCTGGGTTCAAATCTCTTTCTTGTAAAGAGAAAAAAACAGAAGAAAAACTCCAAGTTGTGAATGGTAAGAGGTTGTTGTTTTTCCCTTTCTTTATTATTTACTTTTGTTTCCCGATGTACTGCACGGAGGAATCTCTCCTACTTTTTCCAGGACCGGTGTAAGCAAACATTCTAAGAGCTCTTGAGATAACATGGAAAATAGAGTTTCGCAAGTTCATCTAGCTAACCCCGGGATGTGAATCTTGTTCCGTTTCGGTTTGTACCAGTTATAAAAAGGATAAAATGACATCATTTTTATCTTGGGGTTAAATTCCGGTTCATTCCAAATCTTAGCAGTTAAAAAAACAAGATAAAATAACGTCGTTTTTATCTCGGGTTAAATTCCGGTCCATTCCAGACTTTTCAGCTAAATTCCAGTCAAAACGCGCTGGAATCATTTCGCCTGTGCCGTTTCGGCTAAATAGTTTTTTTTTTTTTAATAATGAATAATTTTACAATATCAATCATATATCTTAATCTGACCGTTAGATTGAGATGAAATTTTACGAGGAGTCTCTTAACATAATATATATATATATATATGTTAAAATTTCAGAGCAATCAAAGAATGTAATGACCTTACGAAATTAATGATGTCATTCTCGTAATATTATACAAATTCATAATTTTGTTTTGAAAAATCATTTTATTGTATCTGTTTTGAGATTAAATTGCATAATTCTAAATAATTTTTTTTTTGGATTTGAACTATTGTTTTTTGAATATATATAGTACAACCCTAAAACGACACGCCAAAACACTTCAAAATAAAAAACATTTTATTTCAATTGAAAAACGAAACACCAACCGAAATAAAATTGACAATTGTGAGCTTACCCACCACCTTAAATCGTCCTGCCTATTTTATTAAATATCCAAAACATGATTAGTTTAATGAGATTCAGTCTTTCTTCACATTTAGAGCACCGACTTCACATGAAAAGATGTCTACGTATTTATAGCCCCAGCCAAGCGGTGGTTCAACGATCCCTGTTGTTTATTCACTGCCCTTTTCCATTATTGCTGCAAGAAATTGGTGGGCATAGCCAATTTGATACCTTTGAACATTCTTCAAATTCGGCCCATAAAAGCAGTAGCATGCGGAAGAAAAGAGATGAAAGGGAGTGGATATAATTAAGGGTGTGCATCGTGTTTACGAGCCATATCTTTTTATATTTTTACACTATTTATTATTTATCAAGTTAAAATTTAGATATTAATACCTGCTATTTAATCAAGTTTCAGTTACCATGTATCCATCTAGATAGATAGTCAATATCTAATTATTATTTATTATTCAATAAAAAATAATACACATTTTATTTGCTACAAAAATGGGAAAAATTGAGATTTTTTACAATTTCTTGACATTTTATTACAACTATGAACTTCTCAGGATAACAAAGATTACAAGAGTGATACACTGGAGAAGAGGAAAAAAAGCAGTACATAATATTTCCAGCATTTTATTTGAGGTAACAAAGGTTTTGGAAGTATGGCTTCATTATGGCTTGAACTACTGGCACAAACCTGCAACTATTTTAGGGTTTATGTTTTGAGTGATCAGAAATTTCACCTTCAACATGCTTGATTTCATCATCCAAATCCTTTAAGGTGACTTTATCTTTGCTACCAGCATCGATCATCAAGCTCAAAAGATGCTTCAAACATGAAAGGTACTCGGTCTTTACTTTAGGGGAATCAGAAATTAACTTCTCAGCTTCAAACTGCATAAAAATTTAAACGCCTGGCCTAAGTTAATACCATCTCCTCATAAGCAATCAAAGAACCCTAATGAGAAACATATTCACGCAGGTGTATAGTTAAAGATATAATATCGTTGCATCTAACTTCCTGCAATAATTGAATGTTTCCTGGAAGCCTCAGAAAAGGTTTCTACTCACAATTATGAATCAATTAATCCCAGCTAGGAAAGAATGTAGAAGATTCAAACAAAAGAAGCAAAAATTACGACAGGTGAGCTAACAATAACAAGACCTGAACAACAATGGAGTGTTCAAAAAAGAGAAGGCTGCCGTTTAGAGGTTAAAAGGGGACAAGCAAAGCTTTGAGCCTACTTGGTGATTGTACATTCAAGTTTCATGTGTGAAATTGAACAGGCTTTTAAAAGATAATTTAAGCATTTAACTTGCCACCATTATAAGAAATAAAACATCAGAAACACAAAGCAAGAAGTTAGATGACAGCCTGGAGGCCCAGGTCAGTGAGCCTCCCCATACTGAACAAATAAGTGTTTTTTATTTTGTTACTTTCTGCAGACAATTCTTGGGTATTCCTTGCAGATCCCAAATATATGAATTTTGGGGAAATTCTCCACAAATGAGATCAGTTTCGCTATCAATCCAAAAGCTCACCAAGTCATTGCTTATTTTAAGAAAGTGTATCATTTCATTTTCTTTCCAGATGTCATACGCGTAGGGTCTATCAAAATGAAAACATATCCCAAATTGAGATTTGGAGTTGAAAATCAGATTTTGCGAAAAGGAAACAGAATTAATAAATGACCATTGAATTTCACATGGCATTCCTTAGTTCTTTACCTAGTTAATGTTATACCTGTTGATATTTGGCTAGCTTCCTACTTGGAAAGTAGAGTAACGGACTCATTTCTCATCCTAACAGGTTTTAGGCCATCATCTCTTCTTGAGCAATCATTAATTTTGGTTTACATACCTATACCAGAAAACTTCTGGCATACCACGAAACCAGCCGCACAGACAAAATTGAAAAGGGCAGAAGGGTGCATGCAACCAAGCAGATCTCAAAGGTTTTTAAAATATCAAATGCTAGAGACATCCACTGACACCAACAACTTCACATTAATTGAATCTCCCATGAATTACAAAACTTACCTCTTTGTAAGAAGAAATGCATTGCAAAAGGACATTTTCAGCTTCAACATGGGGTAAATGCTCTCCCTGTTTTACAAATTAAGCAAAGAGTAGTTTAGCAAAGTGAAATGAAATAAATTAATTAGACAAGGAAATTTGAGGAAAATAAATTAGAAGCAGGCTGGCTTTAGGATTTAATTATGAGTTCGAAGCATTAGAATTCTAGTATTACTTCAAGTATTTTCATCTTCAATTGTTCATTTGAGGACATCATGTTTCCCAATTTAAGAAATTAAGAAGCAGAACAATGCTTCGGTATAAAATCAGATGGAGGAAAATTATATTGAAAGAAATTTTTTTAAATCATCAAAAGAATCAGGTTCGTGGAAAGTTAAACACCATAGCTCTTTCTATATGCTTGGAGAATCACTGAAGGATTAAAGGTGGACTATAAAGAGCATTGGAATATTCTTTCTTACAAAAATAATAAAAACCGGACTCTTTTAACCAATCTGGTTCTTTGTTCTCAAGTAAGGAAATATGACATGTAGGAAAAAATGAATAGCATAAAGTAAACCATAAAGCAAAATTTGGAGGACACACTTCTAGTTTAGTACTAACGTGTGAACATATTTTTTTTTGCTCAAGAGTTTGAGTAATGCTGCAGGAAATTCAAGTCGAGATCTACACAAAAATCAATTTCCACTGGGGGTGAAATTGAGGGAAGAAAGCTGGGATCTTTAAATTAAAAATATGGAGATAAAAAGGCATACAGGACGCACCACAACATCAATATGAATCCATATAGACACATTATTTTATCTTTTTTCAGAGTTATTTGACACTTCATAGCATAGAACCCGGTAATTTAACTTCTCGATTCATGCATTTTGTCATATAACATCTATGCATATTACCTTTGATAGTAAATGTACCATACTATATGAAAGAAATGGGAAAAAAAAGAAGGGAAATGTGCCTTGTTAAAAGGAACTTTCTGTGCAAAGGGGTACTCAAGGGGGAAGAGAAAGAGAAAATTGACACAGGATAGCATGACTCATTGATGGCAGTTTTTAGGAGAACCCTACAAAAAACTAACACGGAGAATTGTGCATCTCATTGTATGTTGTCTTTTCAGGTGCAACTTAAAAATAACTTTTGAAATGGAACTACTATGCTTTTTTATATGTAAACAGAAAGTAACAGAACCCTGTTTAACATCACATCAACATCCAACAATTCTGTGTAAGTTTGTATTCCGAAGTAAAAATGAAGGAGAAATTTCAAATTTCATGATTAACAAATGGAAATTTTTAGGACTGACCTGTGACTCCAGTAACTCTTGTTTTGCAATCTCCGCAAGTCCAAGAGCATCCAGTGATTGCAACTGCAACCAAAATGAAATTTCCTGTTGTTTCCATTTTGAACGAATAGATTCTAGCCAGCATGTGCAATATGTCACAAGATATCTCCTAAAGTTAACATGAATTAAAAATTCAAAATGATTCACCCCAAGCTATTGTCTTCAATAAATGCAACAAAATGTTCTCAAGACTTTCAGAGGAAGAAGAGAAACTGGAGGTCACGATCCAGTGTTTGATTGCTAAAAAAGAGGACTGCTCACAAAAACTAAATTGCTTCAGGGCTATCTTTCAAATTCAAATGATTACTTAATTAGCCTTTCTTCTTCATTTGTGGATACAGTTTCACAGCATAATGTCTTCTCCAAGTTCTCTTTCATTTTTTATTTTATTTTTTAGAGATAAAGTGCCTGTCATCAACAGAAGCTTGTAGTCGGTAAAAGAGAGGAAATAACGCTGCCTTTTGACCTTGACAAGTGATCTGGAACGAATAAAAAACAAGACTTTGAAAACCAAGAGCAAAACTCGAAATGAAATCCGATTTTATCTATCAAGATAGCAGGCCAAGTCCTATTCCTGAACCCCACTCCATGTTGGAAGAAGGGAATGGCTAGCTCTTTTGGCTTTACGTATTTATCACAAGCTCTTTCCTTGCATTCTAATTGGGTGATGATAAAAACAAAGAAAGGCTCAATGCTAGTGATAGAAAGAAAAGAATAAAATAGGAAACATGCTAACAAAAACTACGAAGTCCAAAAAAACATAAGGTCAAGAACTTAAACAGTTCGCAATTTGATAGAGGCCATCATTTCTCAAGTTCATGAGATGACTCTTCTTTTAGATATAGCTTCACTTGAGATACACTTAAAGAAATTCCAGAATGTCACCTCTAAATTCAAAATTTAAATTAAACCATGCCAGAATCCACAATTGGCTTACAAACGGTTCCCTTTGATGCACCTCATATTTATGTTTCTACAGAGATGATAATCAAGGGAAGTAAACCAGGACAGAAATAACAATGGCCTGACATATTACTGTGGTGGAATGACCAGAGAGTACCCCCACTACCCTGGTGGTCAACACATAGAACTTGATTTTCATGTGTCATGGTGAGATCTTATAAATAAAATAAAGTAAAAATAAAAATAGACATTGGTAGTAATGCCACAAGATGATTCTTTTAGGTTATGAATATATTATTTTAGTTCTTCATTATCTAGAGAAAGCAGTTTCTCAGGGACAAATCAATAGTAAAGCCAATATAATCACTATGAGTTCAAAGTTTTCACTTTCCATAATTCATGAAGAACCGTTTTCCACAATTTTTGGTCTGTGCGTGCAATAGAGAATGTACAAATAAAAAGAAACTTTAATTCTATTGTAAACCTTCTGCTAAACTGTTAACAGAAGTAACAAATCATAATAATTTTAAACAACAATGTTTGATCAAATATCAAAGAGCAAGAAGAACATCGACTATTGTATGACAACATTTTCCTTGACTAAGCATGCAAGCATTCAGAATGAGAGGAACTGACCAGTATGACCAATGCCGCATGCCCCTCTCTCTTCATTTCAGATGCCTCATTCTTCTGCTTTTTCCCTTTTTGTACTCTCAATTTATTTAAGACTTGGCGTGCTACCCTATCATGGAAGATAATTGCATATGACTGATATGTAAGAGCCTACAATGCTCGGAGATGATACCAATAGAAGTTACATTAGCATAGCCAAATTAAGTTATTCCAATCTCAAATCTGATAAAGTTTGAAGGGTACGGATGATAATTAAAGTTTGGAGGATTATATGCCAGGTAAATGAACTGGAAAAAATTACTGGAACACAAGCTGAACAAGGGAATACACATGTTTCCTTTTTGGATTAGAAATATAACAAATAATACTCAGTAGTAAAGACATGCATGTATAAAATAAGTCAACTAAATGTGTATATCTCCCTTGATTGTCAAGCCACTTTGTTTATCAAAAAGAAACATTGTATGATTCAATTAAGTCTTTTATCTTCTACTCAAACACCCCCTAGGGAACTATTTAGGAGTTTCCCGATGTATACCTATTCCAGTAGATTGCTACATAAGAAGGTATATTTCTGTCTAATTTCAACAAAGGCTAACCATCAACAACAAAACAGCAAAATAAAGCAATTTTATTGAATTAAGATGGGAGAAAATCTTGAAAATAGTCATCCTTAAATCTTTGCATGTGACCTTTAGTGATGAGTTTTAAAATTATCAATCAACAAACGCATTCCACATTTGGATAATATCCAGAAAAAAATGAGGTAGTTTATCATTCAAACCGGGTTGAGAAGCCCCAAGGTTGCTTGTTTGTTGTGCTTGCTTCACAATGAAATCTAAAGCAGTATCTACCACATCCCATGCTTATTAGACATGATTAAATAGAGAAATATTGAATAAATAAATGAAAAAACATGATTAAGATTGGAAGCAAAGCAAAAAATAAACATAGGACAGTGTTAAAACAAAAGGGGAAAAGAAAAGAAAAATCGACAGGGCACTCTCAAATCATATGGGTACTGTTTGTGTGAGTACTATTCTATAAAATAAGGAAAACCTTGTAGAGCTGTGCAAAATATCTTTTGCCTTGTCAACCTCAGCAATTGCTTCAGAGATATTTATCTTTCTCAGTCGATTTGAATTCAACATTGCAACCCTTGCAATATGAAGCAGATTTGCAGCAATCTGTCCACAAAGAACAGAAGCAAGTCTTGTATGAAACACATGCTATTTAAATTTGATTATCATAAAGTAGTGAAAAGTAAAAGCACATCCTTTGGTTATGATTACTCATCCAAATGATGTCAACTCCTTTTTCTTCCATATAATTTATGATGTGAATGTGTCAGAATGATAAACCTGAATGTGATCTTTGGGAAGCAAGGACTTTCGAGCCTCAAGACACCTGCAATCAAAAGTTATAAGACATAATTTTATTTCTGGCCAACAATCACATCTTTTGTTCTACAGTTATCCTAATCATTTTTCTCACCTTTCAAGTAGTTCTTTTGCTTCTTTTATCTTCCCAATTGACTGTAGGGTTAAGGCCAGCCTTTCAGCTACAATTACTGTGTCCATGGAATTCCATCCCTGAATTAGAAGGTAGCTATTACATCAGGAAATGATGATGAAAACACAGAATTGTAAAGGATGAAAGATGCACCTTCTCTTTTTAATAGATAATTAGATTCGTGACCAACAGGGTTTTTCCTTGAAAGATCTTGAAGGTCTTAAGGATGGGATGCCGTTGCAAAATTTTAATCTTCTATAACAAAACCCTTACAAGAAAAGGTGCTAATAGGATGTGCACACACGTATATGACTTTCTTTCAAATGTAAAGCACAGACAAGCTCCTTCCATAACAATCTTTTTGAACTTAATCCAATATTTCTATTCCCAGCCCAACTTTTCAAAGAAGGCCAAGTACCCTACAGTCATAGCATTTTTTTTTAGTCTGCAGTCCTCAACAGGATAACACAGCTACTTGTTGCAGATAAGAAGGCCTAAAATGGCAGTCTCCAGATGCTTGTGGATGTGTGCTAACAGCATAAAAGACCTGGGTCATCTATCCCTGAATTGTTCAGTCGGCAGGAGCTCTGGCTGGCCCATGTTTTTCTCAACTTTGGAAAATCATGTTTGTCCTTTCTGGAAGACTTGCTTTTGACATAGCATAAGGGATTTGGTAAATCCAAAGGCAGCATGGTCCTGTGAAAACATGCAGTGTTTGCAAATCCATTTGATTTGACACTTCTAAGATGTACAAGGTTAAGAAATTATCTCACCTTTTGATCCAAGAGAATAATTTTCTTAGCTTCTTGATGGTGCTTTGATATAGGTGTTGCCTTTGATAAAATCCAAAGACAGCTAGAGAATATTTTTTATTGCATTGTTACTAGTTTTGTTATGCTTACTTTCCTTTAGTACCACAGAAGGATGCCATGATCTCCAGTCAGGATAAAAATTTAAAAAGAAATGTGAGGAAATGAAACCCCAGTTCAACAGATACATGAGCTAATACAAATGCATGGCCTGGGAAGCAGAGCATCCATGAGCTCCATAAAGGGCCAAAGCAACAAGTTTATACCAAGGAAAAACAAGATACCAAGGGGAATGGGCAAAGAAATTTTTATTCCACTATGCTGGTTAAAATGGAAGCTTAAAGATGAGCTATAAACCACTGCAATGAAGAAATGGGAAAATATCACAGTAGATGAAGACCGGAATGATATATTTCAGCTGCATTTGCTAGCTTCAACAAAGCATGTTGCAGCTCAACTCATTGTCAAGAACTAAAAGAATTAACTCGGTAAGAACACGACGTGGCAAAAAAAAACAGAGCAGAGCAGCATCCTGAGAGAATGATTTAGAAGAAAGAAAGAAAGCCAACAATGAACAATTTAACATCAAAGAATTTGAAAAAACATGTTGCACCTTTGATAGTTCCATAATCTGCATCACCTTCCTTTGTACATCCTCGGCTTCGGAAAGACGATTGGATTTTAAATACATCTGGAAAAGAAAAGAGAATATAAGTAAACTATACAAGAAAGTTGAAAAATGCAGTAGTCACACAAATGGATCGTGTGGTAGAAACAATAAACCTATTTGCATATGATAAGAATAAGTTGAACTTGAAAGGCACAGTACTGCAAAATGAATTATCTTTTAATCACAAAGGCTAACATGATAGAAAAAACTGCAATATGTATATCAAAAGGAACCACACAACCTGAGAGAGAAATTGCAATCTCCTTATGCAAGTTATTGAGTTCCCCATGCCATTTTCCTGTATAATTAAAGAAGACAAGGGAGCAAAAGAAATAAATTAAATAAAACAATTGCTGGAAATTCAGTACCAGGACTAATTGAGCAGCATAGTCATGCACCTCTAATATCTTAATAGATTCCTGAATGATGGCTTCAGCATCCTTCTCTTTTCCAAGGAGATAAAGTACCTGTAACATTAATGATATACAGATCTATAAGCCAACTAAGCAAACAGAGAGAGAAAAAACAGCACAGTTAAGGAACCATAGACACAAAAGGAAGCAGTTTTTAAAAGACAAGGGGACGCTGCTTGAAATTTAAAACTCCTCTTTCTTCACCATGGAGTATTCAAAACAATCTATGATAACCAAGTTTGTGAATCTTTTATATCTTCAATTGTATTGTGTGTTGTTAAGGACTTTAAGTCCTAACCATGCTGCACTGAAGCAGATGAGTCATGCATAGGATACCAGGATGCAGGTATTTGAAATATGATCTTTTTTTTTTCTGTGGAAATTGGTTTCGAGGATGTAGCTTATGAAGAAATGTAATTTCAAACAGAATTCAAATTGAAAGAAATTAACCTTTAATCAAGTATAATGAATGGAAGGTTAGAATATCAATAAAAATATGCAACAATTAGTTAATTATTTTTAACCAGGTCATAAACCGATATACAAGTGCTGTCTTCCAGTTACTATTTTACATAACCAATAATACAGGAAAGTCATCAACAGTTTGCTACTCCATTTATTTATACTGTCAACTATGTTTACAAGATATTGTCCAATGAAAACATACACATTCTCTAAATACATGAAACCATAAACATTGAAAAGAACAATGAGCATAATGATATTAAAATGATCTCACAAATAGATTTAGCACATGCAACCAAACAACATAACTATTACCGTTCCGAGATGATACAGTGTATCTGCATAGTCTGTATGATTGAGTCCTAAAACACGCCTTTTTATCTGAACAAGATAAGGTTACATTGAGCACTGCATGTTCAAAGTCTGAACTGATAATGGAGGAAAGAATAAGAACTTCAAAGTAATTGAAATTTGAAAATCGATTAAGGAGAATCATGCATGTATGTACTTGTCCGTACCTTCACAGCACGCTGCCAAAGGAAAATCAAAGGGAATAACACAGATCAGCAGAAATTACAAGTACATGTAGCAGAAAAACATTAGTCGTTGACAAGAATAATCTTGGCTAGATTAATAAAAATAGTTACAATAGAAAGACAAGTTGAAGGAGAGAAAAGGAGGAACAAAAATATTTAGTGCATGCAGCACATGCATGGTCCTCCAGAATGCTAGTTCCATTCAAATGCTATTTGGCAATATAGTTTCTATGTTATTATTAAAAGCATGAAGTTATAGTGCAATTGATTAGAAGTCTAATATCTGTTGCTACAGTAGATGCTCATTGAACTACCTATTTCCCTCTCTTAGAGAGAATAACCATGCAGTGAATACCAAACCACGGAACATATTTCAACAATCAAGTACCTCCACTGAAGAAATGATAAGTTTAATGATGTAAATAACAAAGCTCTAAGTCAATTACATGGTTACAGAGTTTTTCAGAATGCACTCAATCCAGGCCATTATTTTCTTTTCACTGTTGCAAAAACAATAGTTCCCTTTCCTCTCCATTCCGAGAAACTAGTTAATTTGTACTAAAATAATCGGTACCTTTCTTAGATGGCCAAAGTTTCTCTTATCTTGTGTTTTTAATTAGCATGATCCTTGACTTATATAACCAGTCACACCAAATTTCATCACCTAAAAACAGGAACCATCTACACTCAATGAGCACTTCACTCTTCATTCCACTATGACTAAGGTGTATTAAGGATGGAATGTATTCCATGCTGAAGGAAAAATATGCCCAACACAATTTCTTGAACTGGGTCGAATGAAAAAAAAAATAGTGGCAGAAATTCAGAAAATTAACCAGTAAGTGCATATGAACCTTTTGATCATAGTTCATGAAACTGCAAACAAACTAAGACAAGATATGAAAAATACTTTTACCTCATAGCACTTGTCAGCTTCATCCAGTTTCCGCTGCATGAGATAAAACTGCCCAAGGTTGTGAAGCGCAGCACCCACACTGTGCAATAACAGGATAAGGTGATTGTGTATGCAACAATGACACAACAATAGAGAAGGCCATTTCTTAGTTATTTACCAAGCCAAAAGCCACTGATCTATGGTCCTTGAATCAATCATAAAAAGGGACTGACTGATCTATTTTTTATATAATTAATGACCTACAAAACTATTAGCTGTAGATTCATATGCAACTCTAAATATTTGCACTATGTTTGCTTGGGTGGAAAGGAGAAAGATTGGAGGCGATAGAAGAGATGCTAACACCATTTGGTTGGGCCAAAGTATACCCGCAGATGAAGCAAATGCAGCCATTATTTTCTTCCATTCTCAGATTTAGTCCCAAAATGGTAGGATTGTCAATGCATACATGAGCTGAGGAGCATTTTCTTATTTTACACTCATTTAATCTTCCCCACTTTCTTTCTGTTCTTTTTCTTGCTAAACAATCATTTAAACTAGAAGAATGGGATCGCTTTTCCATCACTCTCTTCATTTTTTCCTTCTTACCCCAATCCACCCACTCCTTATTTTGTCCTTGCAAAATAACATAATGCAAATTCCAGTCAGAGTTGAAGAGAGAGGCAAGAACTGGATGAATGGAAGGTGTGATGCACCAATACAGATATCCATAGTATGGACCTAAATGTCTATATATGATCATCGCTTCCCAATGTGGTTGGCTACCATAACTGAAATGACTAGAAAGGAAAAATCATAGTGTGTGCATACCTGTCTAGTTTTATCCTGTATTCACTACATTGATAGTCTTCAATTCCTTCTTTTATTTTATTATAGTTTCAGTTCTTAGTGATGTTGATCAAATACAAAGACTTGCTTAAGAAGCTAAATATAAAGGTATTCAAGCATTGCAAGAAATTCATGGGAGTTCACTATTTATGATAATTAAAAATGATATATAGAATTGTTTGTCATAGTTCCCAAATAATAACATTATACCGTATGTCTTCTGGCCCAAATGATTCCTCCAGAATTTTGATGGCCTCCCAATACAAAGGTTCTGCTTTATCAAATTGCTTCTGAACTCTAAATAGCTCTGCCTGAAACAAAAGCGAGGTGAAACAATGGCTTCTTACATGCAAAATATTCCATAATTTGTTTAAATTTTCCAATTAGTGACTGATTTGACAGCAGAAACAATTCCATTCACTATCAGCTTATATTAGCCTGATTATTGACATATTGAGAAAAAATATAATATTTATTCTTCCTATTAAGAAACAAAGAAAGAAAAACCATGACCTAAACATGAATGGAGAAAAAAATTCCAGTAAAGGAGTGCTCAAACAGTGGCATTTCCAAAAGTTTAATATACAATCTAATTCACTGCAATTTTCAAACCAGATTTCATAAAAGAACAACTAAGCTAAACTGCCTCTACATCATTGAAAGCATCTAAACAGGGATCTTACCAGGTTGTTGCAAGATGAGGCAACATGAGGATCCTTCTCCCCAAAACCCACTTTTGCTTCTTGTAGAGCAGAAAAGAAGAATTTTTCAGCTTGATCCAACTTTCCCTGTTCAAATCACAGACCAGATTTGATTAAATAATGAGTTATGATATCATATGAAAGAAATGAAAAAAACTGGCAAATAGCAAAACAAGCTTGCCTGCAGGAAGACTTCCCTCCCTTTATCAGAAAAAAGCCTCCATTTTGCTGTATGTTCATTGGATATTACAGAACCATCCTCAATTTTGCGAAACCCAGACATGTCATCCGTATTGAAGCCATTTTGTGAACTGCTTTCACGAGGCTTGTCTGCTAAGACGGGGTTGGCATTTATTCCAAGAATTATTGCTGCAAACATGCCAGCACCATTGCCAATGTGTCATAGACTTCATCGAATCACCAAAAAAATTAACTTATAAACCCCAATGGGCCATTTTCTTGTAAACTTTATTTGTTTAAAGATCATTTGTCCTTATGGTAACTTCTACTTTTTGCCCAATCACGGAGAAAAAATTGTTTGGTTAGCCAAAAAACATTTTCATTTTGCATTGGGCCCTACACATAATTGTGTTTCAAACCTTTGTTTTGTAGAAGCCAAAATAACTTATTTTTTATTCGTAAAGACCTGCTTGTCATTTATCTTACATGTAAAAATATATCTCACAACAGTTTTAACCAAACACATATTTTTCTAAGCCTATCTTTTTTAAACCTCAACCACGAAAGCTACTTAACACATGATTGTCAATCACATCACAAAATCAGGAAAAACTAGAAATGCTATTACATTAAATTGCAAATTCAAATAGCCAAAAGCCCAGTAAGATAGAATTTACCAGCTTGTCCAGCTAGAATAGTCCATAGATAACGATCCCTAAAGTTCATCCTCCATCTAGATCTTTCAGAACCATAATTGTAGGAACATTTTGTTTTACCTGAAAGAACATTACAAGGACGGTAAGGAATGCAAGAGATATTAACTACAAAGGTTAGCTGATACACTTATTTATAACACACTATCAAACAAAATACTTCAGAGATTGAGATAGTTTAAATGCAATCAGCAAGAGTTCATATCAATGCTAGCAAGGACAGAGTATATTTTTCTCTAAACCAACGAAACAAATAATGGAGAGGTCTGTCTTATTCTATATGTGACAACTGTGAGATAGAAAAATTTAGTATAACATCCTCCTCCTTGGTAAATTTCTCTCTATTATCATAACAAATGGTGATAAAGCAAATGAATGTGACACTTAAGTCTAACAAATGTAAGAAATTAAACTTAAAAATTGTAGTGAAGTCATCAACCATATCAAAAATAAAATATTATTAGCGAAATTCTTAAACTTTAGACATGACAATTGACAATAAGCAAGTTGAAAAAATGGCACGAAGCCAACAACAGAAATTAAGGCTTAAATTTCATAATTCACCATTATTCCAATAGGTACAATGATTCTATATATGTTTCAATAACTATGAACGCTAAATTACCAATCTTTATTGCATCCAAACACCAAAAGAATTAGACTTTCACCGAAAGAAGAAAAGGTTAATAAAAACAGCATTGACCCATTATTCAAAACCATTATATTTTCAGCTAGAAAGTGGGTTTAGAAATCAAAAGCATCACAGTGAAACTGAACAAGAACAAAAAAATAAATGTTAAAAACACGATAAAATACATACCGGAGAGTGAATTGGGCAAGGCATTGCTTATTGTGATTTCACAAGAAGAAGAGAATCTTCGAGGAGGAAAATGGATTCTCCTCAGAAACTTAGCTGCCAATTGTCGCATATGCATCCCTCTCTGTCAACTAATAGAAAGCGGTTTTGTGGGGTTTATACTGAAACTACAGTTGTGCTTGTTAAACCCTGTGTTAAGACTTGAGACCTTGGTAGGGGCTTGTTTGCCTTCAAAACAAGGAAGGAAAACATAATATTTTGCGGTTTTTTCCTCTCTTCTTCACAATATCTTTTCACTTCAATGTTCAAAATGGTAATTGTAGAAAAATTACAATTAATAATAGGTCTTGTTCAGTTTCACTTGTAGTTAATAGCATGTGATGTGTTTTTAATATTTTATTCTTTTAAATTAAAAATAAAATAAAATTCATGTACAATCCTATTGAGAAAACATTAAAAAAAGATTGGTCTAATTATAGTAAGGCTATTGCATCTTTCTGCATGCTAAAAGTTGTATTATTAATTAAGATTATGGGGGAAATACTTTTTAAAATAAAATTTGTTATTTTTAATAACATCATATTGAAACCATCAAAAATATATATAAAAAATAATAATTTAATATTTTTTCCTGTAAAATATACTTTTGAAAACACCGAAAAATAGTTGCAAATGCAGTCTTCATCAACTCCATAACTAGTTTTCAAAAAATTTATAACCTCATGAACCATATTTATGGGAACATGTGTTATGTTTTGTTTGAAAGAAAAGTAAGAAAGGGAGAATTAGATAGGCAAGCCTCATGTACAGATGGAACCATATTTTGTCTGCACATTTGTATGTGTTTCTTTGGGGTTTTTTTTTTTAAAGATGCTGCGAAAATAATAAATTAAGAAAGGTCTAGAATTGTTTTACTATACTTTAAAAATCCAAGGTTTTTTTATTTTTTTTATATAATAATTTTCTCATTTTAGAAAATAAGAGGTGTGTCATTCTATATATAGAAAAATCTAAAAATTAACAAAAAAAAAAGGTTTTAAATAATATCACATATATTGTTTTAGACTAATTTTATAAATTTATTCAATTAAGTCTTTATTTGATTATTTATAGGTCTAGAATTCTAATTCCTAGCATGAATTACATTTGAGTTCTCAAAAATTTCCTTACAATCAAGTCAAACTTGATTATTCTTTCCATTTCTAATCAATGGTTCTTCTATGCATGACTTCTTAGACTCCCTAATAAGTTGATACAAATATAAATCATAATCTTAAATAAAAAAAAAATATTTTAATTTATTATCAATTTAATAATTGATTGGTTTATATTTGAAGATCATGTGCAAAGTCTAGCAACTTATTATGCTTCTAAATATTAGAAAAAGTTATAAGTGACGTGAATTAAAATTTAAAAAATTGATTTCTTAGTGTAATAATTGTACTCTCATCAATAATATTCTAATTTAGATATTATAGCATGCAATATGTCTTTTTTGACGAATTATGTGAGTTCTCAACAATAAAGTAATTGAAATTCTAAATAAGATGTTGAAATACTTTTCAAAACTTATTTCACATTTCCCAAGAAGTTTACAATCAATATTATTTGAGAATGAATGAAACATCTTTTCTAATTCACCTAAAATGATGAAATTACTCAAATTCTTTCATGTAATTTATGTCAAACCCATTATTTTCTTGTTTATTATGCTTAATTAAGATAAATTGTGACTAAATTAAAACATAACTCTCTATAAAGAATAATTTAGTTGTTCCAAGTATAAGAATTATTCACATAATCATCACTTGAACCTTTTCACAGATAAAATAATTTCTCCATGTGAAATTTTTTTGAGTCGATTTAATATACATGTCATATAACAAGTAACTATATATTAGTTTCGGTTTTTCTTCCTATCACAGTTTATAAGATTAATTGTTCTATTTCATAAAAGAAAAATATATAATATAAATTAGTCTTAATAACTATGAAAATGGTAGAAAAGTAGAGAGGTTTCATGAAACCTACACTGACAGCCAAGATCTAAACCTTAATAACTATGAAAATGATTGTAAAGGAGAGAAGGTTTCATGAAATAGTTTTTGAGTATTTTGAAATTTTATTTGGCTCACTTTATAAAACAAAATCATACGAGAAGAAAACCATCCAATGCGTGGCTTCTCCTTATCCTTGGAAATTGATATGCGTCTAGGGAAAATGTGGCTTTGATTTGGTGGCAAACGACCTTGGTGTCTCAATAGAAACCTTATTTTTATGTTTCAACCCTGGTATAGATCAAAAGAAGAAACGCTTAGCAGCAGTGCTAGTGATGCTTGAAAAAATGAAGCATCCAAGGCTTGTTCTTTTAAGATTTCACCGTGAAGGAATTCTCCATTTTTTTCTAATATCTGTTTTTGCAATTTCCATTTTTTCTAATACCTGTGTTTGCAATTCTTCAGGTGATGGTAGGAAAACGATAAAATTTATAGATGCTAAATTACCTTTTTCAAATCATCATTGTGAAAGCTACCGCATCATCAAACACACTCGGTAAAATAAACTATGACCATACAGCTACCTAGCAATGGTGTGTATTGCACACCCAGCTAATACACAATCGATCCATTCTTAGGTCACAATCATAAATGATAACAAGTCAACTAATATATCCAATCAAAACCATGACATAAATAATCTGATAAACAGGGTAAATTCTCGAAGAACAAAATGGCAACAACCAACCTTAATCCATGTAAAATTTCTAGTGCGAAATTCTTTAAACAAAGAGTTTACAGTACTAAATGAAAGAGGGAATTCACCGCTTCCCCCCACCTCCACCAAGCTTGGGGCCCTTTGGTGCAGCACCCTTTGGCAAGCTACCTTTGCTGCTCTTTTGTGTCTTGGCCATTACCTCAGCCTTCTTGGCTTTCTTCTCGTCCTTCGTCTTCTTAATCCTCTCCTTAATTTCACTGCATACAAAAACATTGTGCATTGTGAATAAGTGCCAATGATGACCAGCTAGCCAAAGCGAATTGGAACCCAAGAAAGGGAACATACCGGAGTGCCGCCTCTCGTGCAGCATCACGAACTTCAGGTTTCTCAGCTCGCTTCTTCTGTATGACCTCCAAAGTAGCACCTACAATGGACCTTGAGTACGGTTTTTTGGTAGCGCGACGTCTCTTCCTAATAGTTTCAGCAGCAACGTCCTGAGATTATTAGGAAAGATATGGCAGAATTAATATCACAGGTTTCTTTCTAAAGGGATACTCATCCTACAAATAGAAGCCCTCTACATTCCACTTTAAGAAGTTAATAGAAACTGTAGAAAAAATGGTCACCTTCTTATGTTGCTTCCTGTACATAGCTGTCCAGGTTAGCTTTGAGGGCTTCAGCCTGTTGTGGAAGTACCTCTTGCATTTAGAGTTGGCAAAGAGAAAGACCTTAATTGAATGAAGAAAACTTATTTAGTTTCATAGATTGTATTGAAGAAGATATTAGATAAAACAAAATACAATGCCTTCGACACCAAACTACACATTACCTGGGAATCTGAGCGAATAAATCTGATACCCTTGCCAGGATATATCTTTGCCCCACTGAAGCGGCAGAGTTCAGTCCTGAAATAATCCAGAAAAAAATCATCAGGATAACAAGATCAATATCTATTGTCAAATCAATAAAAATGCTCCATTCCAGACAAGTCAGGTTTAATGGAAATATGGCCGCGTATCTAAAACCTCAATGACATCATTTGCATATACAAATGCGCCATTCAACGCCAGGCAAATTTGATGGTTATCATGATCACGTATGTAAAACCTCCATGAGGTCATTTGCATGATCATGATAAATCACAGAGCTGAATCAAATCCTAATACTCTCAGAAGCCAGTTCAATGACTAGCTATCACTTATTCATTAGTGTTGCAGGTTCCTAAAATTGAACCGGTAATAAAAACCCAAGTATAACACTGCAACAAGAAAACCCTAGCAAGTGCACATACATCACAAAACCTTAAACTCTCATCCAAACTACAATGTTATTCAAGTCTTGTTCATTCTCTTGCTGTCCTTTCTATGTTTGAACCTGGGAATTCTTAACTTCAAATCCAGTTTTCTATTAGCTGTAATCATATGACAATTCAATTCCCAATGTTATGCGTGTATTTCCATTCTTCTAGTT
Organism: Salix caprea; assembly: GCA_964035475.1. Classification (NCBI taxonomy): domain Eukaryota; kingdom Viridiplantae; phylum Streptophyta; class Magnoliopsida; order Malpighiales; family Salicaceae; genus Salix; species Salix caprea. Next base: position 8,741,316 of record OZ037745.1, read on the forward strand.
AAGATATAAGTAGATAAAAAAACCACTTTAAAGAATTGTCATAAATTCTTCTATTCTCCAGAATGGTTAACCTAGCCATGAACAAAGTATTGAAAGATGCAAACCCCATTGCCAAATAAAGCTTGCATTTTTTAGATATACAAAACGAAACAAGCTCACCTTTTTGCCTAAATTTCTACATCTCATATTCATATTGTACTATACTATAACAAAACTGAGATGACTCAAATTCAATCCAACAATTCATACAACACTTAAGAACTTCAAAAAAAACAAAAAGCAAAAACCCATCTGGATAAAACAAGGAAACGTAAAACCCATTTTACATATACATTAAAATTATAACACACAAGAGAGAAAGAGACGTACTTGAGAACCATGGCGGCGGCTGGTTTTTTGGCAGCAAAGAAACAATATCACGATTGATATTCTGAACAGAGTATATATTTTTCTTGCTAGGTCAATTGAGGATTTATAGTTATGGGCTTGGTCTAGTTTCCACTTAAACTGGGCCTGGAAACATTTTAAGGTGGTAACTAGGTCAATGGAGGATTTAGAGTTGTAGGCTTGGTCTAGTGGCCACTTAAATGGGCCAGGCTACAGTTTTAAGGTTGAAAACTGTCTAAGACCATGAACTTTGTGTTCAAGGTATTGGTCTGGTTTCTATGTTTATGGGCTTATATAGTTCACCTTCCTTGCAGGGTTAAAGTTTAAATTGAACCCGTATAGTTTAAAATATTGACAAATGCATCCACAAATTAATTTGATTCTTTATGTTTTTTAACTTTCAGGATATTTTTTAGCAAACTCTTATAGCTTATGCTTATCAAGATTAATTCCTTTTTTATTATTTTTTTAGACGGCTCATCGCTATACATTTATAAGAAACTTCTTTTTATGATATATTTTTCAATTTAAACTTAGGATGATAAAGTAAAAAAACAAACCTCCCTTATTACTTATACAAGCCCTTTTTGTGTGTGTGTGTCTATATATATATATAGGTTCAAAGAAAAGGCCTGTTGTAGTTTTTTTTTTCTATTAGTTTTATTTACTAATTAAAATAATAATGATATGTTTTTAAGTTATGGATAATGTTCATCGGATTAGAGAAAGTGGAGGATGGCTTCGCATATGGTTACAGAATATTTCACTCATGACATTAATTTAGTATCGATTTCCAACATATTCTGTTGCTTAATGACCCGAGCTACCCACGTACGTATGGAAGAACCTACCCTGATTTGTAAGAATATATGAGGACAAGGAGAGTGTTTATAGTATGTTTTAATTTTTATACATTGATGTAAACAATAATTTTTTAAAAATAAAAAAAAATATTATTATAATATATTTATGAACAAAAAACATTATAAAAAAATTAAAGCAATGGCTTTTGTATCGAATAAAGATAGTGTACACTTGCAGTTTTGTGCTGCAGAATATGTTCTTTTTTTAGAGCATCGCGGCCTGTAAACATTCGATGAATTTCTTGTAGCCATCGTCAACCCAGCACTGGAGAGAGGTTAGAGAATCGTTAAGACCTGCGAATTTGGCACCAGATGCCCACCATTATTGGCCTGGAGAGAGGCGCCTCCAAATGAGTCACTATTTCTTCCAGTTGTCGAACAATGACATGACCTGGCAGCTAGGGCTAGCCACAAGCCCACGAAGTGATTTGTGTGTCTGAAAATATAGGGGGCTGTACTCGTGACTCTTTTTTCCTGTCTTCAGATGTTGATGGGGTTCATATCTTCAACAAATTTGGGTCTATTTGGGAGTGTGGTTGCGGTAATTTTTTTAAGTGTTTTTCGTGCTGAAATACATCAAAATGATATTTTTTTTATTTTTTAAAAATTATTTTTGATATCAGCACATCAAAATGATCAAAAAACACCAAAACATATTTATTTAAAATGAAAAAAATTCAAATTTCGGCAAAATGCCGGTTGAAACGCAGAGCCAAACGGGCTCAAAGCCATGGATTGCAAAGGATCTTCTTGATTTAATTATTTTGGGTACATAAAAGGGACAGTTAGCCTAAGGATAACAAAAAATTGAAAAAGTTTTATTTTTATTTTTATATTAAATTAAAAAAAAATTGTTGTTTTTAGATTAATTTCATGTATTTATGTAAAAAAATAAAAAATAAATATTTTAATATTTAATACATTTATTAAGAAAACACTTTCAAAAACAAACTCAATCGTATTGTCAACCAGTCACTTAAACTAATTCCATCTCATCACATATCAATGCATCATTGGCATTAAATTATCATGTTTATTCTCTAATGATCATGTAAAGCGATAACAATGACCTTACAAGGCAAGCAAAGGGGGAATTTATTAATTTGAGATGGATGTTTCTAGATTTAGAGGTTGTTTGGGACGGCGGTTGTACCGCCGTTTTTAAAAAATTTGAATTGTGTTTTTAAATTATTTTGATGTGCTGATATCAAAAATAATTTTTAAAAAATAAAAAAAATATCATTTTGATGTATTTCTAAATGAAAAACACTTTCAAAAGCAATCGCAACCGCCTCCCAAACAGACCCTTAATCAAGAACTAAGCTATTTGACCCTCGATTTACAACAAGTTATAATTTCTTTAAAGAAAATGAGTATACAGACTATTTTGATGTTGTTTTTTACATAAAATTTCAAAGTGTAAATAAAAAAACTTAACAGAAAACCTAATCAAATAAATTGATAATCATTTACATAAATAAATAAAAAATATTTAACAATAATTAAAATAAAAACTGGAAAAACTAAGACATTGATATTGTAAAATAAGATATTTATTTTTGTCTATAGAATTTGTTTATTAAGATCTATAACAGATAATAGAAATAGAAACACATATGAAACTAAGTGAATAAAAAAACAATTATGCAAGGTTGTACACATTGGAAATATTATTTCAAAATAAGTATTTTTTTTTTATAAATCAAAGCTTATTTGTATCTAAATGAATTCTTCAATAATTAAATACAAAACAAAATACTTTGTTTTTTTATATAAAAAAAAAACTTCTATCTCACAAGCAGAAGTTTTTCAGACTTAAATAGTGTATAATGATAAAACCATAAAAACAAAGAGAGGGAAAAAGAAAGAATATTTAATTGTATTAACTCTTAAAACTCTTTACATGTAGTATTAGATGGGAAGCATGACAAAATCCCTATCATGAACAAATTAGACACCAAAGAATGAAACCGGAAAAAAATGAATCAAACAAAAAATTATAATTAAAAGAATAAGGGTGATAATTGAAATAAAAAATAAACTAGAGGGCATCGAAAAAAATTCAATTGAAGGGTAAATTAAAAAGAGAAAAACTTTAAAAAGGAAAAAGAATCAAAAGAATGATGACTAATTTGAAAAAAAAATAATAAAATAAATTTTGATTGAAGGATAAAATTGAAAACCAATAAAAATTTAACAAATGTGCATGGACAAAATAATAAAGAGCAAATTGAAAAAAAAATATTAATTTCTAAATTCAAAATATAAAAATATTTTTTTAAAAGGACCAAGGATGAAAATTAGCAATAAAAAACATGAAGAATCGAATTGAAAACAAAATAAAAATAGGATAGACATGCATTCTCTATATAAAATAGAGAAAAGAATGAAAAAAGACCTTTAATAACAAAGTGTTCATCATCTACCATCACTCGTCACACTAGCAGGAAGATGATATGGTGGCTCTTTTAAGGACATGGTAAAAGGCCAAGTATCACCAATAGAATGCACGAATGTCACTCACATGTTTGCGCGTAATAAGCACAGATTAACAACTTTTCATAATAAAAAATTAAAAATTCAACATTAAATATATATAAAAAAACCCTAAATGTATACTTTTTTTGTCTTTTTCTGAGGCAAAGATGTATTTTAATTGTAGGCTAAGAAGGGGGGAAAACAAAAAAAAATATTGACCAACAAGTCTATATTTTTTTTCAACTTGATGACAAAAAAGTTATTTTATTGCTTTGGAATTTGAAAAAAAAAATCATTGGTTGACAATTCTAAACTTTGTTGACTTTAAAGGTAAAAACATAGTTTTACTATGCAATTTTTTTGGAAAAGACTCAAATACTCCTAAAAAAATCTTTTAATAACTAATAAGACACTAGAAAAGGACCAAGTTACCCTATAATCAAGGCTCTCATTTTCACACTCAAGGGTAAAATAGTAATTAGACTTATAAATAGTGTTTGTCACTACAATTAAAAGCCTACAAGTCATGTATTTTGTTTAATTTAGAGACTATAATGTAAGGATTAAACATTGTAAATTTACCTTCCATTAAAATTTTCTTTAATGAGATCTATGTGATATTGAGCTATAAAAGTTAAGTTTGCATTTTATTATATTATCATATCTTGATATTTTAGACATTAGGGGGACTCATGTGTATTGCCTCTAAATTATAGATTTGATACACACACATTTAGAAGTGGGTCAAATCAACCTCACTCTTCCATGAATACTATTTTTTGAGTCATAGCATGTGGTTTTAATTGTACCAATTGAATAATAGCATGTGGTTTTAATTGTACCTATTGAATTAGATTATGTTTATTTATGTGATATTGTGTGGTGTTGTGTGGTGTGATTCATGTTTTTATCTTAACCATAAATTTGAAAATGTTTGGTTAGTCAACACACATTATATTTTTACACTAGTTTCATTGAAAACTCTTTATTGAAAGCTGGATTAAAAAACTATAATTTATAGTTTTTTAAGTATATATTTTCAAACAACAACCATAAAAGTCATCATCATGTCAAACATACACTAAGTTGAATCACTCTTAGTTAGAAGTAGTTAGAAGTTGAGAGGATGGTTTAACTTGATTTTTTAGATCTTTTATCCAATTAGTTAGTAATCTAAATTTTTTTATGGGATTTGGTGACCCTCAGATCATAAAGTCAATAACATTTAAACAAATAATTACAATAAATGGGAGAGTGAACATTTATTCTTAAGAACAAAAGTATTTGTTAGTAGATACTCTAAAATTAAAAATGTATTTTTCTTGAGAATAAAGATTGTAAACCCTTTACCGATGATATTTATACTCTTAAAACCATGTAAAAAAATGTTTTTTTAAGGGTTTATAAGGTCTTTATACTCTTATAACACTCATTAAAGATAAATACCCCTAAAATAAATATTAATAGGGTATGAAATATCTCTGACATTAATATTGATAGGGGATAAAAGATAAATATCTCTAACATTAAATTTAATATGGAATGATATACCTTTGACATTAATACTAATAGGGGATGAGAGACAAATATCTCTAACATTAACATTTAATGTTAAAAGATATATAAATAAGCAAATTATGCCTTATGGCCTCACATAAGACCATAATGATCTCCAAGCATTTAGTCATTTGAATTTGACACATTGTTAAGCCCACAATCAATAAGTATGGCAGCATGCAAGACTTATGCCTAATTTGACTTAATACATGGTTAATTCTCAAATCGACAGGTTAAGAAGGTTGTTAGGCTTGGCATGTAGCCAAGTGTAAAATAGATGAGTTTGGCAAGTCATTAGATTAATGCTCAATTAGGCTTGACATGTATCTAAGCCCAAATGTATTAGGTTTAACAACTTGTCAAATTTATACCAACTTGGATTTGGTACGATACCAAGCCCAAGGGTGATGGATGAGAAGGTCGTTAAACCTATGTCTAATTAGGTAAGGTGTGTAACCAAGCCTAAATGTGATGAGTCTGACAATTCACTAGATCCATGTCTAGTTAGACTCAACACACAATTAAATTCAAAGATATTGGGTCTGACAACTCATCAAACTCTCATCTCGTTAAACTCATTATACACCTAGGCATAAAGGTGTTTGAATCGGACAATTCACCATACATATACCTACTTAGGGCCTGTTTGGGAGAGCGGTTACGGTAGCTTTTCAAAGTGTTTTTTGTGCCGAAATACATCAAAATGATATTTTTTTATTTTTTAAAAATTATTTTTGACATCAGCACATCAAAATGATCTAAAAACACCAAAATATATTCATTTAAAATAAAATAAAATTAAATTTCAACAAAACAACAATTTGACCGTAATGTCAAACGGGCTCTTAGACGAGGTTCACAACCGCACCGAGAAATGTTGAGTTTGGAAGCAAGTTAAACACATGTTACCTAAGCTAGGATTCTATCAAACCTGAAGATATTAGATATGTACACAATCCTCGCCTACCTATCAATAAATTTTCACCTTATCCTTGTACCTTCTAAATAATCACCCGCACTCAATTTTTTTATATATATTTTATAATGTCCAAAATTGTTGATACATCACAATCTATGGAATCTTCAAAGTAGCCATCAACTCAGATGTTGACGGGATGATATTAGCTATGAGGCCAAAATTTGGAAAGGTCATCTTGACCTTTTCTTAGCCTTAAAACTCTAGAAGAGACAAGGTGGGTTTATCTTGTAATGAGATGAGTTGCGAGGAGTACACTTCATGTGAAGAAAAACTGCCAAGGGCCCTAGAAAATTGCCTCTTCATTTCTTGACACTTTTGATAGAAAACAAATAACAATAAAGCATCCAGAATAATTTTATTTTCTTAAGATAGACGTTTAATGTAACCATTCAATTTAAATTTAATGATTTATATTGTCCTTCATTAAATTATCGTTAATTTCTCTAGCAAAAAAAAAAAACACATGTGAAGTCGAATCCATCCTTGCCCTTTCAAGATAATCTAATTATTCAGGCCATAAAAAATAATAATCTTATGAAAGACATGACAATAATTGAGAAGAAAGTGGACCTGTTAGCCCTATGAGTATGCCCATGATCCCTAATATAATCTCTTAACCACGCAAACATATGATTTGTAAACTGATTTTCTCACACATCTTGCCCCATAATTAGTCTATGGTAGGGCTGAGGACACACCTTCAAATTAAAAAAAAAAGAGGTTGAAGTGTTATAGTGGTAGTTGTTTTTTAAAATATTTTTTATATGAATATATATATATATATATATATATATATATATATATTATTGTCTTAAAATTATTTTTGATATTAATATATCAAAATAATTTGAAAACATCAAATAAGAACTTCAAAAAATCATAAAACACGGTTTGAACTGCAAAAACAAACATCCCTAAGAAAACTGTGTTCCTTTCATTGTAATTCGTAAGCCTCAAGCTTAATATAAATTTTAATTAATTTGAAAGTACGAATTAAATATAGTTTTGTAATTCATAAGCCTCAAGCCTAATATGTAAGAATATGATAATTAATAAATTAGCATAACTGTGATATTCCCAATTAAAATAAAAAAATATTTCTGATTCTATGTCTGTGGTGACCATTGACATGCTGAAGGGCTTCGAGAATTGGAATATACATAGAGTTGTTTATGAATAATTTAGAGATGTAAACCTCTTGTTAACGAGGGATTACATCACTTCACTGGCCTCAAGCATCTTCGTGTGGAATGTGGTGCATGTGAACCACGACGTCGAGTGTGATAAAAATTTTGTATTTTATTTTTTAAAATTTATTTCTGTTATTGTGTTTTAAAAATAATTTTTAAAAAAATAAAAAAAATTATTTTTATTTTTTACTTTAAAATAATTTTTCTTAGCATTTTCATAATATCAAAAATATTTTTTTAAAAATAAAAAAAATTATTTTAATACATTTATAAAAAAAAAAATAAAACAAACTTGAACAACACTTCATGATATGATAAATTAAAATATGTGGTGGCAAACTGCCTCACTTGTTGGCAATTCTGGGTCTGCCAAAAAGTCAATCATGCTATTCCATTCAGACCAAGACTATAAGAAATTTCCATCAAAAAAATCGGGCTTCGAGAAGTTGATTAATTTTGAGTGGTTCATACTTTTTTTTTTTGGTTCATAATTTTGAGTGGTTCATACTTCATATGAACTAGCTTGGGCAGATGGTTGGTGTGGATACGAGGTAGTATTATCCCTTCAAGAAGATTATAATAAAATATATTTCTTAGAAAATAAATGACAAAGAGGATACCTCCCTGTGACATTTCAAGATTTTTTTACACTTAATAAATTAATTCTTCTGGTTTTGAAAAATAAATTAAATGGTTATTCTAGCTTTAAAAATTAATTAATGTTAATCATACTTTGTCCAATAATATTCTATTAAAAAAACATTTTATTTTTCCATCAATCTTTTCATATTATTTATTTATTTATTAAATAAAATAAATGAGAATGAACATGCGAATAGACAAGAGAACTACTCCTTGCAAATGGTAAAAAATAACGCGAAGCGCCAAATCTCTCGGGTGCAAAATTTAAAAAAATATAAAATACGTTGATATTTTATTATGTTTATCACTATGAATTTAAAAAATATATATATTTTTTCCTTGGATCACAAAATTTAACTCTCGGTGTAATGAGTATTTTGGACATTTTCTAGGAGACGGTGTGGCATTTGTAGATTATTTAGGGGTTTTATGATCTTTTTCATTTTTATTTGTTAAATGAAACTATCTATTTACCCTTTAATGCTGACAAGAAGATAACTGGTTAGGGGTATTTTTGCTTTTTTAGTGATCTTGAATAGTGGAATAACCACTTTGCCCTCAGGTGGGGCACACGCAGGGATCTTGAGACGAGAGTATTTTAGGTGTTTCGTGTTTTTTAACACGGTAAAACTACTTAAATACCCTCAAGAACGACAAAAACAAAGGTATGATGTTGGGGGTATGATGGTACTTTCACGCCAGGTTTTTTCACGGTTATTGCTAGGTTCAGGGGTGTTTAAGTAATTCCATATTTTTTAAAAAAAAATTCTCAAAGTTATTGCAGGCGCGTCTTCCAAAGGCGCCGTCAATTTTCACGTGTACATTGATTTCTTCAATGAAAATTTTAATTGTTTTCAATTGTGTCATTCAATTGAAATTGATCATATATGTTGTTTTTCATTTTAGTCTTTATTCTTTTAGTTTTTTGTTTATTTTTTGTTCCTTTAATTTTTATGATTTTCAGGTTTTAATTTATTTTAATTTTTTCCTACAATTTAAATTACACTACTATTTTACTTTTGGTCCCAAGGTTTGTAGTTTTATCCTTCAATTGGAATTAATTATATATTTTATTTTTTATTTTAGCCCTTATTATTTTAATCTTTTATTTAGTACTAATTCCTTTGATTTTTTCGGTTCTTCATGGACATTATCCATATTTATGCATCTATAATTTTAGTTTTGGTTTTTAATTTTTGTCATTGTATTTTTTGTTGGAGTTTTATATTTATTCGGTTTAGTCCTTAAATTATAATTTATGTTGGTGATTATTTTAAAATTAATATTTCTTCCTTTTTTCATTTTCTTTTTTTGTTGATGTTTTCTATTAATTTTATTTGTTCTTCATATTAGATAATTTTTTATGCTTATAATATTTACTTTAATTGTTTTTTCTTGTTGTTTTTGTGTGCTCTTTTGTTAAAGTATTTATTATTATTATTATTCTAGATGATTTTATGGTTTCATTGTTTTCACAATAATAATGATAATTTTACTGATTTTTTTTATTGTTCTCTTGCTTGCTTTTTGTAAAAATGTTTTTTTTAATCTTCAGGGCAATTTTAATTATTTGGGCAGAAATGATGATAATAATTTTTTTTTCGTTATAATCATGATAATGATGGTAGCGTAGCGATGAATTTTCAATGATGTTTTTTTTTTTTCTTTTTATAGGTTGAAAATCAACTAGTTATTATTGTAGATGTTTTCGTAATTTCTATCTTGTTGTGTTTAATTTAAATTAGATTATAAAATGAATTAATCCTAATATAGTGAATTCAATAATTCAGGTATCCAAATCTTATTTTTTTTATGATAATAGTAATTTTATATTGGTGATTTCGTTGAAACCTGTTAAACAAATAAATTTATATCGATTTAAAATTTATATATTTTATTGAAAATTCGTACTCCACGAGAATTCTGCACAAATTTATTATTTTTCCAAATTTATAGTATAATAAAAAAATGTCACATAATTAATTATTTTTTTTGTTGAAAAAAATATAGTTCCAGTCATAGTGAAGCACGGACAAGTAACTAGATCAATTTTCATGGTCGGATTGTGCTCTATGATCCACCAAAATTAACTTCGGGATGAAATTGGATTGACATTGAGTTTTAATTTAGTTTTTAAATTATTTATTTTAGTGTTTTTAAATTATTTCAATGTAATATTATTAAAAATAATTTTTTAAAAAATAAAAAATAATTTTAATATATTTTTAAACAGAATTTTTTTTTTTTAATAACTCCTACCGTACTCACAAGCAACAAAAAAATAAAAAAAGGGTTGAGAAGCAGATTTTTGGGCAAAATGTGCGATTCAAGTAGGAAAACAACTTTTTCGAAGGACTAGTAGAAAATGTGTATCAATAAAGGTGGGATATCAAGCATATAACAGGTACCAATACACATGCTAGCCATCATATATGAATATGCCTTTTGCAAACATAACATAAGAACTCCCATAATTTTAAATTTTAAATTTTAAAATGGAGAAAGAAACTTTACTTTGTGAGCTTTAGCAATTGATTAATGAAATGCCCTGGTGAAAAAAAAACATATGTTTCGTATAACTTTTGCTTTATGAAAAACAAAACTATATATAATGCTTATGATAAATAAGATTTATTGATTGCAAGGAATTTTATGATCATTATTATTCATAAAGTTTGAAGCACAAGTACATTGAACTTCTAAGCATGTGAGCTTGAAGATGATTTTAATTGGATCAAAAGTTTTAGCTTTTTGGTATTGGTTTCGTAGAGCTTTTTAAGTTTCAATAAAGAACAACTAGACATATTTCAATGGGTATGGTTCTATGGCTATTGTGTTTTTTTTTTTTGATAAATAACTAAGTGTATGTTTGAGAGTTTGATTGAGATTGTTTTTAAAAATGATTTTCGTTTAAAAATACAATAAAATAATATATTTTTAAAATTATTTTTGACATCAGCACGTGAAAATGATCTAAAAATACTAAGAACATTTAATTTTAATAAAAAATATTTTTTTTCAACTCCAATAATTTTAGCCGATTCAACTCCAAGAATTCCTTTTTAAATGAAATAATATTATTTTAATAAGAAAATTTGATCTAAATTAATTCAATGAGTCAATATCCCCTAATCTTTTACGAGTAAGATAACTATAGAGATAACTTGAGATTATCTTTAAGCTTTTTTAATTAAAATTTAATGTTGAAATTCATAGTTGTAAAACCCGACCCGAAATAAAACCTGAGTCAAATGTCGACCCAGATTAAACTCACTTTTATTATTTAAATAATCAAAATGATATTGTTATAATGTTGAAATCCAGAAAAAGTATGTACTCAAAGAAAATTACAGGTAACCGGGAGAGCAGTTAGCAATGAAGTAAAACACGGACCTGTCTGTCTAGATTCCTTTCTAACCATAATAACTCCCCCTATTTCAACTTTGCCGCTGAAGCGTTCACTTCATTTATAATTTTTTTTTTTAAAAAAAATATTAAATCAATAAATCACTTCTTAATTATTATATATCTTTTTTTTTATTTTAATACATATCAGATAAAAAAAAAACTGAATCTTTTTAGAATTCTTTTATATCTTCAACACCCTGATCTCATCGGCTATAAGAGCAGCGCTAGCAAACCGCTTCTGTGCTCACGTCTCTGTATAGACACAAAAACTTTCATAAACAATCTCAAAAACACAGAGAAGTTAGTTTGATCATGTCGTTGCTTTCAGATCTCGTTAACCTTAACCTCTCAGACTCGACTGAGAAAATCATTGCTGAGTACATATGGTACTGCCTTCTTTACTCTCCTACGCACATCTTCGTCTTCTTCTTTCATCTTTTTACGTAATGTATGGATACATGCGTGTGATTGTGTCAAAGGGTTGTTTTGTTTGGGCTTACTTCTTTGATTCTTTCTCGAAACCTATCCCTTCTGGGATTGTGGGATTTCTCTATTTTCTTGTTTCGGTAACTTTTCTTTTATTTTCATGAAAGTTTATAGATAATTAGATATCAAGAATCGAATACTTTTCGAAGAGTATCTCATTTATTTTGACTAAAAAAGAAAGGTTTTACTTCTCCTTTTTACGGTTCTTTCCATTCCCCTGCTGCTGTTCCTCATAGTTTTGGATGATTTTGCTTTATTTTTGAGTGCTTTGCTTGTAATATTCAACTACTACGAATATAAGTAAGGTCACCAATTCGATGATCTGACATGAACCAACACTTTTGGGTCTCTCTGCTTATTCCACGACATCATTTTCAAAGAACAGAACACAAGGCTCTGCCATGCTTCAGCTATTTATGGTGTGGTCGATTGGTGACCCAATAAGATGCTCGGTTTTGAAGAATCTTACTTCTTTTTTAACGAATAATTTTTCAAGGAGAAACTTTAGTAGTTCGAGGCAAATAGTTTTAGCCAATATAGATACGTGATTGAATTCTGTTTGTTTCTAATAGTTGATTTTTCCTTTGTTTGTATGATTAAAAAAGGGATTATTGGTGGTATCAGAATTAATGATGCCATGTTCTTGATTTTTCCTTGGAGGTTCAAGTTCTGTCAAGTTCTTATGGTAGCTAACATGGCTAAGCTCAATTTCGATAAATCTTTAAAGTTAACGGTTGCCTTGTTCAGTAACCAAGCAAGCTAGTAACCTATGATTTTGTTCTTGAACAGGATTGGTGGATCTGGAATGGATATAAGGAGCAAAGCAAGGGTATATAACTTTGTGATTTGAAGGTTTTGTATGTGTTGCTCTTGTTCAAGCTTAAATAAAATTGTTTTTTTCGATTTTATGGACAGACTCTTTCCGGCCCAGTTAGTGATCCTGCAAAGCTTCCCAAGTGGAACTATGATGGTTCCAGCACAGGCCAGGCTCCTGGAGAAGACAGTGAAGTGATCCTATAGTAAGCTTCTATCCGCTTCTCTTTTTCCTAATGCTGGACCACCCTGTTCTTTTGGTTTTGTTAATTTTCAAATATTTCTGAACTTATTATTCCTCGAAACAGTCCACAAGCTATTTTCAGAGATCCATTTAGGAGGGGAAATAACATCCTCGTAAGTTCAATCCTTTACACTATATCTTGTCAATTGATACAGCCACCATAGCTTGAAGTCATTTTCTCTGACATTGATGTGATTGTATAGGTCATATGTGACACTTACACTCCTGCTGGCGTGCCAATTCCGACAAATAAGAGATGTGCTGCTGCTAAGATATTCAGCCATCCTGCTGTTGTTGCTGAGATTCCCTGGTATATATTTTTTTTTTATCCTAATCCACCCTTATTTTGTTCATTCTTTTCTCTTTTTAGAATAACTACTATGTGATTTTGCAATCATGATTAGCTTGAAATATGATATAAAACCAGGTATGGCCTCGAGCAAGAATACACCTTGTTGCAGAAAGATGTTAAATGGCCACTCGGCTGGCCACTCGGTGGCTATCCTGGCCCTCAGGGACCATACTACTGCGGTATTGGTGTTGACAAAGCCTTCGGCCGTGACATTGTCGATGCGCATTACAAGGCATGTCTATATGCAGGCATTAACATTAGTGGTATCAATGGAGAAGTGATGCCAGGCCAGGTAAAATCAAAGAGCTTGCATCACCCTTCTGCTTATTTGATCCTACAGTTCTAGATTCTAATTTTGAACATCTGTGATCTTGTGATGTTTCACAACATTAAATCATCTTCATTTTCACGTAGTGGGAATTTCAAGTTGGACCTTCAGTCGGTATCTCTTCCGGAGATGAATTATGGGCTGCTCGGTATATTTTGGAGGTAGTTTTAATATACTTGATTACAGAAGACAGTTCTAGTATTTCCAATTTATATTAAATTCTCAAGTCTATATTTATATTAACAGAGGATTACTGAGGTTGCTGGAGTTGTACTTTCATTTGACCCTAAGCCAATTCAGGTAAATTTTTGTTTCATTTTCTTACTTAGCTCATATCCAAGTTCTATCTTATAGTAGCTTTTACCGTTTAAGCTCTAACAAAAAAGTACTTCTATTTTGCCAGGGCGATTGGAATGGAGCTGGGGCACACACAAATTACAGGTACAAATTTTGCATCACTGGATGAGAGTTAAGTTTTTTGCTTACTCTTTAATTGTTTTGGTCTTCTTATACTTGAAAATTCTACACATTTTCAGTACCAAGTCTATGAGAAATGAAGGAGGCTATGAAATCATCAAGAAAGCAATTGAAAAACTTGGCCTGAGGCATAAAGAACACATTGCAGCTTATGGAGAAGGGAATGAGCGGAGACTCACCGGACGACACGAGACAGCTGATATCAATACTTTCAAATGGGTAAGAGGAGGAAGAAACAATTTCCCAGTTGCTTGGTTTCTTTTTACAAGATGTCTAACGTTAATTTCATTACATCTTGTCCGATTGACAGGGTGTGGCCAATCGTGGAGCTTCTATTCGTGTTGGCCGCGACACAGAGAAAGAAGGGAAGGGGTATTTCGAGGACAGAAGGCCTGCTTCGAACATGGATCCATATGTTGTTACTTCCATGATTGCAGAAACCACCATCCTGTGGAAGCCATAGGAACCTCAACAGGCCTTTCAGACAGAATAAAGTTGGTGGTATTCTTTGCAAGGGACCGTGGAAAGATTTGTGTCAGTAGAATGGTTGTCTTTCTATTTGTTTCCCATTGTATTTGAGGCAGCAAATGAGTTCATTACTTTGCTTGCTTTGTCTTATGATATTGCATTAATGGAAGGTTAAGTATCAATCACTTTTATAGAAAACCTGGTTTCTAGTGCCTAGAAACGGGTTAAAAAGCTTTTTGCTTTGATGTAATGCCTAGAAATGGATCAAATAAAATATTTACTGGTTGATAAAGTATTAAATGTCTTCTAGATCAATACACTTTGATAAGATGCTATTATACTTGTGGTTCTTGTATGTTCAACTCAATTTTTGGAAAGTAGTATATTGTTTCTAATAAATGATTATAGCACAAGTAAAATACATATAAAAAGTTTTTTTTTTTTTTTCATAAATAGATATAGAGTTCACCGATTCATTGGAACATGCTCCTGTATGGATTGTATTAAATTTTTTTAATGTAAAAATTATTTGCCAATGTCATTAAACTCAAACAAGTGGGTAAATCTTTAAACTTCTTGACCCAACTCCTTTATCTAGTGTGAGTTTTCAATTAAATAGTATCAAAGTTGATTCGATGTAAATCAATTTATGCGTTCAATTGTAACTGAGATGATTAATAAAAACATGATTTAACCTACAAACAAACTTCATGATAATTTTTTTTAAAAGTTTCCAATGATGATATATTAGATGACAACGATCACCCCACTACTCAGTTCATGGACTCGGTTAAACAACTTTGTTTTTTTTTTTAAAAATTTACTTAATTATATGATAAAAAAATATATGTTTACAATTTTGAATATCAACCATAAAATAGATGTTTGTCTGAGATTATGATAATCTTATATAAAACATAAAAAAATTACCCATGAGATCTATTTCCTAACAATTTTAATAATGAAGGATGAAATAAAAAAAATATTTTTTTAATTATTACAAATACTAATTAAAAGATCAAATTGCCACTAAAATTATGAATACGCACCTAGAGTCAAGCTTTAAGAGCAATTAAAAAAAAGTTTGGATCCAAGTTAAATGTTTTTTTTTAAGAATATTCTAGTAATTTAACTTTAAAAAAAATGTAAAAAGACAATAGTAACCTCGAGCAATTAAAAAAATGGTCAATCCCATAATAATTGAAGGAGGGCAAGTGTGAATGTGTTTTATAAGAAAAAACTATAAATTTATTGTTTGTATCCACAATAATTGATCGGTGAGAGTAAACCTAGGTTAATATTTTAAATTCACAACCTGTGAAGTTGCAAACTCGGGTTTAATTAAGAAGTTCAATTCTCAACAAATTTAATGTTAAATTGTGAAATTGAAAAAAAAAATCTCAAATAAAGAAAAAAATCACCAAAGAAACAAAATAGAAATAAAAAATGAGCATCAAATATAAAAGAAAGAAAAAATGACATTACACATGAGATCCATTGACCACACACGATATGTAGGGAGGAAGAGTACATCGATACAAACCAAATGACATGGTGGAAAAATGTTTTAGACCATTGAATCAGTTGCATGTGTCACCCGATACTAGTGAACACCTAACACGTACGCACACTTCAACAATTATTTATTTATGTATATAACACATTGCTCCTATAACCATAAAATTATTATGGAAAAAACTATTGTAATATAATGAACAAGCCCTTATAGTCAAGCTTTTAAAAATTTGATTCAATTGACAAAGAGTCATTGCTTTGTATCAAAAAATGTGGAATATTAAGAAACACCCTAGATCATAGTTATAAGATTTTTTTTGCTTTTAAGATCAATAAATTTATTTTATTGTATAGATTTTTTTATCAAAAGATCGAGATGCTCCTAAATGATTCTAAAATAAAAAATGAAGCAAATTAAAACATTATTGTACAATTACCCTCAATTGTACCCTTAAAGGGAAAAATTATACATTCACTGTTACAATCTATAGTAGATAAAAGCATTTGCACATTACCTTTTCCATGTGTTTTAGATTCTTATTTTAATTTTAATAAGAAAAATGAGGAGAACCAACAATGCTTCAATTGTTGAACAAATGTTCATAATATATTTTATTACATTTTTTTATAAATAACCACGAGTGGAAAAATAACAGGAATATGAAGAAGAGAATACAAAGAATCTCGCAGCTCAAAGATGTTCACAAAGAAAAAAAATATTAATGGATAAGTATACATCGTTATAAAACCTAAATAAACTTGATAGGACAACATAAGACTTAAAAGACCTAGGATCTCGACTACTATGGATTGAAGAAAAAATAGGAGTAACTTGACCTCGCTTGGTGAGTAACCTAACCCCTAATTTTTTTTTATCAAAATATTTAATTCTTTTTTCAAAAAAAAATTAAGGTCAATCTAGATTGACTATTGAATTATAATCTGAATTTTGTCTTTGATCGAGTAGCTATATAAATAAATTAAAAGATTTATCAAAGTTGTTAGGTAGTGTTTGTTTATTATCCTAAAATGGGAGAGAGAGAGAGAGAGAGAAATAAAATTGTGTTTGATATTAATTTATAAATAATCGTGTTCTTTATCATGTTTTAATAATGCTAGATAACATAGAAATATATAAAAAAAGAACTCTTAATATGAATTTTGTTTCTCCAATTTATGTCGTTCACTTGTTTCATTGCATCTTTGATAGATATATTTCAAGTTTCTAATGTAATTATTATAGTTGGTTTGGTCTTTATATTAAAACTCAAGGTAATATCTCATCATTTGAAAAGTAAAAATATATTTTTCAAAGTTTTATTTAATAGTACCTTATAAAAACACACATCTATAAATAACAAATTAAAAAACTCATCAAAGTTTATATATACAAGAACTATATGAATATTCACACTAATTAATAAAACCAGGAAGCTTTTAATACTAATGTGTTGGCATTTTCTCATGATTTTAATAAAGATTAAATTAAAACTAATCAATTTATAAACAAATGGTTCTAGACATGAAGACAAAGTAAGAACTAAAATAGAAAGGTAGTTATTGGATGATGTTGGTTACTATTTCATGATAAAAGTCATTTAGACAATAAAAATAAAAATAAACTAGTTAAAACAATAGAGATAAGGATGTATATTTAAAAATAAATTTGTTTTTGAGAGAATTTTAAAGTAAATCTTTGAGCTTTCAAAATAAAAGATATAAAAAGAAAATGTATTCGAAGTAAATGTTTATTACTTTTATTTCTAAAATATCTTTGTAAAAATCACTTAATTTCTAAATAATCCAACTAAGACATGTAAGAGTAAATATTTATTATTATACAATAGCTAAAAGAGCTCGGGCTCGGTGCACTGTTCTTTCAGACTCAGTCGCACTGTGGACTGGACTTTTGTCCTCCGTGCGTCGCGCGAGTTCGTCCACCTTTATTTTTTTTTCCTGATGTGAACAGTGTAATGGCGAAACAACCCCCGATAATAAGACAAAAACACGTTTTCGGCTGAGGGCTACGGTTGTAATTGCACGCGTACGGACCGGTCCGGTCCGGTCCGCCGGAATCTTTTTTTTTAATATTTTTGAAAATGTGTTATTACGTCCATAGCCCCCGATAAGACAAAATCCATGAATTAGCCTCAGGGGTGGTTTCGTAATTGCCGCATACGTCACTGTATCCTTGCGTCAGCACTGTCAGGTATCCGTACAGGCGTGTCAGAGCGTTTTCTCCCCTCCATCGATTCAGGCGGCGCTTGCGGCGTCATACGGCGTTGAAAATTTTTCCTCCGCCGGTTCAAACGATTCGCAACCCTTCCCTGAATCTCATGGAGTGGCGCGTGTGGTGAGATGATCGATGTAGAGGCTCATATAGTCGGTTGAACTTTTATGTGCTCTTTTCTCTCTCCTCAACGCCGGATTCAACTTCAGTCCCCCAATTTATTGTTGATGCATTTCAGTCCCTTGGCTTTTGTTTGATTTCTGTAATAGAAGTTTCGAATTCTATCAATTTCGTCCTTTAATTCAAATTGATATATATGTAGTTTGCATGTCAGTCCTTCTTTCTTTGAATTTTTCGGTTTTCTATTAGATCCTTTAATTTATTTAGTGCAGTAGGTTATATTGTTTTCAATTTTGTCCTTCATGTCATTATATATTGCACTCTAATTTCAGTCCCTCTTCTTTTAATTTTTTTTTCTCTTAAATCGTTTAATATTTTTGGTGCAAAAGTATAAATAGTTGTCAAATTAATCCTTCACTTTAAATCAATCATATATTTTTTATTTATTTAGGGCCTTATGTTTTTAATTGTTCTATTGAAATTGATTTCCTTTATTATTATGTGTATATTTATGCATTATTCCCTATTATTGTACAAGTTTATGTATATATTTTTCTTTAATTTGGTTTTTAATATTTCTTTTATCTTTTCTTTTGTTGGGGTTTCTTTTTATTTAGTCTTCAAATTTTATTCCTGGTAGTAATCATTTGAACATTCATTTTTTTTTAAATCACAAATATTTTTTTAAATGCTAACAATGATAATAATAATAATAATAATAATAATAATAATAATAATAATAATAATAATAATTAACAAAAATTTAATAATAATAATTAAATTGTTAGAATATTTATTGAATATTATCGCCTAATAATAATCAAATTTTTTTATTGAAAGTGTGTGAAATTAATTATATATTTGTATATTTATGTCAAATTAAAGTATGTTAAACTGCTTATATGTTTGAATTTTTATTTAATATTATTGTCTAAAAATATATACAGAGAGGGAAAAAAATACCGCGGCTTTTTTCAAGGAAAAAAAATTTATATCAATATTCTTAAATACATTTAGTATAATAATATGATGAATAAATCTTATAAAATTAAAATAAATTGGCTCCAAATTTTAATTTTTTGCTCTTTTGTTCAAGTTTATTTTTTGAAAAAAAATTACAGTATTTTGATTTCGAATATTGCAGATCTCATTTTATTGAGAAAAATATACAACTCAAAAAACAAAAGGCAGACAAATTTACCTCCATTATCTGCAATTCAAAAATATACGAACCACTTCCCGTCTCGATTACACTGTTCTTTTAAGACGGAAATTAAATAATTATAGCATGAAAAAAAAACTCAGTTTATTTTTAAAAATAAATTAAAATATTTATAATATGTGGGATCTAATATTACTAGGAATAAAATTCAACTCAAACAAAGAATAAAATTACAAATTTACCTACATTATCTAGAATTTAAACATATACGAACCGCTTCCCATTTTTATTACTCTATAAAGTATGTGAGACGAATTATATGTTTTAATATTTATTGAATATTATTGCCTAAAAATATATATAGAGAGAGAGAGAAAAATTGACCTTGGATTTTAAAACAAAATTTTTTATATCAATATGCTTAAATACATTTAATATAATAATATGATTAATAAATCTTATAAAAAAAAATTTGCTATGAATTTCAATTTTATACTCTTTTCTTTATGTTTATTTTTTAATTTTTTTTCCAATTTTCCCATTTTTAATATTTCAAATCTGATATTACTGGAGAAAAAATAAAACTCAAAAAAACAAAAGGTACACAGATTGACCTACATTATCAACTCAAATTTTTTTCTTTTGACAAATTTACTTTGATTATCTACAATTAAAAAATATGCGAGTCACTCTCCGTTTTATTTATAATGTGTCAAATCTAATATTACTGGGAAAAAAGACAACTAATTTTTTTTTTTTAAATTTACCTAAGTTATCTCCAATTAAAAAATATACGAACCACTTCCCATTTCGATTACACTATTCCTTCTACGCTGGGAAAAAAATTATTTGTTACATATTTTATCTATTATAATGTTACTAATTAAATATTTTAAACAACTAATTACATGTAAAAAATCAATTAGTTTTCTACATGAAAAAAAACCTAGCGCAATGCGCGGGCAAGCATACTAATTATACCATGCAAAAAACTCATTTCTAACATATTTTTATCTATTGCAATTTTAGTAATTAAACATTGAAATAACTAATTATAGCACGCAAAAAATATAAGTTTATTTTTGGAAAAAAAATTACAATATTTTTATTTATAATGTGTCAGATCTAATATTACTGGGGAAAAAATGCAACTAATTAAAAAAAATTTATCTACATTATCTACGATTAAAAAATATATGACCCACTTTGCATTTCGATTATACAGATTTTATCAATTATAATTTTACTAATTAAATATTAAAATAGCAAAATACAATACATATAAAAACAATCAATTTTCTACATAGATAAAAAAGCCCCGGCGCAACGCGCAGGCATATTGCTAGTTTTTATTTCTAAAATATCTTTGTAAAAATCTCTTAGTTTCTAAATAATCCAACCAAATCTCTTTCTCAGGCCTCACATCGCTTTCAAATAAACCAAAAGTCAAACAAATAGACAAATCATAAGACATCCTTTGCTTTGTTTTTTTTTTTCAAGGCCCAAACGGCATAGATTGTATAATACCGGCGTGTTTCGTTCGGGATTGGACACAAAATTCGAAATGAATCAGAATTTAAATTAAGATAAAAATAATATTATTTTTTGACTAGTATAAATTATTTTGACCGAAATAAAATAAAATTGATAATTATGATCTAACTTAGACCAATCCACTCCTCTGGATGAGTCACTCGGTTAGTCAAGTTTTTTATAATAAGAGTTATTATAATGCTATTAATTTTAACAATTAATATAAACTAAAGTAAAAAAAAAAACAGTATGTACTTATTTTTTGAAATATGTAAGTTTAATGAAAATACATGTTAAGGGTTAAGTATTTTTATAATTTTTATATTGTCTTGTCCACCATAGATATTATGTCTTATACATACCAAATATAATTTTATATCTATCTTCTTTGACATCTTGTTTATGCTATCTCTGCCTTTTTTTTTTTTTTTTTTTTTTTTTGTCTTGAATAATAACTAAATGTCATAATTAATCATCGATTCCTTTACTATTATGTTTGGGGCATGTAGAATAATGTCATCCCCAAGTTTGAATAATTCACATTCTATTCTTAAAACTTCTAAATTTCTAGATAATAATATCGACTTAAGATTTATTTTATCCATATATACATATATTTTCCAATCCCCAAAACCTTGAACCATCTGATTAATGGGCCCAGGATTCATTTTTAGGCTACCAGTTCAGGGAATGAACTGTAGAATTTACTCTGTTCCAGCCCGAATTAAAACCCTCGAGTCTCAATAATCGGCCCATGATAACTCTCTTGAAAAAACTCCCGCTCGAATTCAAAAAAATCCCCAAAATCAAAATTCAAAACCCTAAATCCCCAATTAAACATTTCTTCTCTCTACTGAGAAAACAGATGGCCAGAGAAATGGATGCCACAGAGAAATTGATTCAAAAAATCTCAAAAATCCTTGAAGAAACAAAAACTTCAAATGCTACACATATCAGAAAGCTAAAAGATCTGTCTTTACTATTATTTTCGAAAAAGTCCCCAAATCAGAGTCCCCAAAACTCTGATTCTTTTCAATTCGCTTCTGCCTTTTGCAAATCCCTAACCCCTCTTTTCCTCTTCCAAAGACGGTCTGCCTCTGCTGAGCGTGTTGTTAAGTTTGTCTCTGTCTTTGCCGCCTCCACGACGGCCCGTGACGGGAATGAGAATGAGGGAGCGCGTGTTGCTGGTGATGGGTTTATGGAGGATTTTCTTAGATTTTTGATGTCTGCGAGTCTGGCTGCTAATAAGAGTGTTAGATTTCGAGCTTGTCAAATTATCTCTGAGGTATTTTTCCAAATTCTTAGGTTTTTTACCTGTTATACTTTTGAGAAACTTGTAGATTTTAATAGGTATTAATGAATTTAAACCTTAATTATAATATTTAAAAATCGAATTATAATTCTAAAATCTGAAGCACTGCTTATTAGTAAATATGTTGATAAATTAAAATGTGGGTTTTGCAGTATAATTTTGAGTTTTGTTTATACTCGTTTATAGGTTTTGAATGCGGCTCCTTTATCGAGATATGCTTATGAATAAAATTCTAGTTTAGGATTTAGGAACTGGGACCCTGAGTTTTGTCTCCTGTAGGAAAACTGCTTCGTTGCATTCTTCTTTCTGCTTATGGTATTTTTGCTTTTTTGTAGATTATATTGAGATTGCCAGACGATGCAGAAGTAAGCAATGAGCTTTGGGATGAAGTTATAGAATCTATGAAGTTAAGAATTGCAGACAAAGTTCCAGCTATTCGCACATTTGCAGTTAGAGCTCTTTCACGCTTTGCAAATGATACCGAAAATAGTGATATTCTGGATTTGTTTCTTGAAGTGCTTGCCTTGGAGCAGAATGCGGTGAGTGTCCCAATTGCTTCGAATGAATATGATTTGTTGGTGTTAACTTCAGATGGAAATTTGGACGCATGTTTAGTGTTTTGTTAGAGAGTAAGGATCAAGAGAGCTATTACATGCTTATGAATTGACACTTTTAAAAGGGAGATACAAAATCATGTGAGGATAGGAGGCATTCCATTGGTGATGGTTCATTGGCAGATACTTTTTGAAAAAAATCTCTCATCATATTAGA
This sequence comes from Salix caprea, assembly GCA_964035475.1. Lineage (NCBI taxonomy): Eukaryota > Viridiplantae > Streptophyta > Magnoliopsida > Malpighiales > Salicaceae > Salix > Salix caprea. Next base: position 8,764,631 of record OZ037745.1, read on the forward strand.
AACTTGACGAACTCATTAAATTTATATCTTATCCTTTTCATATAGTTTTTTACAATTATGAACAGCACTGGTATATTGAAGGGTTCAGCTTTCGTATTATAAAGTGAATTAAACAATGTGGGAAAATCCATTGTAACTTCTATAATACTTGTCATACAACAATTCATATTTTGCACTTGACATAAAACAATGAACTACTCAACAGAAAAAAAAGCTGTGAGATCATTATATTGATTTGGATATCAGAAGTTTGCCGTCGTATGCTTACCCGTGGGATATTTGCAGGAGGTTCGTAAGACAATTGTATTAGCTTTGCCACCTTCCAATGCAACCTCACCAGCAATCATTGATTGCACCCTGGATATGAGTGAGTCGGTCCGCAAAGCTGCATTCTGTGTTCTAGCCAATAAATTTCCTCTTCAAAGTCTCAGGTAATTGATGTCATTTCAAAACTGTTATATAATTTTGCCTTTCGCTTTTACGTATTGGTGACTTTTTCTTTGCTCTCATATGTCAAGATACATCTTCAAATTATCTTTTTGTGAATTTTATATGTTCCATTGCATCTCTGGGGAAATCATGTGCTTTGTTGTCTAGTTTTAACTTAGTGATCACACGTTTAATATTTCTCATCAGGCTTCTCTTTTTGTTTGGTTTGATAGCATTAAGCTCAGGACAGTAATTCTACAGAGAGGACTTGCTGATCGTTCTGCAGCTGTTGCAAAAGAATGTTTAAAGTTGATGAGAGATGAATGGCTTTCTAAGTGCTGCAATGATGATCCCATAGAACTTCTCAAGTATCTTGATGTTGAAACCTATGAAGTGGTTGGGGAATCTGTGATGGAGGCTCTATTAAGAGATGGATTAATAAAATTACATGGTGATCAGAGTATCCGGCAGTACATATTATCAACCTTTGGTGAAGATGGAGGTTGGTAGATCTTTTCAATATCTTTGTCAGATTATAGCCCTTTGTTTTATCTCCCTTATTTCCCATTTTTTTTTTTGTTTTCCTTTTACATTTTTCAATTGCCATAAATCCATGGGGTGACTGTTGCTGCTTGTAGCATGAGTTTTGATCAACAAAACCAGTTAGCATACATATTTGTTAGATGGAGCATGGTTTAAGAATTGATATCTAATTCCCCGGCTTCCAACACATGGTTATCAAGTTTATGGTAACTTTCAAATTTCTCCAAATTTGGTGTGTTTGCCTGTCCAATTTCTCCAAATTAGGTCTTTAAGGATGGAAAGAAGGAAATTTGCTTCTTTGTTGATATTACTAACGACCATGCATGTTCTGTTTTAAGCATATTTTCTAATGACGTGTTTAATTTCTTTTGGTTATACTTGTGATCAAGCTATCAAACCAAAACCTTTTTGCAATTAAAGATGACTCTAGAGACATGAGCTCAGACTTCCACAAGCGCTTCAACATTCTCCACTTGTTGAAAGCGAGGTGTAGAAATAGAATAAATGCTTACTTTTTTCTGTGACATAGGGTTTATATGATGGAAGCATAACTTTTCCATCTTTATTTATCCTTCTCCAAGCAAATTGTGGGAAATGTAATTTTTTAGTTGTTATCTTTTGCAGTACTCATCAAATGTTTGAAGAAACAACATATTCATTCTATCTCTGGCATTCACAAACTTGAATTAAATTTCAAAAAATTCTATGATGTAGAATCAATTACTAATTATCACTCAATATGCTTAATTCATGTTTCCCCTTTTATCTTCTTGTGCGCCTCTGAATATTGGTCTCTAACTTTTCGATGCATCAAAACTAGTGTGCCATAAGAAGCCTTGATAGTTGAGTATTTAATATCTTCTGCAAGATAAATCTATATAGCCTGTTCAGGATTGATCGCTTGATACTACATGTGGTTAGCTTGCTATTTGTTATACCCTTAAGGCTTCCTGTTTTGATGACAGAGGAACCTGAAAACTGCCCTGCAAGCATCCAGCTAATGGAACCGGAGTTTGCTCTCTATTGGAAAACCGTGTGCAGGCACTTGCAGACAGAAGCACAGGCAAAACGTTTTTCACTTATAATTCTTTTCTTCTGGCATGTGCTGTTAAATTCTTTACTTTTTTTTAATTGTTTTATTTGTAGATGAAGGCAGGAAGGGAGTAAGCATAGTGAAATATATTTGAGTTTTTTCTAAGAAAAGCATTTACCTTGCATCATAGCAGTTATTTTATTTCCTCTCTCAATCTTATTGAGGAATGAGATTATCATTTCTTCAAAGTTAAATTTTCTGAGCATAATCACTTGGTAACTGTTGTGTGTATGAATTTTCTTAAGTTCCATAACTTGTTTAATCTTCAGAGTTCCCCGAAGATACTAGCACCCTTAAAGGCTGTGGTCATTAATTGGACCCCCTGCTTTATGTTTATGGAGAAAGTTATTTTCCAAAGCACCAGATACCAGGTCACCTGGTTTTATTCTGACTATCTACTTGTAGAATGCACCAGATACCAAGCAGCCAAATCCAAGTCACTCTGGTTATATTTTGTGTAGATTTCTAGTCAAAGCATACATCTCAACTCCCATCATAATATAGTTTTGGGTGTCTGCTGATTCCTATAGCCCCTTAGAATGGTAGGGAAGGGGTTTGTTTGATACTAGGTTCTAGTAATGTAAATGCCTCTTTCTTTGCTGTGTTTTTAAAGGACATGGAATTGTAATGTGCATTATGTTAAAGCTCATCCCTTATTTCCTTGATATACACGGCTGTACTGCTGTCCTTTTATCTATAACTAATAATCTTTTGATGCTCTTTAGACTTGATAGTTATTTCTGATAAATTCTTCAAATGAATTGTTTGGAGGTAACCTATTGCCAATAACACAAAACTTATACTAATACCGGTGTAGAAGAATTAATCATTTTAACAGGATATGAATTTTTCAAGAATAATATAACTTTTGGTTTTTCAGGTTGATCTTTAACATTATGTTCTTCTGGGAAAGTTATCATGCTTGAATATGTTGATGTTAGATCCATACATTCTGATCTTAAAATGTCTTTGAACAGGCAAAGGGCTCTGATGCTGCAAGTACAATGGGCGCTGAAGCTGCAGTGTATGCAGCTGAAGCGTCAGACAACAATGATCTTCTTGAGAGGATTCTTCCTGCAACAGTTTCAGATTATGTAGTTTTGGTCAGAGCTCATATAGATGCTGGTAGGTGACATTAGATGATTAGAATGTGTTATCCTACTATATGTTGTAATTTGACCTTTGATGTTTTCAGGACCAAATTATCGCTTTGCATCTCGGCAGCTACTATTACTTGGTGCAATGCTTGATTTTTCTGACTCTACAAGCAGGAAGGTTGCTAGTGCATTTGTCCAAGACTTATTGCACAGGCCCTTAGATCATGAAGTGGATGATGAAGGGAACAGGGTTATCATAGGAGATGGCATAAACCTCGGTGGTGACAGAGAATGGGCTGGTGCAGTGTCCAGTTTGGCAAAGAAAGTCCATGCTGCTGCTGGTGAATTCGAAAAAGTTTTTCTTGCAGTTGTAGAAGAACTTGCCACACCCTGTAGGGAGAGAACAGCAGATTTCATGCAGTGGATGCACAGCCTTGCTGTTACTGGTCTTCTTTTGGAAAATGCAAAATCATTCTACTGGCTTCAAGGGAAGGCTATCGAGCCTATTGAATTACTGCAGTCATTACTGCTTCCTGGGGTAAGAAGAAAGATGCACTTCATGGATTTTGTATAAATATTCCATGTGTTATGTGTTTATTACTGCAGCAATCAATGTATCATTTTTTCAACTTGCTGTTTTTTCCAGATGATATTAACTACTGGATTGAATGATGACTTCAGGCAAAGCATGCTCACTTGGATGTGCAGAGGGTTGCTATCAGGTGTCTTGGCCTTTTTGGCTTATTAGAGAAAAAGCCAAGTGAAGAGCTATTGAAGCAGTTGAGGCTTTCTTTTGCCAAGGGCCCTGCTCCAGTTAGCATAATGGCATGCAAGGCTTTAATTGATCTTGTCATGTGGCATGGTCCTCAGGAAGTTGACAGGGTGATTGGACTAGATCATTCATCCAAATTTCAGGATGACAAGATGACAATTGATCTCGTGGACTTTTCTAAGGCTGATGAGAATTTGAATGTTGAATTGCTTGACCTCTTATATGCTGGCTTCGATAGAAATAATTGGGGAGACGTTGAAACTGAAGAAAATGAGACAGTGCAAGCTGCTCTTGGTGAAGGTTTTGCTAAGATTCTTCTCCTTAGTGAGAATTATCCAAGCATACCAGCTGCTTTACACCCTTTGCACTTAGCCAAGCTCATTAAATTGTATTTCAGTAATGAAACAAAAGACCTGCAGAGGTGGACTGTGCTGTACCTATTCTCTCATTCATTATTGTCTCTCTATAAGAATGGTCATCTAACTTTGTTTCCTGATAACTTTTTTGCAGGTTGAAACAATGTTTATCTGTGTTCTTTGAGCATTACCCATCACTCTCAGCAAATCATAAGGCAAGCCTCCGATATTTGACATGTTTTATGCACATTTAGGATAATTATATTTATCTCTTGTTTTGTGCTTGCCTTTTAGATTTATAACAATTGAGTATGAACATGCAGAAGCATTTGTCAAAGGCATTCATTCTAGTAATGCGTTCTATGTGGCCAGGCATCTATGGAAATGCAGGAGGCTCTGCTGTAGTGGTGTCTAATATGCGTAAGCGTGCAGTCCAAGCATCAAGATTTATGTTGCAGATGATGCAGGCCCCCTTGTATCCTAAACCAACTGAAAATGGGGTTGAGATTTGTAGCACACAACCAACTGAAACTGTAGATGGCTCTTTGCAACCTTCATTTGAATGTTCAGATGAGGGACTTGGTATTCGCATTGCTGCAGAGGTAACCTCTTACAACCAAAGATTTAATTGTTATATAACAGTATTTCTTAAAAGGTTTAAGCAGTCAGATTTTAGTTGTGCAATTTTAGGCAGTATTTATTTTTGTGGTTGGACCATGCTTTTGAAAAATTTTAAATTTTTTATAGCTTCATTTTTTTTGTGTTTTTGAATTAATGTGCTAATGTCAAAATGAAATTTAAAATATTAAAAAAAAATTTTGGATGCATTTTTCAAGCGGAAAAAAATTAGAAAACAATCTCTACTACAATCCCAGACACGCTCTTATCCTGATGCTGTGTTAGGAAAGTGTGATCAAATTCATGGAAGTTTATTATCTTAGCACTATTGTTAAGTCATATATGACAAGGATTTTGATATCCAGGAAAATCCAATCATACTGCTCCAAGTTGCATTGGTCCTCCAAGTTACATGGATTTAGGAACCTGTTTCTTGTCAGACATCTTATACTTTGTTATAGAAAATAGAAAATGCTGTACTTAAATACCTAAATAAGGAGTAGCAAAGCTCCAGTGATGACCATAGAAAACTGAAGAACCCTTAAGAAGCATAGAGTAAAAGGTTATTTCAAATGAAAGGAGAACTAACCTACGATATAGGACTCCTTGAGTTATATACTTGGAGAGCACTCTGGTTCCTGGAAAAAGACCCCTCCTCAGCTCATATCAGAGTTCTGTAACATAACCACCATTTCCTTCAAACTGCTTGTCTGCTCCAAACAAGGAAATGCTTACTCATTGCAGCAAATCATATATGCTTGGCACTTTTTTTCTCAATTTAAAAATATTTCCTACTTAGAAAGGAAAATAGAAATAAAATACAGTGAGTGTTCTATATTTTGCTTATTATATCAGCATCCTTGGTTCTGTGTTCCTTGATTTCAGGTTCAGTAGTTAGTATATGTGCACTGCTCACTACAGTTGACAACCCTACTTCTGATTGATATTGCTTCAAACCCTTTTCTTTTATAATGAACTTCATTTGTTACTTCTGTGCTTCATGCAGGTGGCAAGCTTCCCTACAAAGAAGACACTTGCTGAGAGGTCATATGTTTCAGCACTATGTAGAATACTCGACTTGCTCCATTTTAGGGTTTCGGAACAAGGTGTGATAAAATTAATGAGGAAAGTCTTGAATCGTGTGGCTGAAACTGTATCGACAGAGAAAGACCTTGTAAAGGAGCTGAAACAGATGGCTGAACGTCTCAAGTCAGTAGATAAGCAACCAGAAGAGGAGCTATTGGAGGATCAAGCAAAACATATTATGGGTAAATTCCTTTTCGTAGGAAATTCCTGAAATATCTGCGTCTCTAATGACAGTTTGCTAGATATTTTAATTACATAGATTACAAAAAATTGTGAAAGAAAGAAATGCCAAGAAGCTGAAGCATAAGAATGTAGTTGTATATTATAAATTACAAATGCATCCAGAAAGAATGATTTGTTGCTTTACAGTGTGATCTCTCTGTGCTGGTTAATGCATTGCATATATCAATAGCAAATCAGATATTGAGGTTTCTAGGCCAAATTGAATTGTTATTCTAGTATGCTGAATGAATTCCATATGATACTAGAAAGTTTCTGCATGTATAAGTTGATTGAGTGCCTAATCCATGGAAAGCGATCACCAAATTAGTTTTAAAAGTATTTTTGATGTTTCAGTCTACCTCCTCATCTTTTTCTGAGCTAACTGTTGTCATATATTGCAGGGAAACTGGGAGTCAATATCAACTTGGATGTTGATAGCCCCGCTGCAATGCCACAAACACCAGCCCCTCGGCAATCAACTAGACCATCACGTACCAGGAGACAGGCTAGGCATGAAGACTCTTCTGATGAAGAAGACTCACCGTCCACTGTTGTTCAGACTGCTCCTCGCACTATAGGGAGCCGCTCACAAAGGGCTAGCAAGACTGCAGCCCTGACCAAGATGACAACCAATGTAGCCGTTAGGATTGTTGAAGTTGACGATGAAGAGGGAGAAGGGTCTGAGATGACCTCAGAAGAAGATTCTGATGACTCTATTCATTATGCTGAATGAGCATTTTACAGATTTTCCATGCAAATATTGTGCTTTCTCAGCACTATTATCTGTTGTTGTATGCTTGCTTGTCTTTGTTAATATTGGGGATTTGTAGAGATAATGTCCATATAAACTACTTGTATGAATTCCAATTCATCTATGAGATGGACTCCAATTGTCAGGAGTTCTCCAGGGGTCTTGCACTTTTTACCCACACCTGCCTTCTTTCTGAAATCAACATAATCAGAATTCATTGCATCGAATCTCTGCACACATGGTCAGTTTGGTGTAAGGAATTGTGAGCCAGCTTTTGCATGTTGCATGCTTGCACTTTCATCATTTTAGATTTGTTTCCCTTTTGGAATCCAACTGTGAAGGCAAATTTGAAACTACAATCATCAGTTGCAAGCAGAAGTGGCAGCTCAAACCCACAAGGACAAGTTAAGGATAGATATACTTGTAGCCGAAAATCCGAGAAGTTACTATAAAGTAATCCAAAGCTTAGTTCAAACTGAGTTTATTTTGGACTTTTGTTTTTATTTTATCAAAACAAAGTTATTTTAATAAAAAAAACCGTAGTTTATGTCGACCCTTTAGTCTACAGATTAATCTACCCAATAAACAATTTGTTTCTCGAGCTGAGTCGATTTGGAGACCCACCGAAAGGATGACAGAACGCGATTTGGATAAAACAAGGAGGAAAAAAGCAACCATTCACGTACACGAAGGTCTAGAAGAGTCGGGAGAAAAAGGCTATAATATTTTGCAATTAATGGATATGAAAGTGAAAGGCAAGTTGCCTCTACTTGGTTGCAAAATTTCCACGGAAAGGATGAGAAGCACGCCATCATCCTTGTCTGCAAAACTTGCAAGTGGACACCCACAGGAAGGATGGCAAGAAACTTTCGGGCTGTTCGATATTGCGGTTACTGTTTTGGTTGAGATTAAAAAAAACAGTTTTATAAACAAATATTTTTAGTTAATATTCATAACTAAAATTAAAGTGTTTTAATTAAAATTATGGATAAATTTGAAATTTAATAAAAAACAGATTCGTGTGTTTAATTACAAAATTTCAACGGAAGCACATCATCCTTGTCTGCAAAACTTGCAAGTGGAGACCCACAGAAAGGATGGCAATCCACAAAATCTTGTCTTCTCCTCTCGTTTTGTCCATTCATCACCACTTGTGTGATCCGTAGGACTCCCTCCCTACCACGCATCTTCAGTGGTTATCATCTCTGGCTATAAGCTAAGCTTTGATAATGCAATGAAATGAAATCAGATCACATGCTGGTGTCATAGAATATGACTTTAGTGCAACTATAAAGAAAAACACATTCACCATATTTGACTCCACAAACTCCCACTTTTCTATTTTGTTTGTATTTGTCACGACAAATATCACCGAATGGGGAGAAATAATGGGGAAATTAGGATTAAATGAGTCCTAAAAAGGCGGGTTCTTTGATAAAAAGATTGAGATATGCATTATAAATTATAAATTTTGAGTTTGAGTTAAGACGTGCTCACTTATTAAGAGTCTGAGATAATTAAGATTTTACTCGTTTAATCTGGACCGCAAAAAACTCCTAAAAAAAGATGAGTTTCCTCGGATTCAACAAATGTTTTTTGGATTAAGTGATCATTTAATTGATAAATTGTATCATTATAAAACCTAGATGGACCGAGCAAGTTTGTTTAGAATTTAAAATGGTTTGAGTTAAAGAAAAAAAATATAAAAATATAAAATCAATGAAAACCTAGTAATAGGCATGAATCAATTGATGACCTGATCTTTAATTCGGCCAAAACCCTGATCTTAACACTTCATTTAAAAAAAAAAAACAATACTGTTATGATCTTTTTTTTTCTTTTTCTTTCCAGAATGAACCTAAATTAACGATCATAACTCATTATCCAGGTCTTGTCAACTCTCATAATTATTGTTAATATTATTTTATTTATATAGATGATTGGTAATTTATCTATAATAATAATTCTATACATATAAATAAACATATATCGAAATAATCTACATCAATTTTGTTTGTTTCCCAAGAATGTACAACCCGTGGCAGAGCTGTATCTAAATAATCTCGGAGAGTTTGGCACTTGAGGTGATCAAATTCAAATATAAAATCAATTTGTGCTGAAAGAATATAGAAACGTAAGGTATTTAAGTTTTCTTGATAACTACCACTAAAGCTACAGGTCGTCTTGCTACAAATCTCAAACTAACTCATAGCCGACACTTTATTAATTGATGTGATTGAACTTAAAAAAAAAATAGTTTTATAAAAAATATTTTTAGCTACCGTTCATAACTGAAATTGAAGTGTTTGATTTAAAATTGTGGTTGAGTTTGACGTTTAATGAAAAACAATTTCATGTGTTTGGTTACCATGCTTTTCATATTGCTGTCAATTTGTGAAATTACTTTAAAAGTCGCATATACACATATATGTAGATATTTATAGTTTTTTAAATATTATAGATTAATAATCATAACAATAAAATATAATTAATAATTCGATTAAATTAAACATTTGTTTTTATTCTCCCATCAAACTACTTGCAATTTCATCATGAACTAAATCGATATGTGAATGCCTCTATGATCCCTTGCTATTTGATCGAGGAATAACATCTGGTAAAATATCATTAGCAACACCATCTGCGATTCATATTGAGTTTCATGATCTCTATCTACATGTTGTAGAGATGTAATTCCAAGATCAAATCCAGTTGCAAGTTTCTGACCCATAATCAATCGAAAAATAACATGGTTGTGGAGTGAAATGAAGTCACGCGCTTTTCCTTTTCATCAAGATTGATCTTTATCTACATATTTTTTTTAAATATGATATTTTATAAAAAAAAATCGCACTGGGCTTGACCACCTAAATGGGTCGGCCAAGGTGGGTCAGAAGGCCCAACTCTGCTGGACTTGGGTTGGGTGAGAGTAGGTCCAACCCAACCCCCATATTTTATTAATAGAAGAGAAAACGGTGCATTGCACTGTTCACATATTGCGTGAACAGTAGCAAGGGTGGTCGCCTGACGGTGATGAAAGACTCATCTACTGATGCCGACATGTAAAGGAGGCCTAAATGATTCTTTCTGTGGTGATGACGTCGTAAATGGTGGCCCGTGGAGGACGAGAGGAGCGTCGAAATCTTGTTGCCGTTGCCGCTGCCTCTACGCCGGGGCTTGCTGCTATTGCTGGAGCTCACGACGGAGCTACTGGCATGGAGAAAAAGCTACAGGTGCTGAGGGAGATGATGGTGGTGCTCTTCGGGCTGCCCCGACTGTGGAGAGAGAGAGAGTTGCCGCTGTGGAGAGAGAGAGACCGTCGATGGTGTGCTTGCGATTAGTGTTCTCCAGGAGCTGCTTCATATTGCTATTATATGTCGTGCTTCAGTCACTATATAGAAATGAAACACAGGCAAAAACTTCATAATCCTGCTTCTTCTAAATCGCGATTTTGAACATTTTTTTTGGCGAGCCCCATAGCAATTTAAACTGTGTTTTATCATCATTAGACGACTCAAAAATTGCTTTAGCTCGAAACTCCGTTTGGAACGCAATACCAAACGACCACTTAACTACACGACCATCTTTCCTTAGCCTAATATCAGGGTTTTGTTTAACCTTAATAACTGGTTTTCGTCATCCAATGATTTTAAAATTATTTTAGCTAAATATTTGTTATCTTATTCATCCGATTGGTAAAAGTATCCGTAACAGTTATTTATATTTTTGCTTCTCATGATCTCATCAATGGTTAATTGCATCAAATTTTAAATATAATTTAGAAAATCATTATCATTATCATCTTCACTTGGTTTAATTTACTTTTAATTTAAACAATTTAGTAAAAATATTTTTTTTTACTAAAAGTGGCACGATGAAAAAAAGATCACATAGATTGTGTCCGTGAAGAGTACTGGCACAGCTAGAATAACTTGAGAGGTCAATAATTTGTTCCCCTTTTCTCAAGATATATTAATTTCTTAAATACTCGTACCGACTTTAAAAATCAATTTGTATTAAAAAATCATGTCCATTTTTCAATAATTTGTTTTATTTATTGAGAACTACCATTAGAGAAAAATGTCGTCCGGCTACAAACTTCAAACCAGCTCATGACCGGCACGTGACTGACCAACTCTAAGAAAGAGGACAAAGTCAAATATACGACTTTTCTCTTCTTCAGCCATATATGTATAGTTCATGCAGTGTTATTGATTAAGAGTTGAGAATAGGCTATTGTATAAGGAAGCAGGAGACTTTATACTAAAATTTGTAGTATATGGAATTAAAGGCACGCAAAATATCACCTAGGGTTTTGCATTTCCACCAAAGGCATTAAGTTTGTTTGACCATTTCATCGATTGAAACATAAATTAATATATAATTGGAGTCATTTGAGCATTTTGTTTTTCCTTCTTTCAGATTTTGATTCTCATGAACATGCTAATTTGGATCATACTTTGTTGTCGACCAATTGTTTTTTCTTCCCCTGACAACTTCAATTAGGTTAGAACATGCCATGTTGCAATGATATAGGACACATTAAATTCTATTCGAGGAATATATTAAGAAATGTTTTGATATATACCATAATAATAATAATAATAATAATAATATATTTGATTTGATTGAGCTAGTAGAGCACAATATGTGCTTCGTGGTGTGCTATAGGTGCGTGATTTAGCTTATAATGAAGGGATATCTCATGCGGTATTTAAGGAGCGTGATGTGATGACAAAGAGTTTGAGATCTGCACAGCATATCTCGAGTTCAAGTCAGAGCGTGTATCTCTTGTAAAAATCTGGAATAACTAGGGTTTTACTCACTTATCTGGACCCATAAAATACGTTTTTTGAGATGAAGTTTTCTCGCATAAAAAAGAAGGAAGATATCTCATATAGATTGTTGTTTTAATCTCAAAGTGAATTAATTATCTAATTCATTAAATAAATAAATCTTGATATGCATAAATATCAAGCCCTAAGGGAAAAAAAAACAAAATCATCATGTAGTTAATCAGTTTGAAATGTGTTTACTTAGGATTAATGAATTTGTTATACGAGGTCGGTCGGACCATGCAGGAACTGAGATTGAGATATGTTAAATTAATTGAACCCATGTGGTAGACCATGTGCAATTAAAACGTAGCTGGGACCTCATGGATTAAACTCAGTCTTCTTCTTCAATTTTTCAAGTTTGTTTACTACTATTTTTCATATTAGTAATATATAATAATTGGAAATACTATTTCGGGTTGGTTGTGTGTGCATTTATGCATCACTCATGTATTAAATTACTAGGAAATTGACTAATTCATACGGAATTATTTTTTATATTTAAATTTTTACTTGAAATGAAAGAAAGAATACAAGGGATAGTAATAATTAAAAAAAAAAACAAGAAGAAAGGGAATTTTTTGTTTTACTTGAATTGCTCGTTGATTTTTATTTTATTTCCTGTTTTCGCCCATTTTTTATTGTGGATTTTGCTCACTTTTACAATTAATGATTACTATTTCCTGGCTTTTCAAAATAAATAAATAAGTAGACGATGGCTGCAAGGAACTTCCTCCTCCTCTAAAATGATAAAGTAAATAATTCGGCGTGCTCACAAAATAAATCCATGAAGCGTGAAAGTTGCCTCGATCCCTTCATTGAATAAAGAACCTTGCATGAAAGGGAACGGCGTCGTCCTCAATTGTTAACTTCAGAGAAGAAACCTAGCGATTAAAGAAATAAAGTGGCGGAAAATAATGCTCCAAGCGGCATGCCTTTCTCTAGAGATGAAAAATTAATTAACATTGAAAGTGACCTTATAAAAATTAACATCATAAAAAATTGTTTGGTCACTTGAGATATTATAAATTTATATTTATTTACTCGAGTAAGTTTTATTCGTTAAAACCCTTAAACCATATTCAAAACCACACAATACAACTTATCTTAGATACGACGTACTATAAGTATTAATATGTTTTCTACGACTAATCTTTTATTCTTGAATCTCTATTAAAATTAGTACATCCATGTTTTTCTACCAACTCTAAATCAAATAACTTGTTGACAATTTCATTGATCCCTCAACACGGCGCACATATATACGTCGACGTTATTGTATTTGCTTTTAGTGGTGGAGCCACACTAAAAGCAAAAAACCACACCAATAAAAGCATGAATTTGTTGTTTTTGCTCGTATGTTATTCAAAGTTGTACCCGCAACAAATACAAAAATCAAAATAAATACAAAGACTTTATAATTAAAAAGCATATCACCAATTTTCGAGGTCATGGCATATGAATATTTCAGTACATTAATGGAGTCATTTTCTTGGAAAGTGATCATCATTATATTTATTACATGGAAGCGGGGCGGTTTCATATGATATATGAATTAGTTGGGTCAAATTGATGCATCGCATACCTTCATTTTTAAATAAAAACCATGGAATACTTGAGAAATAATTCATCTAAATAAAAAAATTTCAAAACTAAATCCAAGAAATTAAAAAATACATGCATGAATCTCACAACTCGCATGAAAAATCTGACAGGCTAAATGCAGGGAATGTTTATATATTTCAACACGGTATTACGATCCCACTGAAAACGTTTTGCTGTCAAATAAGTACTAAGAGTAACAGTAGATAATACGGCAGAAAAATAAATAAACGTGATACATATAAATAATTATTTCTTCTCCCACTTGAAGGGTTTTTTCCCCCCTTGACAGAGAGGAAAATTATTAATTTTATATTAAAACATGAGAATAGTTTAAAAACATATAATAAAACAACAATAATTAATATTTTTGAAATAGTTTTGATTATTTTTAAAAAATAAAAAAGATAATAAAACATATGGGATCCGTTTTCATTTTCTAGACAGTAACCAATAATTTTTAAAAATTTAATGAGAGTGGCCCATCATTGAAACATTTGCTTCTTTCTTTGTTTTCTATTTTTTTTTGGTATGTTTTACAAAAAGAAGCAATTTACTTGAATGGATCTCGTATAGACACCGCCAACAATTACTGTAAACAAGACAATTAGAGAAGACTTGGAACACATCTACGCATTTTTTCTGATGCGTCAAGTTTGAAATCAAACGAGAGCATCTCTTAAAAAAACCAAGAACATAGAACAAAACCTTGAAAGATTCCATGAAAGTAAATGTTCCATTAATTAACGACTCAAAGTCGTCTCTCTTTGTCTTGATCAAGAATCTTAAATAAGATAACTATTATCTAATGAACTTGAAAAACCTATCATCATTCATCAATGGGAGGAGGGCACAATTAACCAATCATGTAGCCATTAGGCATCTTAATTAACCAACCCATTGCTACCAGCAAATTATAGCCACAAGAATTGCATACACAATAATTGGCTATAACTTATATATAATATTTCAATTTTTTTTTTTATAATAACCCAATTCTCTAATACTCCTTATATATATATATATATAAATGAATTTTATAATACCCATTTCTTTTCCTCATTATTCGTCACTCCCCACTTTTACTAGAACACATTGTGCCAAATTTTGTATTATAATCAGTCATTGACACGCAACAATTCTAGTGATTGCCTGCTGTATTAAGCCACTTGTAACTTTTAAATAAATTTCGAAATAAAAAAAATGAAAATTAAAACCATATTATTTTAAACAGAAATAATAAACTTAAATGATCTGGCTCTACAACTTAAATTAATCCAATGGTGTGGCTCCACAACTCCATGATCAGAGCCCTTAACCTGCGGGGAAGAGTAAAGGAAATTTTGATTTATTTTTCCTCCCCCCTTCCGCTCAATAAAAATAATATAATGATGAAGAAGAAGAAGATGGAAGAAGAAGAAGATGGTGACGCGTCAGCTACACGTGGTGTCTGGGCCTGCACAATCGATGCGTGGGCCCCACAGCTCAATCAAAGCTCCCTTCCCTCTCTATCCTGCTCGCCATTGTTTATTTATAGGAGGGGTAGCAGGTAGCTAACATGTCCTTTTTTCTCTTAATCATACCCACTAACAGAACTGAGATCGATCCCTTGACAGATTTCTCAATCTCCTTCTTCCGCACCATCCAATCCAGCTCTTCTTTCTTGCCCCCCCCCCCCCCCCCCCCTTCTCGAGCTAAGCTTAGTTTCTTGTTTTTGCACCATCCAGTCAAGTTTTCTCGAGTGAATTGGTGTCTCGGAGTTTTGACAGAAAGAAAATGGCTGCTGCTTTGGTATCTCAAGAAAATGTTGTGGCTTCTTTGGTCTCTCGTACAGGGAGGCATTTGCAGCGGTATAAAAAAGGTCGTCGTCAAGTTGTAGGGTGGGTTGCTCTTCCCTTATCATCCTTCTTCTCTACTGAATTCTTTATGGAGGTAGCTCTTATTAGGCCTGCAGAAATAATCATTATCTGGTTAAGGTTGTGTTGAATTTAGCCATGTCTTTCAATTAAACAGGATTGGTCTTAAATGATGTCTTGTAATACTAGATTATCCAAAACTTTTCCCAAATCTTCTTGTGGAGCAGGGGCGATGCAATCTCTGTTCTGCTTCCTGATGAGCCACTAATTTTGCTGTCCAACTTTGTTGGAATTCAACACAGAGAGATTCTAAGTAGTTTAGTTTTTTTTGCCACAAGGTTTTACTGATCCGACACCCAGTTCTTGGTTACTAAATTTTCTGTCTTCTTGTTGCAGATGTATCCCATACAGATACACGAAGGTAAAGGGTGAAGATGGGTTGCAGGTTCTTGTCATTAGTTCACAGAAAGGAAAGGGGATGCTGTTTCCTAAGGTACCTAAGTCAACCGTCACTAATTAAGTCAACACTTCGTTGATTGCCATTATTGCTCTTCACATAACCTAACCAGCATGCTTCATTGATTACCAGGGAGGTTGGGAATCGGATGAAACCATAACACAAGCAGCTCTGCGAGAGACATACGAGGAAGCCGGCGTGAAAGGCGTTGTTGAGGTGGGTTTCGAGTTTTCGTTAATGGCGTGATTGTACTTCATTTCAAGTTTATCTCTCCCCCATCTGATCAAACGTTTTAACATTTTCTCTGCAGCGCCAGTTGGGTGAATGGACCTTCCAGAGCAGAACTCATGGCACTGATTATGAAGGATACATGTTCCCTCTACAAGTCACGGAGGTATTAAATTTATGGCCGGAGAAAACCAATCGCCGGAGATTATGGGTATGCGCATGCTGCAATCCATGTTTAATTAACACTTTTATCTATATTTTGACTTGGTTTCTGAGCTCCCGGTGCGATTGCTGATAATTTTCCATGGATGTTTATATACAGATGAGTGTGACAGAGGCTAGAGAATGCTGCCAGCATTGGTGGATGAAGGAAGCTCTAGATGTACTGGTTGATCGTCTCGGAGGCCAGCAACAGCTCGACGAGGAAGAAGTAGAATCTTGTTCTTTAAACTACCAGGCGAAATCTAACTTGTAAATAAGAGTGCTCGTTGAGGAATACAGTGAGGGCCATGGCAGGAACTGAAACAAGCAAGGAAAGAGTGACGAGGAGCAGGAATTAGGCAATTTTGAGTTGAAGTTTCAATTCTGATCGATTTCTTGTTAGGTAAATGTTAGGGGAAACGTCATGAAAGTTCATCAAGAAGACATAACATGGTTTCTAATGAGGGAGGAATCTATGGAAATTATGTTTTGGAAAGAAAGAAATTGTCAACTAGATAAATGCGTAGTTATAAGAATCAACTTGGATTGATCCGACTCAAGATTCCAGGTTGCTCGCTTGTGGGTCGGTAGGACAACCTTAGCAATGTATTTTCTTTCCTAAAAAACTAAAATTACAGTTATTTTGGTTTAAAGAGAAACAATTCAAGATAAAACCTTCTAAAATTCTGGATCACTAATTGATCTTACATGTAAAGTTTTAGATATTTCTACAATCAACCTAACTATGAACTCAATTGCAAATGGTAACCTATTCAAGTTATTAAATGACAGTTTTTGCATCATATTATGCATAGATCCATTCAATTTTGTAATGTTATTTTTCTACTACAAATACAGATGCACGACATGTTATTGGTTAACTATCCAACTTTTATACGAAAGATATGGTTTTAATTAGTTTTCAAAAGACATGACTTAATGATAAAGGACTTACGATCTGCATAGCAAGTCTAAAGTTCGAGTCAAGAAATGTACTCTTTATAATAGCACTCACAAAATGCGCTTTCCGGGAGATAGAGATTCTCGTATAAGAAAAGATATGGTTTTAATTACAAAAAAAATACCTTTTAAAATTTTCTTCATTCATTAGAATTCTATAATCACTTGACATCCATCTATCCTGTTATATATATATATATATATATATATATATATATATATATATATATAAAGAAGTGCCATTTTTCATTTTTGTCAAGTGAGATTAATAAATAAATAAATAACAAAGCATAAACTAGGATTGGCAAATTGCGAGCGTGTGTTGTGTATTTTCAGTTTGCTCCATTTACTGCTAGTCCTTGGGCCCTTAGCTAGGTTGAGGATTCCGAAGGCACCTCTGCCTTAGGTTTGGTGTGGTGCTGTTATCTTGGGCTAGGCCATTTAATTGAACCAAATAAAGATAATTATTTTTTTATATATTTTTTTGCAGAACCCGATTTATATTTTGTAAGAAACATTTCACCAATGATCATGCTCGACCAATTTTCGAGAATGAACCTAATTATCTCTTGGATCGGATATTAAACAAGCCATTTTTTATACAAATTAACAACATGAGTGAAACAAATCTTTCATGCATAGATTCTTAGGATTTATATAGAGCTGGCAATTTGCCTTAATTTATTGATTTAATGGTTAATTTAACTTTCTTAAAAGGTAGATTTTAAAACTCCACAACCATAAACCCATCAAAGAACTTGATCAAGAACTGGGATCAATACAAGCCTTTTCGAGCAAAATTCATGGTTTAGTATGTGCTTGATATGGTGTTAATTTCTGCGATTAGTATTTTAAAAAATAGGTTTTTTAAAAAATATTTTAAATTCTAAGTTTTTATTTAATAAGTTAAAAAAGAATATATTTGGTTAAAATTGTTATGAGATGAATTTTTACATGCATAATAAATAAAAAATAAGTTTTCATAAATGAAAAACAAGTTAACAGGTTTTGATTAATGATGTACAAATTTATGAAAGGTAGATCTCATGGAAAACACAACATACATATTTTTAATGAGAAAAACAAATCAAAGTATAAACAAAGTTTTTTGTTAACTTCAAATAATTTATCTAATAAAAACAAACAGACCTAGAATTTCACTGATTTAAGTTTTGAAAATAAAAACAAAATTGTATTTTACCTCGAAATTCTTATTATCTTATATATCAAGCCAAACACTACTAAAGAGGTGCAATGAAATCCAGTAAATCAATCCAAATTACACACGAGAGGTAAAGAAGTGCCTAATTGCTCGTTAACCTAATTACAAGAGCAGATTTAGCAACCAATTAGTCGCGCGTTCTTTCGAGCAGGATTTTAGTGTTCATGATAGCCAAGTTTAATTGTTTATTTTTATCAAAAAAAAAGTTTAATTGTTTATATTTTAACATAAAGGCAAGATTCTTCAATTTCAAAATAATTAATTGCTTTTAGTTCATGCACTCACTGATCTCTTTCCACAGGTTCTCTCTCTCTTTCTACGGAAAAGAAAAATAATTTCTTCCTCTAAAAATTAAGTGATGAGGCTATGAATGAAATATAGCAGTTCTTTAACTTATTATCTTTTTTCATTGTACGTTTAAATAAATTTATTTTCAAACAAAAATACTAAAAAAAAAATTAACTTATCAACTTTTAAAAATAAAATGCTACCATAATCGTAATCGTAAGTGTTAATATAATGAAAATTACATCCAAGCTAAAGAAATGATAAAAATATTTATTTTCTATTAAGAAAATATTCTTTTTAATTTTTATTGTTTTAAAATACAACCGACGGGTTGATCACTCGTAACCTAGATAACCTAAGGTTTGATGAGTTAAGCCAGATTTTAATAAAATTAGTGAAGAATTTTTCGGATGTGACCCAATCGAAATTAAAGTTTACATGCAATCCAATTAGTCTAGAAAAAACAAGTTAAGTTGAATTAACTCATTCATCTATAATAATCTAAAACTTGGTCCAAATCAATCCCAAATATTGATCAAATATAACTATTGATCAATCGAGCTTGAATATCATGAAGTTTTTTTTTAAACTATTTAATAATTATTCGTTAATTACAATGTCCTTAAATAATTATTTAACTAAATTCTTGAATTATGTGCATCCTCTTAAGAACCCTACGTACCAATTTATAGATATAGATAGATAAAAAGCCTCTTCTCCCACGTATATAAAAAGAAGGAAAGAAAGAGCCCTTCATACACTCGTAGAGATGATGAGAGAGACAAGAGTCTTGTATTAAGCTCACGTTAATTTCATAACCAGCGGCTTCGATTTGCTTCCATTTCTCTCTCTCTCTCTCTCTCTCTGAGAACTTGTCTAGACATGATGGGGAGAAGAACAAGATCTTCACTTCTCTTAACCTTCACATTCATCGTCTCTGTTTCATCTCTCACCTGTCCTTCATTTTCAGCTTCCACAGATGCATTTGTCTTTGGAGGCTGCACTCAACAAAAATATGTACACGACTCACCTTTTGAGTCCAACCTTAACTCTCTCCTCACTTCTCTTGTCAACTCAGCCACATACTCTTCTTACAACAAGTACACCATTATGGGGTCCAGCCCACAAGATGTTGTTTACGGGCTTTACCAGTGCCGTGGTGACCTGTCGATGCCTGATTGTGCCACATGTGTCGCCCGTGCCGTGAGCCAACTCAGTGTTCTGTGTGCTCAGACGTGCGGCGGAGCATTGCAGCTACAAGGTTGCTATGTAAAGTATGATAATACAACGTTTTTGGGTGTGGAAGATAAGACTGTGGTGTTGAAGAAATGTGGACCTTCGGTTGGGTATGAGACGGATACTATGAACCTTAGGGATGCAGTTTTAGGGGGGATGGCTAGAACTGGCGGGGCTTATCGGGTTGGCGGGTCAGGTGATGTCCAGGGAGTGGCCCAATGTGTCGGTGACTTGAGTGCCGGAGAATGTCAGGATTGTTTGTCGGAGGCGATCATGCGGCTGAGATCCGACTGCGGCACGGCGGATTATGGTGATATGTTCCTGGCCAAGTGCTACGCTAGGTACACCACCGGCGGGCCTCGTGCTTATACCAAGTCTCATAGCGGTAAGCACGGTTTCAAAGCATGACTGAGGGCTAGTTTTTCTACGTATTTAACCAGGTTCCAAACTGTAGTTACCCGCAATAAGCATAAAAAAGAAATGATGTTTTTCTGTGGTCAACTGGAGTCCAAAATTTCCATGGGAGAAGTGATCAAAGTTTCGAGATTAGAATGTTTTGAAAAGAGAGAGGTAATTGGATTGC
Organism: Salix caprea; assembly: GCA_964035475.1. Classification (NCBI taxonomy): domain Eukaryota; kingdom Viridiplantae; phylum Streptophyta; class Magnoliopsida; order Malpighiales; family Salicaceae; genus Salix; species Salix caprea. The sequence goes on from OZ037745.1 coordinate 8,785,066, forward strand.
AATTTTGTTTTTTATTTTAATATTTCCAAATGCAGATAAATCTACCAACGATGGCGAGAAGACATTTGCAATAATTATCGGGCTATTGGCTGGAGTCGCGTTGCTGATTATTTTCCTTATTTTCCTAAGAAAGGTGTTTGGAGGAAATGGTAAGATCCCAACTTTTCTTGCCTTCAATTTTCCCTCATATTAGGTTATCTTCTCAATTTGTTTTATGAATTCAGAGATGCATAACATGATTTCTGACTGCCATTATTGTTTCCCATGCATGCATGCAGGTAAATGAATCAGTCCAGCTGCTCCGACGACCTTGGCATAGCAATCTATCTCAGCCTCTGCTATTTCGTTCTACTCCCGGTTGCTTCCTCTTCATGATGTCAACTTTCCAAGGTTTTCTTCAATTTTACTCGCAAATGGAAGGTTAGGGCAAGAGAAGTTTGGTGGGGGGTGGCGGAATGTGTCCAAAAAAACAAAGTTAGGAAAAAGGGAAGCTAAGATTCCACTCTCCTCTCCACTTTGATAAAGCTGTGTTGTCTTGATGCGAAAAAAAATGGCCTATTCTTTCTGTAAAGGTGAAAATTATGTTTCTCTTTCTGTCGAGAATATCTTTTCAGTACTTTGAATAAGTCTTTATGATCATGATTCATTTGTGATTGTCTATCAATTAAAGAAAACTATTTCTGTTCATCGATCTCGTGGAGCAGAAAGTTTTACCTCTATATTCAAGATTCAAGAACGAAGTGATAATTAACCATATAATAGTACAGCTTGAAATTAAAAAAGTTTATTTTTTAACCATTAATAAAAAAAAGAATGCAGTGATAATTAAAAGAAACAAAAAAAAAAAATTGGATCTTTTTTGTATTGAATTTGATGCTTCTTAAAATTTCGAGTCAACACAACTTTGAATTTTGACAGATTCAAGCGATCGAGAACCTTAACTCTGCTGTTCCAAAGCCAGAACTTATCAGTTTCACTTTTGTACTTAAGAAGGCAAGACTTTATTATCATCCCTAATATATCACATCATTCTCAATCTCACCACTTACTAGTTAATTATTTCAATTTCATCCCCATTCTATTACAAACCGCATACTGCTACCCTTCCATGGACATGAAATATAGATGCAAAAACAATCCTCCTGATACTTTCATGATGAACTGTCAAGTGTTTTTGAGATAAAACTGATAACATGTTTTCTCTTGGTGTCAAACTGAGGATCGAATAATACTTCAATGACAAAAAAAAAAATGAGGAATAAGTTTTTCAGAAAAAGTGTTGCCTTGGTAAAGATTTTCCTGATGGCCAAAATAAGGAACAGGCCCCAAGATGGAATGTCTAGACTCCAGTCTCTCCATTCCTGGACCTGTTAAAATAAGTTTTAGATGAATTCAATAAGTGCTGCTTAAAGTATGAAGGCAATCTAACAGAATAAAACTGAGATTGATTTCATAATTTGAGCTACTCACATGGAATCAGAAATTATTCTTACTTTCTCTCGGCTCCATGTAATTCGTTCCCTCCGTTAATGTTGCATGTCGTATAAGTGTTTGTTGGATGCCATCCCTTATGGCAAGTCCTGTTGTATCCAAGAGGTGTGGTATAATGGCAGAGAGTTTGTATTTTTTGTAACAAATCTCGGGTTTAAATCAGAATATACACTCTTTGTAAGAGTCTGAGACAACTAGGGTTTTGAGGTGTGTTTGAGAGTGTGTTTGAAAAGCATTTTTGAAAAAAATTGAAATTTTTATTTTTTATTTTTTATTTTAAATTAAATTTTTTTAGTGTTTTTAGATCATTTTGATGTGCTAATATCAAAAATGATTTAAAAAAAAAACATTATTTTGATGTATTTCTAAATAAAAACACTTTCAAAATCAATCCCAATCACATTCTCAAACAAAAACTTAATCGCTCACTTTGATTCACAAAGTGTGTTTTTTTCAGGATGAGATTTTCTCGCATAAAAATAAATAAATCATGTTGTGTGCCTTATTCTATTGAACTTTTGTAGACCTAGCTCTTCTTTTTAAATCTCTCTCTTTACTTTTTAAGAAATTTACCCTTGTGCTGCCACAGAAAGACGATTTGTGTGTGTGATTTTCGGGAAAATTGGATCCCGAGCTTAAAGCTTCCACCTATTTCTTCAAACAAAAGCATCTTTAAAGAATTTCTCGAAAGAAAAGTTGAATAAAATAAAATTCAGACCCTTTTACACTCTTTTTTTTTCCTTGAGAAAGACCCTTGTTGCACTTTAATTTGATATGAGCATGTGAGCCACAAAAAAATAAATGATATAATCATTATATATATATATATATATATATATATATATATATATATATATATATAAATGTGTGCATCATTTAATCACTTCAATTCTCAACAACTATCCAGAGGTATATAGTTGAGCTACTTAATTATATTCTCTATTCTCTATCCGTAGTTAGAGAAAAAGAGAGTACTTTTTCAATCAAGATCCAATTAATTCCATGAGAAAAATACGAGTTAATGCATTAGTAGTTTCAAAGCTTGTTGCATCAACCAATCCAAGAATTTTGATCTGCATAATTATGATTTGGAGAGGGAACCCTGTTAACCAGACCAAAACACATGATTATTGGCACCAAATCGAAGGGATATCTTTGCAATGCATGATAGCTAGCACCATGGTGGATTACATGCAGGCATAATTAATTTGGAGACAAACAAAAGGAAGAATCATGCAGTATATGCTGAAATCCATCGTCCAGTGCTTTTCAGCCACGCACGATGACAACAAAGATCATATAATTAAGAGGTATCTTTCATTAAGATGGGACTTCAATTAGTGATTTTGCTGAAAGTGTAGCAAACCCTTCGGCCAAACTTTTTAGTCTTCATGTGATCATGGCTTTCGTAGCCACAACTTTATGATTAAGAACATCATCCAAATTAGCAACCATGATCCATGATTGGGCCATAAGGTGATAGGAACTTGTAGGTGAAGAAACTAAAGTGAAGAGAGAGTATGGATGATTGGGAGTTTTGTGTTGATAGATATATAGCTGGTGTTTTACTTGTGTTTTAAAAATATTTAAAAAAAAAAATTTAATTTAAATTTTAAATTAAAAAAATTGGTATGAATGATTAGGTGAAGAAACTGAAGTGAAGGGAAGCAAAAAGAGAGTGAATGATCGGGAGTTTTGTGTTGATAGATATAGTGTGTTCGTGAATGAAAAGTGTCTCTCTTGTAAAGGCTAGCAAGACATTGTGACCTCTCAAGGATTAACCCTAATTTGCTTTGACTCACGTAATAAAGCTATATATCCTAATTAAAAAAACACCAAAGAAAAGAAATTGATTCTTATTATAATGATCACTAGAAATTAGATTTATATGATCGTTGATTTTATGGTTCGTGAAATTAATTGAAGTGCGTATAAATTATTCCAAACACTCATATTAATGATAATACAAAAAAGCACCAAAGAAATATAGCCATCGATTGCTATAATGGCTTGGTTACTTCCCTTTTTACAGAAAAATACTTTTATATATTTACGTGATTTGGCTGCAAAAATAAATTTGATTCTATCAAAATCACAATAACTTGCAAAAAATAATAATTATTCGACATGTAGCTAGGCGAGTTGACTAGACATGCTAACACTTTATTTTTTATATTTATTGATATATGTAGTTGTTAATTAAACACATGCATAGATTTTTTTAATTTATAATTAGAATTTTGAACAAGTTAAAAGCTTGTATATTTATTTATTTATTTTCTTCAAAAAGAAATGTCTCACACACGGGTAAAATAAATAGTCATATCCTAATTCCTAACCAGCATGATTGTATGCTGTACCACCCCGTTCATCAAGTGGTCGCATTTTTCGTGCTGCAATTACTAATCTGTGAAGAGGATTTGCTTGATAAGTGGCAGGCCAGTCACTCTTTTCTAAGAAAGGCCCATCTAGCAACTTTGAATGATCATGCCATGGGCTTTAATGGGCTTAGCCCAAAGTTTTCCATAAGAGTAAGGATGAAAAGTTTTATTTTTCCACTTCTTTTAACATTACCATCCTATTTTAAACATTTGTAATTGAATTTGAAATTATTTTTAAAAATATTAATTTGAATTTCAAGTAGAATTCAAATTATAAAAAAATAGGAAAAAACAAATCACAAGGACTCCCCTTTTATATACAAGTAATTTCAATTAAAAAATACCCTATTTTTTTTTCCTGACAAAAACTGCTCTCTTTTATAGTGTTTTTTACTGATAACTTGTGGTGTAGCGAGCATATTATTCAAAAAGATTTTTTTTTCATGATATTTCTAAGAACTCCAATCTAGAAAGCAAGTATACTTTTTCACTATTATGTATTTTAAATCTAGCTTGGAGAAATAAATTGATTTAAATTTTTTTAGTATTGATAGGCTGATTTAAATTTAGTTTTTAGTTGAATTGACTTAGATATTGATCCATTCAAGCTTTAGCAATTTGATTAAATGATTATTTTTAGATTGCTTTAATGTGTTTATGTTAAAAACAAATTTTAAAAATATTATTTTAATATATTTTTTAGTAAAATATACTTTAACAGGTACCTATTATTATATTTCCAAACACCCTTTAAAAATAAAAAAATATTAACTCAATTTGCCTTTATGAATGCCTTTTGAGTTATTAGTTTATATAATAAAATAATAGTTTTGTTTATTTAAGATAATTATGTTCCCCCGCCGGCAGAGCAAATGGTGATATATATTATGGAGATTTGCTCCGCCTGAAGAACGTATTATGACGTAATAAATGCCATGTCGCATCCTTCTTATCGCTCCGCCTGTAATTTTAAATTCAAGTTGTTAATATAATAATTATTAAAAATTTATATAATTATTATTTTTAAAATAATAAAATTAATTAAAATATACACACTTTGTTCTCAATATTTATATTAATAATAATAATAAAAAAAAAACCCCGCGGAACCTTCTGGATTCTCTTTACGCAACAAACTGACACATAAAACCCAACCCAACCCCGTCATTTCTCCTACGCACACGGAGTTCAAAACATCAAAATCAGATCTCCATTACAAAGCCGAATCCTTTTCTTCCACTAGTCTTCTTCAACAATGGCCGATGGCTTCTTTGGGCACCCTCTTAGGCGCTTCTTCTTGAGCCCTCCGGTCTACAGTGGATGCTTCGGATCAACTGGTCACTTGGACTGGCTTGAATCCCCACCTGCCCATATCTTTAAAGTCAATGTGCCAGGTATATGAATGCTCTTAACTTGAGCAGTAATGATCCTGGATGCTTGAAATTGAAAGTTTGCATTCTTAATGAAGTAAACTTGGATGGGTTCTCTTAGATTAAGGCTGATTATATTGAATGACTGAATTTTTTCGCCACTGCATTTCAACTTGTCTGAGTTGAGTTTCAGCTGGTTAACTTGAGTTGATTGAGTAATTCAATGAATCCTTTACTTTCCGAGAATTGAAATGTGATGGGTTTTCTTCGTTCTTGATGTATGATTCATTCTGGTTCTGTGCAGGATTTAACAGAGACGACATGAAGGAAAATGGTGCTCTTACTGTTATTGTGCCGAAGGATACCAGCCCGAAGGCATCTAAAGTCAGGAACATCAGTATCACTAGCAAGCTTTGAAATGAATAAATATAGAGTTCAATCTGCTCTGGAATTGGCTCAAGAGACTATGAATAAATAATTGCAAGTGTGCTGGGCTTCTTTTTCAAATAATTATCTCATCTAAAAATTATCTTATCTAAAAAATTAAATTATTAGATGAGATTCTAAAATATAATTTGTATTATTCTCTAATATACCAATTTAAACGAAAGTTTTTTTAGCTTTAAACTTACACATATCCACACTACTTTATACTTGATTTTTTATCAGATAGAATAGGGTAAGATTTAAATTCGTGACTACCGATTTAACAAAATTCTAATATCATATTAAAAAATCTTCCTATCTTAAAATTTAAATTATTAAATAAAATCTCAAAATATAATTTATATTACAGCAATACAAATTGACAGCACGACACCGCAGCATCAGCTCTCTTTGTAAGGGAGAAACATCAACATTACTAGCAGGTTCAAATCTGCTCGACGATGATGATGAAATTTTTTCCAAAATTACATGCACAAAAATAAACAAATGATCAGGGTTCAAATTAATGGGTCACGAATTGATCTGCGGGTAATAACGAAGAGCTTATATGACACTGATGTATCCTAGATAAATATTTTTTGGGGAGTTGTCAAATCCAAGACGTTCAGATAATACAATTTGTGGCTAACCCTAGTTTTTACCCTTTTACGATTTCTTTTATATTTTTCTTAATAGCAAATTATATATTTCTTTTTATACTGTGTTGCAAGTCTAGTTGAAATTACAGCAACTATGAGTAAAATGGAAACTAAGGCATCTCCAGCGGGAGTGCTATTTTGGATAGGTAAATCTTCAAAATGGCACTTTGAATAGTATAAAAATAGTATTTTTGTTGATGTGTGTTCCAGTTGTAAAAATCATTTTGAAGAGCTATTTATTTTTATATTATTTTAAATATAGTATAATTATTTTGTAGTTTAATTATGCAATTAATTATACAATTAATAAGAGTAAGTTATATAATTAAATAAATGCTTTTAAAAAACACTCCAACATTGATTATATAATTAATAGGAGTAAGTTATATAATTATTAATTTTATATATAAATTTTTACTCTCTTGTTAAGGTATTTGTAAATAAAAATAAATATTTTTGATATAATTATATTATTTTCTAATATATATATATATATATATATATATATATATATATAAAAGATGGCCCCAGCTTTTTTAGCTCTATGTCCCGAGCTGCTACAAATAGCAGCTCGGGAAGGGGATGCCATTTTTACATGGGCAAATGGCATCCCCGCTGCAGCATGAACAGAAGCTACAAAATGCTAAAAAAATTAATATTTTAATTTTGCCTCTTCATATGCCATCTCCGCTGGAGATGCTCTTTAAGAAAAACAGAATATATCCTATTTTAGACCATTGCTATGATACTTGTTGATGCAAACTTTATTGATATAAAAATCTAAAACCCACAATTACATTGACAATTTTCAAAAATATTAAATTCAAGTTTATGATTGAGTTTGACACAATAATAATCTAAATTAATGCGCTAAGACTATAGAAATGGAACTCTCGCTCTACATTTATAAAAAAAACATGAATGAGAAGTATAAAATATATCATGAAGCTCAGTCAATTTTTTGATAAATTAGAATAGTTTAATTCAAAACCAAAAAATATTAGCGAAATCTCGGGCGTGTGCGCAATAATAATGTTGAAATCAAAGTCTATCTTTTAAAAAAACTACATATAAGTCATATAATCTACCTTATAGGCAAAAATAATAAAATAGTTGTAAATAAAATACGAGAAATAATCATGATTCAACTAGGAAACGATTGCAATTATCGCACAATAATTTTTATATTTTATCACAAGACCTTCTCGTTGTTTGAAAAGTTAATGAAGTTTAAACCCTATATAAAACATGGTTTCTAGAATCATCTAGAACACTTAAACATGTTAGTTATCATTAAATTACCCCAAAACCATCTCCAAAGTCCTCGAATGATAATGAAATATTATTGGATAATCTGTAAAAGCTTAACTGTAATTGGTTGGCAGCCAGGCACGATTGCGAGCCCTACTCTTTAAGAGGCTGTGTTTCAATTAACATAGAACATTGCCACTAAGCAGTCAAACGATGGTCAACGAAAGAAGACGAAGAAAACAGTCTTAACCTTAGATGTACAAATAAGATTTGAAATAACATCATGGATAATTTATTACTCTCCAAATTTATTTTTTCTCAAGAAATAATAATAATAATAGAAAAAGAATTTATTACAGCTTACATGGGATGAGCTTGTGCTTATTTTCTAGGAGCGGGAAATCATTGTTTCACGAGGTTGGCGGCATGCTCGTTCGTTGTCATAGCAATAGTGGCTGGTGACATATCCATGATGCCTTGTGGTTGCTGTCTTTTCCTTAAAGCCCATTTCAAGTTTGGTGTATACAATAGTTCATGCCTCTAAAAATTACATGATTAATCATTATTTGGTGAGAAATCAAACCTTGGGTGATGCTATGATTAAGATTAGTTGTCTTTTCAAAAGAGAAAATAAAATCTTCCATCGGAAACTGTTTTTCGAGGGGTCCTAAACATGAATTCAAAAGACATGATTGGGTTATAGCCATTTGTTTAAATGTCGACCAATCGTAGTTGGTGTATGTTCTTTAACTAGTGTTTGAGATAAATTATTTGTAATAATAAAGTATTTGAGGTGATAAAGCTTCGATGAAAAGCATTGATGTGAATATCAATCAAATGGGGAATTTAATATTTTTTATTGATTTTATCATCCAATAACTTTATTTTTTAAGACAATACTAGCTTTCACACTGAAACAAAATAAAAAAATTAATTCTAAATACATCATTTAATTCTATATTCATATATAAAAAAATTATTTCTCGTGACCTACCTTTAAATTTATATATAAAATGATAATATAAAAAACAAAAACACTTATTATCAGAGTCAGAACATCGTCTTTAAGGGGCGTGATATGATGACACGAGGCTTGTGATCTGCGTAGCAGAACTCGAGCTCGAGTCAGGACGTGCATCCCTTATAAGAGTCTGGGACAACCAAGATTTTACTCGTTCATTTAGACGCATAAAATACATTTTCCGGAAAATAAAATTTTCTCGCAACCAAAAAAGAGTAAGAACATCAAAAATTACCCATGCAACAACATTAACATAGTATAACCATATAAATTCTCTGTTAATTGAAAAAATGTCATGCATCATCATGCTTCATGAAATTTCCATGAGGGTCACGTGTGTTAGAGAATAATATAAATCATATTATGGCCCCTCACTTACAAGCTTAAGCTTTCACGTGAGATGATTTCTTAACATGGTATCAGAGTCTTGTTGACCCAGCAGTCAAGAGTTCGAATCTCACTACCTCCATTCTATTTGATAAAAACCAAGCACAAGATGATGTGGGTCTGTGCAAGTTTCAAGCCCAAAGGGCTTTTACTTGAGGGGGTGTGTTAGAGAATAATATAAATCATATTATAGAGCCTCACTTATAAGCTTAAGCTTTCAGGTGAGATGGTTTTTTAACAACACGTATTTACTATATCGAGATGAAAAGAGCCTTGGAACTTCTGATTAGGATATTCAATATACTAAATAAATTTGAAAAATACAGCGTGCTAGCTTCTACATGAAAGCATAATATAAATTAGAAAATAGTCTTCTCACATCCCTTAAGGGATCCAAGTACAAGCAATATATTTATGTACTCGCATTCTTTTGATCCAAGCAATAGCACAAGAGATAGGAATTTCTTGTCATCTATAACATATGTTATATATTTTTATGTTATCGTCATATACTTAGCATTATAAGTTAAAGTCAATAGTTTTTTTTAATTAAAATAGTGTTATCTTATTTATTTCTTCCCATGAAGAGGTCATATTGAGTTTAATGAAGTTAAATATTTAATAAAAAAATCTAAGTGGGTCATTTAATATATCATCTGATTTAGCTAAAACTTTCATTAAATTAGATTTTAAATCATGAATCTTTCAGATTAATCTAAAAAATAAAATTGAGTTTAACATCCCTGTCAAGCATGAACCATGTTGCCAGGAGAGTATTCAAATTAAAGATTTAATTTCCCTTTCTTCTATCATAAGAAAAGTATATGTTAATGAACAAAAAATGATCAATCTTTCACATTACCAAGAGGAATTAATTTTGTCTGCGTCTTGAATGTGGAATTATACAAGATTGTCAATTAAGTGTTCATGTGTTCGAGTATTCCTTGCTTATATATTATTACTTGCCGGCGAAGTATACATCGATCTCTCATTCTATGAACTCAAAAATTTGTCTGGATAGAAATAAGACGGTGAAAGCAACTTTTATAATAACTTTTTTTTTTAATGTGAGTAAATCTTATTATTGAAAAGTGTATTTTATAAATCTAAGTGAATAAATAAAATTCTAATTATCCTGACTCGAGATCTGTTACAGTTGTTCGTTCTGACTCGAACTTGAAATATCAAATACCATTTTTTATCCTCTTTTTTTCCTCGTCTCCTCAGTTTTAGAGGCTTTTTCTTATATATTTTTAAAGTTATTTTTTTTAATATTTGATTTCTATTTATTTTATTTTAAATAATCTATAAGATTGAAACTCTTTAATTTAATCCTAATTTATTTTTTCTACTTTTCAGATTTAATACTCATTTTCTTATTGTTAAGATTTTTTTCTTTCAATTACATTCCTCAATATTTTTTATATTATTATTTTGATTGAATTATTTTTTTAATTGCATCCCTCTATATCTTAATTATTTTGCTTGAGATTTATTTTATTCCTACCATTTTATTTATCAGAATTTTGTCAACCTTTTAGGTATTGGAATGGGTTTGCTTAGATATATTTATCAAGATATTTTTATGATTCTATTATTTTATGAAATTATCTGATTTCATGTATAAGGTCAAATGTTTCATATATTAAAAAGTGTTTGATCTAACTTAATATAAATTTGTATTATTTGATTTCTTGTTTTATTATCAAACTAATAAAACTTAACTTGGATTCTTGAGTTTTTTCTTTTTTTAAAAAAGTATTGTCATTGTATAAATATTTCTTAAAACCTTAAAAAATCGTTTAAAACGTTTGGGACATGGAGCGAGCCACCACTCTATTTAATAGCTATTTACAGTGTTGTCATTCGAGAAACTTTCCTTCAGAATACAAAACTGTTGTGGCTTATCATTAGCACTAATCCTTCCACATAAATTTTGATCGGTGCAAGGCAACTAATAGTTTATCGGTGATACAAGTTGGAATTCAAAGTTTTATTTTTTTGTAATTTCATGTTTGAATTTTGTTATTGTTAATATGATAATTACTAAAAAATTATATATTATCATTAATTTCAAAATATATAGAATTGATTAAAATACATAAAAAAATAAAGTGTTGTTATATTAATACTACGAAATACATATATTTATTTCTTAGTTATAGTATAAATATAAATTAAATCTCTCCATCCATTTTTTTTTTATAATCAGATGCCCAGATGAACTTGTGTACCTTGATTAAATTTTTGGATTTTTATATTTTTGTATAAAAAATTAGTTGTATCACTTGTTCTTACACCAGAAATGATGATTTCAAAGAAATGAAACGAGTAGAATTCAAACCCTGTTAAACCCAAAATATATATTAATTGGTCAATTGCCATGCACACAACTTCGACTTTGATAGAATTGTGGGAAAGAATCAACTTTTCTCACAATCACAAATCCAAAATTTCAAGGATCTATTTGTCCTTTTCGAAAGTGTAGGATGGAATGTTTCAATAGTATCGAACTACAAGGACTTCCACTTGTCAAAAGAAAATAATAATAATTTCATGAAGGGTATCATCACTAAAAAAGTCTTATAATAAACTGTGGCTTTTTTTAAAAAAATAATTTAGTTTATTTTTTAAAAATTTCTAAAATCTAAAACTAAAATTAAATCAAATTATTTTTTTATTTTTTTAATCAAATCATAATTCTTTCTTTAAGTTGATTTTTTATTAATTTATATATTGGATTGTTTTAATCATTCTCGATAATCTTTGTCTAATGTTTCATTTGGTAATATGATTCAACATGTTTAATAAACTATTTTTAATTTAAAAGGTTCGAATCAATAAAAAAATTAAATTATAATATATTAATATTTTTTTAATTAAAACATTTTTATAAAAATACTTTTCATCTCAACTTGCACGACTAACATGTGGACCAAACCAAGCGGTCCCCAAAGGTGTAGAATCAAATTGAAAGTTGAACCGCTCTTGAGTCTTGACGACCCAATCAAAACCAAAAGCATCACAGTACCGTGAGATTTGTGCAGCCATCTGTTGCCACGTCAAATCGCCACCTTTTCATTGGGCAGCATAAAACAAGAAAAAAGCGATGTATTTTAGTGCTGTTTGGAGAATTGTTGTAGTTATTTTTAAAAATATTTTTTATTTAAAAATATATTAAAATGATATTTTTTTAAGATTAATAAGGTCTAAAAAGCTGTGATTTAGTATTCGTGACCGACCAATGGTATCGTTTTAACTAAATTTGTAAGACCGAAGAAGTGGCCAGGAATCTGTCGAACACGATCATGACAGTTGCCAAGAAATCTCTTTCTTTTCTTCATAATAAATTTGAATTGATTAATGATGCCTTGTGTGGGCCCTTCTTTTCTTGATTTTTAATTAAGAAAATGATATCATATATAAATGGGTCAAATAGCATTTAGCTTAATGAGAAGCATTTTTTCTTTTATTTAAAGATATGATTTTTAAATGGATACATTCAAAGAAAAATAAAGATTTTCAATTCAGTTTTTAAAATATGAGAGGATCATAATAAAAAATTTAGATGAAAAAAAATAGAACAGTGGTTATTAAATATGATCGAAGAGCAAAGTTGCTAATTGACCTTAATATTTTAGTGTGTGTGTGTGTGTATATATATATATATATATTTAAAAAATAAAACGATATTATTTTGAATAAAAAAGAAAAAGAAAATTCTTGGAGTTGATGTTTGACAAGTTTACCTGTATTTGACAGAATCAATTGTGCAGTTTGATTACTATTAAAATAACTAAAATAATTTTAATTTTCATCAATAAATAAATTAATTAATTAAAATTGAAGTGGAGAGATAGAGAGGAATTAAGCCTCCAACAAAAGAAGGAAGCGAGAATCTATTCCAAAACCTTTTTTTCAAAAAGCGAGATGTCATTCTCGATTTAATTACTAGAATTTTCATATTTTTCTTAATATCTTTTAATTTTTGATATCAATTATGAAATATAAATCCATCTCATTTCAATAATTGAAATTAAAATTATGTTAGCTAGCATTGAACGTTATCAATTTAAGACAATAAAATCATCCCTCCTCTAATTGATTTTCTACTTGCTTAAGCATGATGTGCATGCCTAACGTGGATTCATTAACATCTTAAAAAAATTCATATGCTAAAGGAAATTTTATTTTTTAAAAAATATATTTTATGGATTAAAATGAACGAATAAAATTCCAGCTAAAATTAAAATTACGTTAGCTAGCATTGAGCATTATCAATTTAAGACAACAAAATCATCCATCCTCTAATTGATTTTCTGCTTGCTTAAGCATGTTGTGCATGTCTAACGTGGATTCAATAACATCTTAGAAAGTTCATATGCCCGAGGAAGTTTTATTTTTTTAAAAGTGTATTTTGTGAGTTTAAATAAACGAGTAAAACTCTAGTTATTTCAGATTTTTATAGGAGATGTATGTCTTGACTCGAACTCGAGACTTGTTGTATATATTACAAGTTTTTTTATCATCACACCACTCTATAAAAACACCCACTTGTGCTGGATTGGTGATAAATTAATTAATTAAATGAAAAACTTGCTGGGGGCATGGTGATGAAAGACATTAAGACCACTATACAAGTTACTTCTTGCTGCTTTATTTTCATGAACTGCCCAGAAAATATATTAAAAACGAGCTACTTTCTCATCTTATTAAACGATATATAAAGTGAAAAGAGACAGCTTGGCAAGTGACATTTGCTTGAATATTGTTTTTCCTTATTCTTTTTTTAAGTGGTTGAGAATAATCCTAGCAATTTTAGAATTAATAATAAAATCTGGCAACCTATTTTAATTTCATGACCTTGTTTTATTTTTTTCCATTATATTTGTACTACAAACACAATAGAATAGCGTTTAATTAGTGTTCCAAATAAATACATACAAATGTATTTGATTAGAAACATTAAAATAAAACCAGAAAATAAATATATCTCTATTTTTTTTATAATAAACTATTTTTTTTTAAAAAAAGCTTGAGATGCAAACAATTTTCTTTCTTTCTTTCTTTGATCTATCTAATAACAAGCAATATCAACACAATTTAAAAATATAAAAAATTAAATATAAATATATTTACATATCTAGTTGCATTCAAACCCCACTTCAAGATTAGCTTAGCTACTTTCATTAGTCACCAACGTGTGTGGGACTCATTTCACATTATTCTTACCAATTTCTTATCTACAATTAATTCCAACTCAGTTAACACCCCCACCCCCATTTACCAAACTTAACTCGAGTTATAAAAGGGTATCTCTCATATTAAAATTTAAATTCAAGAAAAATCAAAAGAAAAACAGTTCTCTTAAATGTATTAATTTAAAGACATGTATACATATTAAGCGTTAATACAGGAATATTCTAATTGTTAAAATCTCATTTACATGTTTTTTTCATGGTATATTATTTAATGTTTGGATTTAATAAAACATTACACTAAAAGAGAATTCCTAGTCACACCTGGTCCAAAACGAATACTATATTACCGGATAATTAAAATAAAATCATTTTAATACATAAGTTTAATAAAAACTAAATATCTGATCTGCGATTCATTTGTGAATATTATGACATTGCTATTATTTTTTATAGTGGAAAAAAATCATGTGAAAATTAATTTCTTATAAATATATTGTCTTAGTGGTCCAAAAAAAACTCTGATAACCGGTAAAAATATAATTTAATTTAAGATAAATATTTAAAATAAGATTATTTTAATACACATTAATGATGAAACAATATATTAGATGAATTTAGATCAATTTGAATAAATTTGTCGGTTCATATACCAAATTATGAGATCATGATAATTCTATATAAAATTAATTAAAATAAATTACAAACTCAATTCCCAATAAATTTAACATTGATGAATAAAAATTAAAAAATCCAAAAAATAATTTGAATTAACGAGATCGAGATAATCTAATAAAAAATAATAAAAAATAATTCATGAAGCTAATTATCAATTATTTTTAATAAATTTAAAATCGAATGATAATATTTTTTTTAAAAAAAAAACTATTCAATAATAATAGTCATTACCGTCTTGGAAGGACTGTATCATTAAACTATAACAACAGCCAATCAGCCAAGGAAATGACCTCCACCCTCCAATTGTCTCGGCTTGGCTTTTAACACCCCCCTCCCTGCCCACAAGGGTCACAACCACCTGTCTAAGAGTTGAAAGAATTCACAAACACAATTCTTAACAAAATTCAAGAATTCACACTACCCCATTTCCTTTTTTGAGAACCTTCTAATGCCCATATAAAACTTTCTTGATTCTGTCCTAAACTTGATGAAACCAAAGACAACCTTAAGAAAAAACACTTCTTGTAGTTAATTGATAGATATATTATATATACTTGGTTGGTTTTCATTTTTGGTTTTGCCACCAAAAATGAAGCCAAGACCAACTCTTTTAGTCTCAATAGCTTTCTTTGTGTTTCTCTCATTGAATTCATTGTCTACCGTGGAGTCAGATCTAGCTTCTGAGAGAGCAGCTTTGATAACTCTACGTGATGCAGTTGGAGGCAGATCACTTTTGTGGAACCTGTCAGAGAATCCATGTCAATGGATGGGAGTGTTTTGTGACCAAAAGAACAGTACGGTTGTTTATTTAAAGTTACCTGGCAAGGGATTTTCAGGGCATTTGCCTGTTGCACTTGGAAATTTAACCAGTTTGCAAACACTGTCTCTGAGGTTCAATGCACTTTCAGGGCCAATTCCAGCTGATATAGGCGATATTATTTCTCTACGTAATCTTTATTTGCAAGGGAACTTCTTTTCTGGGGAGATTCCTGAGTTCCTGTTCAAATTAAAGAACTTGGTAAGGTTAAACTTGGCTAACAATAACTTCTCTGGTGTGATCTCTCCAAGTTTTAATAACTTGACTAGGTTGGATACTTTGTATTTGGAGGGGAATCAACTTACTGGTTCTATTCCTGACTTGAATTTGCCACTTGGTCAATTCAATGTTTCTCTTAACAATTTGACCGGTCCTATTCCTCAGAAGCTGTCTACTAAGCCTGCAAGTGCTTTTCAAGGGACCTTGCTTTGTGGGGGACCTTTGGTTTCTTGCAATGGCACTTCAAATGGGGATAGTGGTGGTGGTGGTGATAAGTTATCTGGTATAGCAAATGCTGGAATTGTTATTGGATGTGTGATTGCATTTTTGTTAATTGTACTGATCTTGATCTTCTTGTGTCGACGAAAGAGAGAGAGAAAAGAAGCAGGGTCTAAAGGTGTTGAGCAGCCAAGGGAGAGAGAAGCTGAGATCCCCGGTGAGAAGGCGGCAGGGAGGAGTGGTAATGTGCGTGCAGGGCAAACTGGGGCGGTGGTGAAAAGTGAAGCTAAGAGCAGTGGGACTAAGAATCTGGTGTTCTTTGGGAACGCGGCGAGGGCATTTGATTTGGAGGACTTGTTGAAAGCTTCCGCCGAGGTTTTGGGGAAGGGAACGTTTGGTACTGCCTATAAGGCCACCTTGGATGTGGGGTTGGTTGTGGCTGTGAAGAGGCTGAAGGAAGTAACGGTACCGGAGAAGGAATTTAGAGAGAAGATTGAAAGGGTTGGAAATATGAACCATGAGAATTTGGTTCCATTGAGGGCTTATTATTACAGCCGGGATGAAAAGCTTCTTGTTCATGATTACATGCCCATGGGAAGCTTATCTGCACTTTTGCATGGTGCGCATCTCCTTCTTTTTTCATAATGTTTTATTCCCTTTTGGTTCCTTATAATTTCTCTTCTTTTTCTTTCCTAACCATCTTGATTGTTGGGTTTTTCACATGTCTGGTGTATGATCCTGTTATCTTTCAAGAGCAATTACTTGATTTTGGGTATTCTGACATGCTTGTTTCATGTAATGATACTGCTGATACTTTCGTATAATTCTGTCATGTAACTCCTACCTGGAAATCTCATTTTGCAGAATGAAATTTACCACATGTAATTCAAAATCCTAAACTATGCTTTTATTTGATAGAAATCATGTTTCATTGGATAGTTGACAGTTGAAGTCCTCTTAAACTGCCTTGAGAGAATAGTTATACTTGGACAACCGCAGTTCATAGTTGAATCTGTCTTGAGACTATTTGATAATGATAATGTTGAGAATTGCGATTCATGAGCAGCAGATTAAGGTAACTAATGCAATGCTGGCTATGTTTTTGTTTGTTATAACATTTGGTTTCAACTGCAGGAAATAAAGGTTCTGGCAGGACTCCATTGAATTGGGAGACAAGGTCTGGCATTGCTCTTGGAGCTGCCAGAGGGATTGCATACATCCACTCTCAGGGCCCTGCAAACTCTCATGGAAACATCAAGTCATCAAATGTCCTCCTCACCACTTCGTTTGAAGGCCGTGTCTCTGACTTTGGCCTTGCACAGCTAGCAGGTCCTGCACCCACTCCCAACCGCATCGATGGCTATCGTGCTCCAGAAGTGACAGACGCTCGTAAAGTATCCCAAAAAGCTGATGTCTACAGCTTTGGTATATTGCTGCTGGAATTGCTCACCGGAAAGGCTCCGACACATACGCAATTGAATGATGAGGGTGTCGACCTTCCGAGATGGGTCCAATCTGTTGTCAGAGAAGAATGGTCTGCTGAGGTGTTTGATTCCGAGCTTCTTCGATACCAGACTGTGGAGGAGGATATGGTTCAGCTCCTACAGCTTGCAACCGATTGCACTGCTCAATATCCTGACAACCGCCCTTCAATGTCCGAGGTTAGAAGCCTAATGGAGGACCTTTGCCGTTCTAGCTCGCAAGAACATGACATTTACGATGACAAGTCCTCTTAACATACTTATTGGGTTGATTCAGATGCACCACCATCTTCTTAAATGACAAAAATATCCGAAATCTTTCAGTGTTTCCTGTTTTTTCATACATTAGTGCTTCATTTGTTTGTTTATTCTCGGGTTCATCTTATTTGTGAACTCCATTCCCTTTTCCTCCTGTTCATTTCTCCTTCACCTGTTTTCGTAGCTGCAGTTTACTTCCTGCATTTTTACTTACCTTCGATGCTGTATTTGATAGGAGAACTCCAACAATATTATTCTTTCCTGGCTGTGTGAAAGTGTGAATAACTAGCAAATTATCTCAGTTGAGTACATGAATTTGAAGCTTTTGGTATGCCAGATTTTGTAAATCATGAATGCTAGCTTTCACTTGCTATCCCCAGGTTTTTATTTTTTTTAATAGGAGATGAGTAATCAAGGCATCATAAACAATCATGATTTGAGAGGCAGGTGCCCTGTCAATTAAGGGTCATCTCCATCCTTAGTTACTCGGTCATGTCTTTCTTTCTCATTGTGATATATGGATCAAGACAGGAGCATATTTCTTGCCACTTATGTTAATGGGAAACAGCCCTTGACATCATTTCAGAACAGAGTTTAGTGTTTTTTTGGTGATTAGTTTCGACAGAATCACTTCATAATTAAGATTGAAGTGATTCGGTTCATGCTTACCATTTTTGGTCACTTCCTTACCATTGTTTCTAGCAATCAACAACTTGGCATGTTTCCTCGAGGTCTGTCAATGATTTTACCCCCCTGTGTTTTCTACAACTTGCATCTCCCTATCTATTCTTATCAGTTGGTAAAGGTTTTACAAGATTGAACCAGAGATTTGACTGAAAAAGGCCACTTAGTCATGGGGTTCTTCTTCAAACCTCAAAGAAGATAGCATGCTCCTTTTCTTTGCTTTTTCTGCAGTACTTTTTCTGTAGATAATCCTCAGCCTTTGCTTCTAGTAATCATATTTTGGTTTGCTGAAACTGTGTTGTATTATGTTGCTTTACAAAGAATGAAGTCCTGTTCTGTTCGATGTTCAAATCAAAATCGCACTGCAATCGCTTCTGGTACAAATCTAATTGTTCAAGCTGAGTTATATTAGTTGGTTTCACGAGTAGGACCATATGGAGTTTGTCTTTTATAGATTTTCAGCTCAGATCCTTGTGTCCCTTTTCTTTCTGGTATCATTAAATCCGAAGTTAAGACAATTTTTAAAAAAAAATTCGAGTAAACTCTACCCTTTTAGGCAGTTTTACGGGTCCAGGTTAAACGAGTAAAACCCCTGCTTTTCCAAGCTCTTACAAGGCGAGCACGTTCTGACTCAAATTCAAGATGTATAAGTCAAATCTCAAGCTCTTTACCACCACGCCGTGACTCTTGGGACGAAGTTAAGACAATATAATATCCACAACAGAATTAATAGTTAGGTCAAATGTCCTTGCTAAATTGATAGTGAAAAACTAATAGCTTTTCCAACGTTTGAAAATGGTTTTTGATTTGGAAAATGAAAAGATGATCATCTCAATCGATGATTTACACATTCGAATTGTATATGATACTCATGTATCATTTAGATTTATCAGTTTGTGTGGATCACATATCCAAATAGAGATGTATTAAACCCTGTCGTTTAATCTACTTGTTTTGGATTAAATTTTAAATTAAATCAAGTTATGTTAATCTAATTAAACTTGATCAACTAAGTAAAAATTTAGCTTGCTGTTTTTTTAAAAAAAAAATCTTGAGATGATGCTAATTTAGATTGATCTGCTTAGCCTATAATCTGAGCTTTGAACTGGATTGAATTTAAAAACTTTAACTACAATTAAAGTGGTTGTTGTTAATATATATGAACAAACTAAACTAAACTACACATATTATCTATTTAAATTAATGATGTTTTTTGATGGATTTTTCTTCCAAACTTTCTATTACTATGAATTATGAAAGCAGAAAAAGACCTAACTAAAGACATGAACCAAACCCATAAAGGCAAGTCAGGGGAAAGATTTGAGCAACGACTAACATATATTTCTTGAACTAACTCGAGATCTTCGTCGATTTTCCTAGAACTTTTTGTTTAAAATACACACAACTGGAACCAATTATCCAACCTTGGAAATCACTCAATGAATCTGGTATCCTACCTTACATGCCTATATTTGCTAGGAATCAACGTGGAAACAACCTATGCAGATCACAAATTTGTACTTTCAATGTTTTGTTAAGCATATGCTCCCTTGTTTGATGAGAATTAAGTGGAAATTGTAGCAAATCTTTCAACATTATTGTAATCATTGGTTAATAAAACTATGACAAACATTAAGTATTTGATGCTTACCATCAACGAAATTCCCATAGCTTTTGTCTACAATTTGTACGAACCAAGGTCTCCAACGCAGAGGCAGCCATGATTAGTATAGCTCCTAATGGGGTGGCACTTTGTTTATTACAAGGATGATATTCTGGTTGGGAATTTGATATGGGGATTTAGGACATGGTTAGCACACCAACTTTCCTGTGGGTTGCATTTTTTGAAACTATTAATTTACTTTTCACAAATATAAGAAAAGGAAACCCTATTTGGTACTCTTGTCTATTAGGTCACCTTTTCAATCCAGCAAAGTTATATTGTGTTTACAAATTAGTTGACACCACAACCTGTTTTCGCCCACTGATCCTAAGTTTTAACAGATCCCAGCTCACATCTTTCAGCTTTCTGCAATCGCAAGCCACCATTCACATTTCTGCAATCCCAAGCCACACCTGTTACTCTAAAAGATGGATAAATTATCACATTGATTTGCAATTATTGAGGGTGTTCTTAGGGGTCTACGGAGGTGCAGATCAAGACTGTTATCCATAAAGCATTCTTCATATGGCCGGAAGAAATACTGAAAGGAGAAAGTGTTTCCTGCTCCTCCCCTACAAGAAGAGAGGTTTTTTTTTTAAAATTCTTTTAGTTCTTGCTTTCTCCAAACCTCCAGGGGTGCATGAATTACAGAAGCTCAAATGATACTATCCCTCTGTACTTCAATAAAGTGATGCTTTTCTTTTTTTAGGACATTGATCATCATGCTTCAGTAAATATAAGCAGGGTAGTAATCATACCGGCATAACCAAATAGAAGAAAACAAACAAAACAAGCAGGCCTGCTCAAATTCAGCAAAACAGAATACAAGAGGCAATAAATTAAGTGAAATTGCATGAAAAACTCACTGCAATCATTATAGTACTGTACAGAACATTCAGAACGAAACAAGGAATCAAAAACCAATAAACGAATTCCTCGAGGAAGCACTATATCGCCTACCCTGCATCTATGCTTAAATTCTTAACCTCCTTTAATGTAAAAGAGAACATTGACTAGGAGAAGGTCAAACCACTGATCAATTGGCTGTTTTTGAGTGCTTGATAAGCCAATCGATGACCATGCCTATGTTTATGGAGTCCTTGCATGAGATCATATAGCAGCACACCTCTCTATCTGTGATTGATTGAAGACCTCTGAAACCACCCAGCATAAAGCAAATAGGAAATTATGAGTACATTTAATTACTGAGGGATGTTTGAAACGGAATCTGTACATAGCATCATAGGACTAATATGGTTTACTAACTCACAGCTGATCCACCAAAGCTTGCTTGGACAGAGCTTCTGACTTGTCAATTTTGTTGCCAACAAGAAGCAATGGGATTCCACTTAAAGAAGGTTTTGTTAGGAGGTCATGTAACTCACTTCTTGAAATGGGAACGCTGTCTCTATCAGCCGCGTCAACTACATACCTGTCTTTGCATCAATCAGAAGACAAACAAAAGAGTTAGTCCATTAGACAGACACCAAGGAGAAGAAAACATCAGATATCATCCACTAATGCTCCAACAAACTGAAGGAGTGAAGGTGATAGAAAAAGAAAACATGGAATCTGAAAGCAATAGGGATTAGAGAAATTATTTTTAAAAAAAAAATATTTATCATCTTCCCTTATTTTCCATTACTGAAAGGAACATGACTTTTTAAATTTGAGGAGAAGATGAAATTTCAATCATAATAGTAAATTGTATGACTAGGATTTCATTTTGTGTGATGGGACCGATTTCTTCTCTCTTTAGTGGATTGATGCTTTCCCATGTAGCATGAACAAGCATTTTGGGCTCAACGAGGCATGCAGTCTATTATAAGTACTTTTTTTCTAGGGGGAGAGAGAAGTGTAAAAGACCTTCTCATGCAGTCAAATATATGCACGTGTATGAGTGCACAATCAACAAATAAAACACAAGAGCTGTGGCTTTATGGGTACTTCTCTCCAGGCACTGAAAAAAGCCTAATGTAGTCTATACCAACACCTATCTCAAAGAACACATCAAGATCAGTTGAGCTAACACAGGCCAGCGCTCTATCAGGGTAGAATATTCGATAGCAGTTAAGAAAAGACAGAAAAAACCTTGTTGAAAGATAATCAGAAGAGTTAATAAGAGTTTTCATGGATTAAATTTGATGGTAAATGCAGATTACGATGTCTGATTCTGACTCTGGATTGTCATCCTGGAACTAAAAGATATTGTTTCATGCTAGTTCCTAATATGTAGGGCATTCAATTAAACAAAAATACAAAGAAGTTATAATGGCTTAACAAAGATGAATACGAGAATGGATGTTATTACAGAATTGCAGTGACCCCACGACAATAACGCTCCCACATTGTACGAAACCTCCGCTGCCCTCCAAGATCCCAAAGCTTTATTGTCACATTACCTTTTGTAACTTTTCGCATGTTGAATCCAACCTGGTTTTCATAGTAGGAAAAGTCTATATCTTTTAAACACCATCAAATGCTTTATTTGGGATTTGTTCAAGGAAAAGTTACTTACAGTTGGAATCATGTCCTCACTGTAGCCACCTGTCTGGTAAATATAAAAGGAAAAATGTTAAAAGGGAGCCACTCACTAATACCCCCAAATAAGTGTTTGGTATGTGTCAACTTACTGCAATGGAATTAACAAGAGATGTCTTTCCAGCATTCTGAAGGCCTACAAGTGATAGCTCCATTTCTTGTTTAAAGAATAAGCTGATAATATGGACACAGGGTCAGAAGCAGAATGCAAAATCACTGGAGAAGTAATGTGCAATGATTATTGCAGTTAACAAGTACAAGCAGATTGCAAACAGCATTAAGGATGAAAAGAAGTTGTGCACACTTGGATAAATCGACAACATCCCAAGTGAATGCGAACCAACATTCTAGGAGTTCATAACATAATCATTTGACCACAGTTGCTTTCTCATACTAGGAAGGTGTTTGGCTCTTCCTAAGCCCAAAATGTTCTATGACACCAATCAAAAAGATCATTTCTACTAGTATTTGCCAAAAAGTCGCAGAGAACCAGAAACGAACATAAATGAACCCCCCATCCTTCTCTTCCTACAATGATTACCAATTTTGTTCAGGTTCAAGAGACGGTAATCTAATCATATGCAACACAAGCAAAGACAATCTCACAGAAAATTAAAAAGATTTTATCTCCACCACAGTCCTGTAGTATTTTCTTGCATATGATAGATCTTCAGCTACTCCTAATTGTCTTGATAAGATCAATAGCATTAACTACAGACGAACAACAACTGTCCATTTGAAAAACAGCCTGAAACTCTATGATGCAATGACTTTCTACTCCTAATTCATGAAGTTGTACAAGGTGAAAGTGCCCCTCTCTTCTCTTTATATCCAGCAAATTATATACTAGTTATTCATATTTGTATGACATCTGCTTTATATCTTTCCTCTTACATGTTAAAGCACAAACTTCAAATACTCTATTCATTTATACTAATCTGTATTTTCCAACAACTTCATCTTTTTATTCCTTTTTCTGCATGCGTATGCACTATCAACATCTAGTATATCAATTTCCAGAAGCACCTCTTTCTTTATGAAAATATTGCAAACAAGCATTCATCTATGTTTCTGAATTTTATTTAAGAAATAAACAAAAAGCTTAAAAGAACTCCACAGTGAAATGCTCTCCCGTGACAAATTCATGTCTGGAATTTTAATATTGAGAGAACTAAAGAGTACAATGTAAAGTTCACAATCCGCATATCAGCCCATCACAGAAAATAAATACTCCCCCCACCAAAAAAAAAAATCTCCAAATCTTTCTTTCTGATTTGAATAATTTCATGTTGCATACATGTTTTCTTATCACAGTCTACTTCTGGTCTATCAAAATCTAAACTTTCATCACCTCAAAATCACTAGCAAACCAAACCGATATTAAGCACAATAATTTATCAACAAACTAAATAAATTTAGTTCAACTAATCAGCATATAACAATAAAAAGTTCACATCTTTTTCCAAAACTTTCTCAGCAAACAAACAAAATTGAAAGCGCAAACAAACCCCACAAAATAAAAGGCAGAAAATCACAAAAAAAACATAAAAAAAGTAAAGGAAATTTACCTCCTGAGCCAATTTAGAAGGGAATCCAAGAGACCCATTTGGAGAAAAGTAGAAAATTTATCTTAAAGAGAGAATTTCAGATCCTTTTTATCTTGAGGAGGAAGGGAAGGAAACAAAAGAATGAAGGGAAGCAATAGAAGAGAACAAGAAGGAAACTTCGGCAACTGCATCTACTATCTGTCAGCTTGCAAGAGTACAGAACTACTATCTTGTGACATGGTAACAAAGGAAGTTAATTTATCTGTCTTTTTTCTTTTAATTGGGTTAAAAATGTTTTTTTAATTAAACATTCTTAAATTTCTATTATCTTTCAAATTAATGATGAAATTGATAAAAGGTGAAACTCTACTAAAACTATTAATTTATTTATGGTATAAGTGAAAATGATTAAAAAATGTTTAATAATTGAAATATTTTTAGATTAGCTCACATGCATCAATTATTTTTCTTTTCAAATTAAATTTTAGTTAGACATACCTGTAAGAATTTTTACATTTATACTAATTTATTTGTCATGGCTTTTTATTATATTATATTTAATAACACCAACAACTAAGACAGTTAAAATTGTTTTTTTGACGCGACATAAAAATATAATATAAACTCGAATAAAATCGAATCAAAAAATCATGAGTCAAGAACATGACCCATTTGAATCTGATACATTTTATATCATACGATTCCATGAGTCAACTTGTGAGTTTATCATGAGTTAATATCTTAAGGGTTTGTTGGGTGAATCAATTTTCCCTTAAATTAGACATAAACATTATTTTGAAACATGTCTTCATCAATATCTTATCAAGAAAAAAAAAAGAATTGGAAAAGGGTAAAGAAGAAGAAGACGTGTAATCTACCTTTTCACTACATACCAAATATTATTGAAAAAACTCAATGAATTCTAGAAAATTGCTTGATATGTAGCCGTGTTTTGAGAAAAAGTAAGGTATGATTTGAATTTCTTTGTAAATCATAATTGAGTTTTGAATCAATTTTCAAAATCAACCCGAAGAGGGGCTGGAGATAAATTCCAAATGACCCAATCCAATAGCCCAATTTTATTATTTTTGGCTTGGTGCAGTTATGCAAGGAAGAGGACCTCAAGAAAAGAGACTGGGCATGGCTGGGCTTCAATTATATTGGACTGGGAATGTCTTTGAGCAAAATAAATATTTTTTCTTTTTTTAAGTATTGAGGAGTTTATTTTTTAAAATTATTATTTTTATGAGAAAGTATAAAATAAAGATATTTTTAAATAATTTTTATGTGCTGATGTTAAATATAAAAAAATATTTTAATATATTTTTAATTAAAAATACTTTTTAAAAATAACATATACCCAAAACAATTCTTGACAAATCAAGCATTCCTTTTATGGGTTTACTTCCACTGACTTGTCATATATTCACATCTCAACTCATCCATGATGAATTCTTATATCCCCTTAATCAAAGGGTGGAGATAGGATTATTTCTTAGGAGGGGAATTTGATTTTTTTTTGCCATCTAATTTATCATAAATGAGTTTTGTGCAAAGAAAAATATGAAATGATACAAAGTTTATTACAAACAATGTAAATAACGTAAGAACTTACTACAAATATAATAAGCATATCTATCAACTATAACACATACAAAGTTTATAATAAGCATTACTAAAACATTTCATTATTTATGATTGTATATTTTTTAATTAAAATAAAATAAAAACAATAATGAAAGATTCTTATACATTTATTTAATTATGCTTGTCGTTTTTTTTAGGGAATAAAATATTTCAACAATATTTTTTTCAACAATCAAATATTCTGCAAAAAAAATCATCCTCAATCTAATTGCAAAGTCTTGTTTTAAGAATTTTCATTGTTGAAAAAGCTCGCTCAATGAAACAAGAAGTAACTTTTTGTTTTTGGATGCGAAGAAACTCATATCATGAAAAATATATTTTGTAGGTTCAAGTGAACGAGTAAAATTCTAGTTGTTCAAGACTCTTATAAAAAATTCATGTCGTGACTCGAACTCGAGATCTGTTGTGCAAGTCGTAAACCATCAACTATCGCAACACACCCTTTGGAACAAAACAAGAAGTAACATCAAATGTTATTTTGGGATATTAAAACATGTTTCATAATGGTCTCCTCATGATTGTGCAATATTTTAGTATAAATCAAACTTAAAACTTAGTGTCTATTTGGAACTGTGGTTGAAGTTATTTTTTAAAGTGTTTTTCGTTCAGAAATGCATCAAAATTATATATTTTTATTTTTTACTAAAAAAACAAATAGCATCCCACTTCATATTCATATCAAAATGAGAGAATTCATGAGATTTATGTTTGCCATTGAAAATAGTTTAGCTAATGTTGTTTAAAATAATATAAGATCATATCTATTAATTAATAGAATGCTTGCTAAATGTTAATTCTAGGCGACTCGCATATTTTTAATTCAAACACGAAAAACACACTTACAGGACTTTTCTTTTCTATTTTTTGGAAATAATCCATAGTATGAACTTACTCATTGATTCTAACTCCCATAGCCATAGCTTGAGCTTCTGTTTCGATTATTCATTTAAACTTAAATATTAAGTGAGAAATGATAATATAACAATAGACTGTGTGAAGGGTTGCATCACTTTAATTTCGGAATTATTGACATTTGAAATATTTGCAAGAGAGTGGTAGAGACCTAAGGTTTGTTCAAACATAGACAGATAGGGCATTGCTATGAGGAAATAGTATAAAATATGAAACCATTTGGAATATTTATCATGAGAGAAAGTGATGCGAATAAAATGATTAAAGATGGTTTATTGTCTACTGAATTTGGTGTATTTGTGGGGTTATTTATTTATTTATTTATTCTCAGAACTATTCCTATCCTGCCAATTTCATTATCCATTGTGGCAAGCAGAGCTTTGAAACTGGAAGAGAAAACGTAGCCAATCAAATGAACTCCAGGTATCATCCCACTTTTTGGACCCATGAACGACTCATTGCTCCACTTGAGAAGATGCCCGTGTATGCCTTTGCGCGTACAGAAAATCTGAGATGGTGTAAAATAATTTCAATATGACAACCCTTAAATAATTCCAATATGATAATCTTGTAAACACATTGAAATATTAATAGAATATATACCTTCTTTTTTACTATCAGACTTTAAGCTTTCTTTATGTAGATGGAAGACATAAACTTTTTATTAATTTCTTTTTACTAGGGTATTATTCCTTTGAAACATGATTTTCTAGTAAAATTCCTCATTTCCTGACTTTTTTTGTATGAACAAATGTAACTTTTTTTTTGTCACTGGGTTTTCTAGGCCAAAACCCAGTGACAGTTGCACCACCGGCAAAGCGACGACTTCTTCCCCATCTCCGGCAGTAACCGTCGACCCTATCTCCCTTAGCAACCCTCTCCATCTTCACCATCAACCACGACCAACGACTATCCCTCCATCGCAGACGTAGCAACAACCTCAATTTCCTTCGAAAACCAATAACAGCTCAATCATCTCACTCGCAAACCACGTAGCAATCAACTCTCTCTCACTCTCTCTCCTCCAGCCTACTCCCTACACCAGCAGCTCCTCCTACCTCGGCCCAAGCACCTCACCGTGATCTCCAGCAGCAGCAACTGGTCTCCGGTGACGCCATATCAACAACTCGCCAATAACAGCAACAACCTTCTGGCGCTCCTCCCGGCCACCACAGACCACCATTTCCGACACTATCATCAACAGCAGAACCATCTTGACCTCCTCTACCCGACGACAATAACAGATGAGCCTCTCGTCATCGTCGGTCAATCTCCCATATTCACGGCATGTGAACAGTTGGAGTGGCGGGGCCGGACTTTATGTCCAGTCGGGCCACTGAGATAAGATGGGCTGCCATCCCTCCAAGGGACGGGCCAGTTAGCCATCCAGGCTATGTAGTCCAACCCCAAATGATGGGCCTCTCGGCACATAAAAGCAGGGCACTCAGCCCATAAAAAACTAAAAAAATAAAAATAAAAAATATGCATAATTTTTTTAAAAAAAATATATCTAAACAAAAAATATTTTATTTTCGTGCATACGGCCGAATTCCAAGGTTTTTCCATGTATATTTTTTGTAAAAAAAATATGTTGCATATTCCTCAAATTTTGAAAGAAAATAGGATATCATAACTAGTTTATGATTATTCATTTGAATTTGACTAAAATATCAAAATAATGTAACAATTATTTTGTTTTAGCTATTACGGTGTAAAATTACATTGTAAAGTAAGCTCGCAGATAGTTAAGAACAAGGTTTTCATAATGCAGTGTAAAATACTTTTTGGTTAGTCTTTCAACTCGCAATGAGGTAGGGATTCTTTCACGAAGAGATATCTACGTTAGAAAAGACCAACTGATAAAAATTGACTTAGAAAAATAATTAAACAACAATGCAGCTTGCCTTGGGTAGGGTGCACTAGGGGTGATGCGTCTTCTCCTTGCACAACAAGTCCCCTTATCCAAACTCTCACATACCAATAGGTTTTCTAGTGATCGTAATATTAGGTGGCAACTCCTGAGAATTATAGTCGTAACAAGTCCCCTTATCCAAACTCTCACAGACCAATAGGTTTTCTAGTGATCGTAATATTAGGTGGCGACTCCTGAGAATTATAGTCGTAACTTTTATGACTATAAAAACATACCCTTTCACCGCATGCTATTCTCCCCTCCGGGGATGGCGGGGCGCGGAAAAAAACATCGTCACGACATTTATGTTGAAAAAAAAGAAACATTAGTTTTTTTTTCATTGCTTTGTTGGTATATTCTTATGTTTCCTCACTTCAAGAGTCATTTTACCTTTCTTGGTATTTCTCTTAGCTTTAGAAAAAAAAATAAGACTTTCAATTTTTCATCAAGTCTCAATCTCTCTTCTTCTTCTTGGACACACATGGTCAATAATTCATTTATTAACCATTTTTTCTTATGTGTGTTATAGAAAATCTTAAATTAACCATATTCTATAAGGAGAGAATTCAAAATAAAATGAATCAACAATGACTTAGAAATTTTAACCTTCAAGGACTTCAATTGATCAACATTATTTTTTATTTTCATAGTGTGCTTGCACACATTCTTAGAATAGTCAAATGTCATGTCTCAAATCTTTTCATTAAAGTGTTGACCAATGCCTTATAAAAATAAACAAATTGTTCCTCTACGGCCTTTAGAAAATCTTTTATCTCAGAATATTAAGGGATGTAACCCTTATACTCTTAATTATATGAGGTTTTATGAGCACTAAAATCGCTTCCATCTCTTATTATCAATCTTTTTCTAAGCATTACGTGATCTTGTAAGGATGAATGGTTCCTTCACATGTTAATCCAAATACAAGTCCATACATCCCAATGCAAAGTAAATACGTTTCATCTAATCAACACAATTATCATCACATAACATAGAGATACAAGATGTATTAATAAAAACACTGAAAAAGCTGCAATAACCAATGAAAAACTTCAATGCTATGAAAAATATATTTTATCTAAATCATTCAATGTCAATTTAGTAGTAAATTAAAACCATCAACCACCCAACATAAAATTAAAAAAACGAGAGAGTAGGAATTGGAAAAGAAGAGCAAGTGCTAGCAAAATACAATTGTGCATCTCAAAATCGTTGCTTATGTCATTTTATCAAGGAAATATAATGATGTTGTAAGAAGTTAGTTTATACGACATTATTCTCTCATAACTCCATACTTATCTTGTCGTAATGCCATGTACTAAAACAAAAGAGTGACTGTCATGAACTTGATCGTATGTATGAGCCTATGTAAATTATCTGAGTACATTGCTCTAATCAATTTTGAACGTGCAATTCACTCCATTGATTCAACTATATGTGAGCTTGTTGCAATTAGTATTTTCGAAAATATTAGTTTATAATGAAAATAAAAATCATCTCCTTTGGACAGCCTCGTCACAACATATAGGGGGGATGTGGGAAATATTATAAACCCTATCTTGATAACTTTTTAGCAGCATATATGGCGAATAGATGACGAGAGCATTGCGTATACATTGAGGTGTCATGTCAACATTGGTTAAATTGCATCCGAGAAATACATAAATAATTAACTTACGAATAGAAATCATTGGAGTATTGATTCTTTTCATTCATAATGAAGAACACAACAAATAAAAAAAAAATTCCGGATATACTCAAAGAGGGGGCCAAAGTCCACTAAAATGATCCAAAGAGGAGGCCAGCGTGGGGAGGCCACCGCCCCAGTATCACAATGAGTATACTGTAGCAAGCTTCATTTCATCATTTGTGAGAATATCAAATTTATTTTCTCGAATTAAAAGAGTTTATATTTAATTATAAAGTTATGATGTAAGATAATTGTGACAGCACGAGTAAGAGGACTACTTATACGTATCATTCTCAATGCACTATATTTTTTGTATTTTTGAAATGAGTTATAAGAATATAGATTTTTTAAAAAAAATCAGAGAATACAAGTATTTTTTTTTTATATTTGGTATATATCTTGAAGTATAATTATACAACCCAATATTAAATAAAATTATTTAAGAAAAAATTTCTTCTTTTTGTTTTTTCTGAAACAAGGGATATTTTTTGAATTTTTAAATGTTTGGAAAAAATCAAGTATTTTTAATATCAAATTCGTATTTTACAGTGTGAGTCTACCACTCAATATTAAATGAAATTCTTAAATAAAAACAATTTTTTTCTCAATAAGAGAAAGATATTGGTGATGATATTTTTGGTGGCTCGAGATGGAGGTTATTATGGCTAAGAAATATGTTGATTTTTACAATGCTTTCGGCTTAGGGTTCATCTCACGGGTTTGCAATGATTAATAGAAGAGGAGACTGTGTTTTTGTTTCATGTTTTTTTTTAGACTAGAGAAAGGTTCCCAATTTCAATTGTTGATCTACCTCATTACATTTCCACCCTTCATGTTCCCTTGGTACAAAGACAATTGGTAAAAAAAAACAATTTCGGAGTGGGTTTTTTGCTTCTTGTATTAGCGTGTTTAAGTGTCTGTTTGAGAGTCTGATTGATGTTATTTTGAAAGTATTTTTCGTTTAAAAATATATTAAAATAATACTTTTTATTTTTTAAAAAAATTATTTTTGACATCAACACATAAAAATGATCTAAAAACAACAAAAAACATTAATTTAAAGTAAAAAAATAAAAATAAAAAAAATTATTTTTTAAGAAAATATTTTTGAAACATAATGTCAAACACCTCTAAGTTCTGTAAAATAGTTGTTATTTTTTCAGGGTAAGAGTAAAAGTGACAGGGTGTAATAAGGGGTAGTTTTTGTCCTGTGTAAAGAAGAGAGGAAGGAGATTTAAACCCTGCAAAATGATGAAAAAACTAGTATTAGTGTGTTCTTTATCATGGAGAGGTCGAAAATGATCTATAGTTATCCTTAAAATGAATTAGTTTTTTTTCCTCTATTATTATTAACAAAAGAAAGGTGTTTTTGATAAACGTATTATTTCATTTAAACAAATTAACATTGTTTAGTGCTTCAGGTTTGAATCTCCGTTTTGAATTTCAACTTTTGATGTTTCAAATCATTCAATGACATCCTTAATTGAATTTTAATTTTAAGAATCAATTCAAATTCACCCCTGAGAAATTTCAAAAACATTCCTCAATTTGATTGTATTTTTCTTCTTAGTTTTTTATCTTGGATAATTTTAATTTATCCCTAATTGACTTTAAACTTTTAATTTATTCAATTTCACCTTACTTTCAACTATATTAGGCCCTGAATTTATACATCTTTTGCATAAAGATTATTAGTGATTTCTTCTAAATCTGTTTGTATAAATTAAATTTGTTCCTTTAAAATCTTGTTTTTCTCAATTAAGCTAATATTTGGCTTCCAGACTTATTATATACCAATTAAGTCCATAAAAAATAATTTGAATCATTAACAGTACAGTTAGGTCCTTACACCTAATTAAGTTTTTTTAATTTGATCTAAATTAATTCTTAAACATAATTAAAGTTTTAATTAGACTTATGATAAGATAAAAGAATCCAATTAAAAAATCTAATTAAGTCCTTATACTTAATTTTTATGTAGATTCCCCAATAATCATATTTACTTTGACCTTGAATTTGGATTGTCTCTCTAGTCTTGGATACAATAAGGTATGATTGAGCTCTTAATTTTGTTCAAAACTCTAGTTTATTTCCTTTATACATTTGAAACCTTTTTTAGCCTATTCTTGCCAAGTTTGTAGTCTTTTTGTTATTTTTTTTTCAAAATATAGGGAAAATCTAAAATTATGTTTTGACAATTGTCTCGCCGATTTATGTCGTGCGGATTTTTTCACGCTTACACGCTACCATCCTCAAAGAAGGGAGGTGGGCGAAAAAAGGGTTTTTTTATAACTATAATGATTATAATTTTTAGAAGTCGCTATCTAATAATAAGGTCGCTAGAAAACCTAATGGTATGTGAGAATCCGGGTAAAGAGACTTGTTGCAAGGTGAAGACGCATCACCCCTAGTGCACCCTATCTAAGGTAAGTTGCATTACTGTCTGATTGTTTTTTTCTCTAAGTCAGATTTTTTTTTGTTGGTCTTTTCTAAGTCTCGAAATAGATCTCTCGACATGACAGAGTCTCTGTCTCATTAGGTTGAAACATAATTGTTCTAGGGTCTGAATTTTAACATTGCATTTACTGTACTGTAATATTGGTGGTGTACTTTATAATGTAATTTTACACCCCGATAATTAAAGTTTACAACTAAAGATTGTTGAAAGATTTTTGATATTTTGGCCGAAATCTAACAGATAATCATAAATTGGTTACGATATACCATGAAATTAATTTGATCAATTTAAAGTATAATTAAGTCTTTGCACTTTATTAAATCCTTTTATTGGGACCTAAATTGATTTCTAAACATAATTATACTTTAAAATTGGCTTGTAATTAAATGAAATTGGCCTATAAAAAATATAATTATGTTTTTCAGCTCAATTTTTATGTAGACTTGGCCAACAATCATTTATTTTAGCCTTGAATTTGCATTTTTTTTTCATTTTTGGGCACAATAAAGGTAAGATCGACTCTCAAATCCGTCAACCCCTTTTATTTTATTTTTATTATTTTTATTTTATTTTGAGTAGATTTGAGGGAATAACTCATAAATGGGTTATGACAATCTAGAAGATAAGAGATCAAAGGTGCACTTAAAAGTAAAGACATAGGACTCAAAAGTATACTATGTAGGAGGTTATCTAGGAGGTGTGGGCTTAAAGACACTAAAAAAACAAGATAAAGCAAAAAAAAATTAGACTATTGGGGCGATGGAAGCTCAAAGTCACACTTAGTAGGAAAAACAATAACGCTAGAAAGCGCATTATCTAGGAGATGAGAGCTCAAAGAGACTTAAAAAAGATATAAGGATCAAACACACATTATCTAGAAGGTGAGGTCTCAAAGGTGCACTCAAAAGAAAACATTTGTTGAAAAAGTTCGAGTCCATAAAGGATACTCATCAAAACCTTTAAATAACATCAAATTGCACAATACTGCTTATCTCAGGTAAGATGCGCTAGAAATGTTAATATCCTCCTTGCCACAACAAGTCTCTTACCCTTAAATCCTTAACGAAACTAGTACACTTAGGTTTTCTTAGTGACTCTAAACTGAACAATTAGATGACAACTCCAATTACCCCATACGTCGCATGGATATGTGCAACACATCTCTTTTCACATGTGTATTTTTTAGTATTTATCATATGGATTATAGTTTATATACTCTATATATGCTTTTTTACGGAGCTATAAGGTAATCTCTTTTTTTGACACCATCTTTGGTAAAACATGTATTTATATTTTATTGCCATATATGTAATCATATGCCAAGGACATGCTATATCTAGTTTTTCTTTTCTTTTTCTAAAGATAATGAATCAAGGGCATGCAAGATCTGGACCAGAATTTAATCTCCTCCATAATTTTTAAACGAATTGTATCATTGAGTATTGGGGCTAATTAAATAAATTATTATATATTAATCAAACAATTTTTCATTCATTACGAGAAAATACATGAAAACGTTTTGTGTTCTAGGCTTCTAATGTGAAACTAAACACGTCTAACATACAGTTTGATAACAACAACTATAATTTTTTATTTGATTATTATATTAGGTTTTAACTTGGTCAAAAGATTCTACAAATCTATTTTTATAAGGAATTAACTAGATATAATCAATCGATCATGGAAAGGAAAGGGAAAGGCCCTCAAAATAGACCTTGATGTAGCGTTTTTGCTGATTTAATTATATTTGTAATTAATTTTGGATCCCTGGTATTTTTCCTACTTAACTTTGAAAGAATTTTTAGACTAATTAAATTTTTTCTCTATTATTTTTTCAACCATTTAGGATTGTAAAATCTTGCCTTGAGAACCATAGTTTCCTTCAATGATCAGCATTTTTTTTTAATATAAGCTTGGTGAAATCTAATTAATATAAGTTATAAAAATATTTAATTCCGCGTGAATCCATCTTGCATGCAAATAGCAACGTAGCTTGTGGTTTATGTTCCAGAATCTTGACGATATGTATTTTGTGAAGCTGGGGAGAAGAAACAAATCAGTTTCTGCGGCATTTTGCAGGAAATGACAAGTCGTTTGACTTCAAAGGACTGAAATTGATACTTGATAGTGATAATTAGCTTATTAGTAAATTAGGTTTTCGACGCTGCGTAGCACTCCGATCATCCTCTCCGCGTTGCGTAAAAGCTTGGACGTGGATGTTGGCGGTGGCTTCAGTTGAAATATGTGTTTATGGACTGACCATGCATTCTACCGCTATTGATTTTCTTAAAAAATAAATGTAATGTTAGTATGAAAATGAGAAGGGATGTGACAATTGTGGCCTATGAAAAGATTAACGTAAGAATTAATATAAATATTCTTATTACCGAATAAAAAAAGATTTTAGACCGACCAAACTCTGCATATTTCTGTCATGTGATAGGCAGAGATGGGAAAAGACGAGGAGGGTGTAAATATATAAAAAAAATTAAAATTAAAAATATTTTTAAAACATGTTGCTAAACGGTATAGAAAATGTGTTCTCTAAGAAGTATAGCGTGATGATAAAGAAACGGTGATCTACATAGTAAGTCTCGAATTCAAATTAGAATATATACTCTTTATAAAAACTTGGTACAATTAAAATTTTATTTATTCAATTAAATCTACAAAATACATTTGTCAATGATGAGGTGTTCTCGTATATAAAAAAAAAATATAGAAAGTGTGTGTGAAATAAAAAAAAAAACCAGTAGGAAAATTTTGGTCTGGCCCAATCATTTTAACACGGTTTCACATCATGTTAGGAAGGGAAAGGTTTTTTTTTTTAATATTATTGTGCTTCTAGAATATATATATATATATATATACTTTTAAAATCTATCTAGAGGATTTAATTGGATAATATTTTATACTTTATTTTGCTGGTGTCCTTTCTTCTAACCGCGTTTTCCTTATCACAATCATGTGGAAATTAAGTTGTCCTTTTTTTGTCTTTATTATCGGTCGTAAAACGACTTTGATGTGTGCCCAATTGACCTTTAAATAAATTTACCTTCATTTTTTTCCTGGAGAAAATCAATCTCATGTGCGTGTGAAAGAAGAAAATTACGTGTTTCAATTATTTCATATTTTTCATATTATTTAATTTGAGCTTTATGAGAAAATAACTAACTTTCTCCAATATTATAAAGAGTTATCTTAAACCTTCTAGTCAATCATAAAGAGCAGTCTACTAAAACATATTAGGTGAATGGATCAGCAAGGTAGTCAAACTCGCGAGTCAACTCGCAAACTCGTACGAGTTTGCGAGTTGGCTCAGCAAACCTGGTTGAACCGGAAAGAAAAATCGAAACCGGTCAAACTCGGTCAAACTCGGTCAAAATCGGGTTGACTCGTAAAATCGGGTTGACTCGTTCCGATTTTACGCGTTCGGTCGGCTTTGAGTTTTCATCTTCAGATTTCAATCTTTCTTTTCAAAATAGTCATTGAAGATGAAGATTGAGAAAATAGTCATTGAAGATGAAGATTGAGAAAGAAGAGAGCAAAAGAGAAGAAGATGAGAGAAGAGGATGAGGGAGGGAGGGCGGCGGCGTGAGAGTGAGAGAAGAGAATTGGAATCCTTAGGGTTAAGTTAGTGGGTGGGGGCTGGTTTTATATTACTTATAATAATAATAATAAAAAAGCAAGTTTCTACTTTCTAATGGGGGTCTACGGGGGGATGGGTTATAAATTATTATTAATAATAATAGTAAGTTTATACGGGGGAGGGGTTATGATATTATTATTATTATTATTATTATTATTATTATTATTAATAATAATAATAATAATAATAATAATAATTAGCATAAAAAATAGTTAGCATAAAAAATAATTTAAAAAAAAATCTATTAATTTAAGATAATAAATAACATTAATTAATTTCAAATACAACAATCATAAAAAAATATACAATTACTTGTACGCCAACTGAAGATTTGTTTTAAATTTGTTAGTTTTTAACTTATGACCTTTTAGGGACATAATTATTTTGTAATGTGTTTTGAAGTTATTTTACATCATGTATGAACCTAAACTAATTAAGTTTTATGTCCATAATTATGCTATTTTGTATTCAGAAATATTTTACAAACGATTTTACGATTTTTCTTCTCACACGATTTTACGATTTTTCGATTTTTGTACGGACATTTCGGGTACGATCTTTCTACGATTTTACGATCCGATCTTACGATCCGATTTTTCGGAGCCCTTTCCGATCCGTGTCAAAATCTCGATTTTGACTGCCATGTGGATCAGATTATTTATTAATTATCAAATTAATTAATGAACATCGAGTTGCCTATTTTGTTCTCCATGATCCATGAAACTAAATATAGATGTCCGGTTAAAAAAATGCATTGAATCGAGGTGCCTTACACGGCTGAACCTGTTTTAGCGACGACCATGACCTGCCGCCATGGACGTAAAGTTTAACCTATACTTTCTGTAAACAGCAGCAAGTTTGTGTTGAGAATTTTCTCTTTTTTTTTTCTTTTTTTTTTGTTTAAAGGATTGAAATAATCTACCGGCATTCATCTGAATTCGAGTATTAATCTATAATTTATTTTTGTTTGTGAATTACTATTTGTTCGGTGAAAGTTCAAATTTAATAATGTTGATATCTAAACACAATTTATTTTTCTATCATAGTTTTATTAAACCTGATTCATTTAATTTTATAAAAAATGATATTTTTACGTGTGAGTTTCTTTTCTTGATTGCATAATCAAGAGGTTCGTCATTTGATATCAGAGTTTATTGATATCATAAAAGCTTGTTTATTTTTACATTTTAGAGATGTTTTATTTTTAAAATATTTTTTGGATATTTATATATCATTTTAATATATTTATATGTAGTTTGATGAGCTTGTAAAATTAGTCAATTTTGCTCTTAATTTTAATTTCTGCTCTCAATTAAACCCTCAGTTGATTTAATCGGGCTTCTGAACTCTGACATATTTCACATTTCAACCCTTTCTTTTAATTTTCTTCACCAAGACCCCTAGATTGCATGTTTGTTGACTCTGATTTTTTGTTTTTTTTTAAGAGCTGATTTAAATGATTTTTTGGGGGGGAATTTGAGGAGCTGATGAATTATTTGATTTATATGTAAAATAAACGTTTAATAATACGGCTCCATCACAAGTCGTATTATCTTAGCCATGCAAGGAAGATAATTAAATTATGATCATATGAACGTCCACTGCTACTATATTATATTGTTTTAATTCATACGGCCTTGTGCTTATCTAGGATCCCAATTATTTTATCGAATTACGTGCGGTTGGACCCTTCTCATGATTGTTGCTCGTGACATGCCGGCTTTAACTTGCACGACAAAGCAATCTTTAGAACCCTAGCCATGTAAAGGCAGATATATTATCTTTTAAATTAATTTTGAGAGTAACGTAAGCATTAATTAAGACAATTTAATTAATTACCGTTTAAACTGTCAATGGTTTGTCCCAATACGTATACACGTACGAAGTTTTCCACAGAATTAGCGTAAGAGTTGACTTCCATAAAATCCATAGAATTGATCAAGCTAGCTTCTTCTTCTTCTTCTTCTTCTTCTTCTTCTTCTTTCAATTTTCATGGAATCTTTCTCAGCTTGCTGTCAACACGAGCAGTTCTTGTGAAGTTTTTAAATAAGAAATCATAGATTTAATTAATAGCCCTTGTAGTAGTTTGAAAGATTCATGTTTCAGAGGTTGATTTATTAAATTTGAAGGAAGGTGATACGTGAGTTCTCTTTTAGCACGTACATGACATAATTACATTACCAACTCAATAATTAATTAAAAAAACCTAGTCGTAATTACGTTCTTAGAGTTTAATTGTTCAACAAACATTGTCGTTAAAAAAATTATCTTTGATTAACTCCTTGACAAATTCCACGTCCTATATATGATTGGAAAACGTCCAGCCTCCCCATGTAAGCATGCTTGTAGTCTCGGAAAGATTGAGATTTTGGTATTTTTGAGTGATTTAATAGAGATTTTGGTATTTCTTGATGCTATAACCGATTATATGCAAATCTGTAATCGAAATGCATAAATATATCTGAATACTCTTGAAAGGGAATTGTAATTGAAGACTATTAAATTAAGATAAAATATTTTTATTATATATGTTCTCTCTTCTTTTTTTAATCCAATGCGATGTATGTATGTAACACTTCAAATTTATATATTAGTTAATTTATTTTTTATTTAATAATAAATAGTTGTTAGATGATAGATATAAATAAAAATAAATAATTTTATTCTTCAACATTAAAAATAACAATTTAATCTGAACTTAATGTATACCAATCTAAGCGAGTCTCTTTTTTTTTGTTACCTTACTCAATAGGTAATGAATATGGTATAAATAAAATGTGTTTATATATATATATATAGAGAGAGAGAGAGAGAGTATCAAATCCTTAGATGATTGATATTCATATGGATACCTAAACTTCGATTAATAATTTATGAAGATCTATTTTTTTCCTTGTGGGTAATAAATAAGGTATGGGTCTCAATAAATTTAATATACAAGTAATCATTGTCATCCCTACTTTACATTTTATTTTATTTATTTTACGTCAAATTTTATTTTTCTTCTTTTATTGCTCTATGTTTTGTTTTGCTTCTTCTTTTTTTTCAAATTTTATCTCTCGGTGTTTTGTGATTGAGAAATTTCTTTCATTATTTTTTTAGTTTTACCTTCAATAAGGTTAGCCTTGAGTTCATGACTAGGTTCACAAGTTGCAAATATTAACATGGATTGACCTCAATTGTTTTTAGGCATTTTATTGAATGTGTTTTTTTTTATCTCGATCCTTCAATGTTTAATTTATTAGGAATTAGTCTTCAAGTTTTTTTCCTTTTCCACAGGATTTTTCCAATCCTACGTCCATAGTTACGAGATTAACATATTAACTTGATTTGACTAGATTTTTTTTTCATTATTTTTTCTTTTAGTTTCTCTCTTTAACAATGGATTATTGATTACTGAACCTTCAATTTTTTTCGATGGGGTTAATTCGGTATTATAACTAAATTATGAATTTTGCATGTGGACTTGAATTGATTCAAACAAGTTCTTGTAACTTTTTTTTCCTTTTATTTTTAATATGAGCTTATTGACTCGGGTTAAGTAAATAATTAGAGTCTAAATTATTTTGTTGAGAATGCTTATATCTCCTTGAATTCCCTTTATTAAGAAAAAATAATAATTGGATTCCTCGAGCCACTCATCTAGTATATACTAGATTAAGATAAATGTTAAGGAAAGAAACTAGAATTGAGAGGAGGGGATTTTTAATCTTATATATATATATATATATATATATATATATATATATATATATATATATATATATAATTCGAAGGTGCTTAATCATTCTTTAAGAAAGAGCTTATAGATTTTTGGAAAGAAAAAAATACATGTCAACATAATATATGACAGGTATGTATTAAATGGAAAAAAGAAGAAGTCATGTCAACGTAACGTGTTGACTGTAGAAAACATCACTTCTGAGTATAATCATTTCACTATTATTAATTTTTTTTTATATTATCACATCAAAATAATTTAAAAATATAAAAAAATATCTAAATAAAAAATTATTTGTTTACAAAAACACTCACCTAGCTAAATAGAATCTAAACGAGTTGGGTAGCCCGCGCGTTGCGCCGGGCTTTTTATATGTAGCAAACTGATTATTTATGTGGTAAGCAGAGAATTTTTTAGTTGATAGATAGAGAATTGTAAATTTTAAATCATGCTATAATTTTTTTTTATGTATTGAATTAGTTGATTATTGTTATAAGATTAAAAACTCAGATAGTAATTCAATTTTGA
This sequence comes from Salix caprea, assembly GCA_964035475.1. NCBI lineage: Eukaryota > Viridiplantae > Streptophyta > Magnoliopsida > Malpighiales > Salicaceae > Salix > Salix caprea. Next base: position 8,825,874 of record OZ037745.1, read on the forward strand.
AATTTAAAAATGATAAGCGATAAAATTTATGAAAGATCAACGAATTGTAATTTGAGTATTGCAAGACCATAATTGATTAATTGTTTAGTATGTATTGATTGTTTTGATGGTTATTTAATTGGTTGATGTAAATCTGTAATCAATAAAATGAATGAAAGATGATATTTTGTTGTCTTGAACTGAATGTTTTGATTGCTAAATATTTTTTAACAGTTATTAAGCATTTAACTGGTTGATACCAATATTATAATCGCTGAAATGTATTAAAGATAGATTATTTTTTGTTTGCATTGATTTAGTTGGTTGTTGACATTATTTTACTGTCTTGGAGAATAATTTAGTCACAGTTTGGATTTGAATTGTGTGTTGATTTAATTAACTCATAGATTGCAAAATTGCAATGTTTTGATTATCTGGTGTGTTTTAATTGGATCGATAATTATATAATCAGTTGGTCGAAAAAATGTAATAGATTATATTGATTAGAGATTTTTGTTTGCTGTAGTCAATCGGGAATTTGTTGGTGGTTGGTTTTGTTGTAATTGTGTGGTCGATCATCTAATTTTTCTTTATTCAGTTGTGTTTACTGGTTATGGAAATATTTTTTGTATCCATTTGTATGGTGAATTATTTGATTGTTTGGTGTGATATTTTTTTGTTGTAGTTTATTGATCAATTTGTGAATGTGTTTTAATCGGTTATTTGTAATTGTGTGGCCGATCATCTACTATTATATAACTATATTAAATGTATCTCAGAATACTTATATTAATTTTTTATATTAAAAAAATCCTAGGTCATGTTTTTTTTTCCCTATATATATTCTTAGGCGAAAGATTAAAAATATATATATAAAAAATTAACACCATTATTGTCAAAAGAATAGAAATTATTAAATTATGAAGAGCAAAAAAAATATTAACAAAAGAGTTACTAACAAAATAATTGTTATTATTATTATTATTATTGTTATTATTATTATTGTTATTATTATTATTATTATTGTAATTATTATTATTATTATTATTGGTATTATTATTGTTATTATTATTATTGTTATTATTATTGTTATTATTGTTATTATTGTTATTGTTATTATTATTGAAATAATTGTTATTATTATTATTGTTGTTGTTGTTGTTATTGTTATTATTATTATTATTATTATTATTATTATTATTATTATTATTATTATTATGATTATTGTGTTAAGTACACTTATATATACATGGACAAAAATAGACATTATTCTATAAATAAAAAAATTAAATTTGTGAATGTGTTTTAATCGGTTATTTGTAATTGTATGGCAGATCATCTACTATTATATAACTATATTAAATGTATCTCAGAATACTTATATTAATTTTTTATATTAAAAAAATCCTAGGTCATGTTTTCTTTTCCCTATATATATTCTTAGGCGAAAGACTAAAAATATATATATAAAAAATTAACACCATTATTGTCAAAACAATAGAAATTATTAAATTATGAAGAGCAAAAAAAATATTAACAAAAGAGTTACTAACAAAAATAATTGTTATTATTATTATTATTGTTGTTGTTATTGTTATTGTTATTATTATTGTTATTATTATTATTATTATTATTATTATTATTATTCTTATTATTGTTCTTATTATTATTGTTATTATTATTATTATTGAAAAAATTGTTATTATTATTATTATAATTATTATTATTATTATTATTATTATTGTTATTATTATTATTATTATTGTTATTATTATTATTATTATTATTATTATTAAGCTGAATATAATTATATTATTATTTTTATTATTATGAAAGACTAAAATTATTTTAGAAACTTTAACAAAAGGAAAAAAAAATATCATTGCCATCACTGCTAAAAGATTAAAAATTATTAAATTATACGGAGAAAAAAAAACATTAACAAAAGAGTAAGCAAGAAAAACAATTAAATTATTATTATCATTATTATTATTCTTATTATTATTATTGTGTTAAGTACAAAATTAAAATTCGAATACAATTTTTTTTTATTTGATCCGATTTATCATTATATGATTATATTAGATGTATTTAAGAATACTGATATTAATTTTTTTTACTAAAAAAATTTAGGTCATGTTTTCTTCGCCCTATATATATTCCTATGAGATAATATTCAATAAATATTAGAACATATAATTAATGAAAGATTAAAATTATTTGAGAAACTTTAACAAAAGGAAAAAAAAATCATTGCCATTATTGTCAAAACAATAAAAATTATTAAATTATACGAAGGAAAAAAAAACATTAACAAAAGAGGAAGCAAGAAAAATAATTAAATTATTATTATTATTATTATTATTATTATTATTATATTATTATTATATTATTATTATTATTATTATTATTATTATTATTATTATTATTATTATTATTATTATTGTGTTAAGTACAAAATTAAAATTCGAAGACAATTTTTATTTTATTTTATCCGATTTATCATTATATGATTATATTACATGTATTTAAGAATACCGATATTATTTTTTTTTATTTAAAAAATTTTAGGTCATGTTTTCTTTGCTTTATATATATTCCTATGAGATAATATTCAATAAATATTAGAACATATAATTAATGAAAGACTAAAAATATTTTAGAAACTTTAACAAAAGGAAAAAAAAATATCATTGCCATTACTGTCAAAACAATAAAAATTATTAAATTATATGAAGGAAAAAAATTAACAAAAGGGGAAGCAAGAAAAACAATTAAATTATTATTATTATTATTATTATTATTATTATTATTATTATTATTATTATTATTATTATTATTGTGTTAAACACACTTATATATACATGGACAAAAGTAATAATATCATGATTATTGCATAAATAATCAAATCATAAAAATCACCCAATCCAAAGAAGAAAAAAAAGAGAAGCAAAAAACAAAATAAATGAACAAAGAGAAAAAATGAGCAATATTAATAAAAAAGGAATTCAAATAATTAAATTGCCTAGGGAAATTATTACAAAAAAGCATAATATTTGTATAAAAAACAATAAAAAAATCAATCAATTAAAAATACAAAAAAAAAACAAAAAAAAACAATGAATTAATAACAAATAAAAAATTAAAAGAATAAGGACCGAAATGAAAAATAACATATATTAAATTAATTCCAATTAAAGGATAAAATTAAAGAAAAACAAATTCGGAGGACCAAAAATAAATATTGAAAACTGCTGCCATTTTTAAAAAAATCAGAAGAATAGGGACTGAAATCAAACTTTGTATATATTACCAATTTCAATTGGAGGACCAAATCAAAGAAATCAAAACATCTGTACCGGAATAATTGACTGAATAAAAAATAAATACAAAATCAAAAGTATAAGGACTGAAATAAAACGTTCTTATATAATCAGTTTTAATTGGAGGGCACAATTGAAAACAATAAAACTTTAATTTGAATAAATCAGTAATAAAAAAGAAATAAAAACCTTAGGGACCAAATGGAACTTCACACAAACATCAGGGACCTTGTCTGCATTTGGGGGCGGGAGGAGAGAGAAAAGGGACGTCGGAGCGAAACCCGTCCGCCGCGGCTTAACCGCTCATCGGTTGATGGAACGCGCCGCGACGGAGGATAGAGGACCTCCCGGCGCATCGTCTGGAGAGGCGGAAGTCAATTTTTGAAGGTGGGAAGAAGTCGCACGCGCCGCCAAAGTGGGGCGTAAGCGCGGAACCTCGCTGGCGCGGGATGGACACGCGCCAGCCGCCCGCGGGAAAAAATAATTAAATAATGGGCGAATTACCGGATCGCCCCTGACCCAACCCGTAATTACAAAAAAACCGGAAGGGAAAGGACGGCGCTGCCCCCGTCTCTTGTTAGCTAATTTGTCGTTTTATGGGCCCTTTTTCGGCAGTGCACTGTTCCGAGAAAGTGAGAAAACCCGAGAGAGCCCCTGCAACTGTGCACTATTTTGTCTTTTTCGGGGGCTTTAATCGGTAATGCACTGTTCACAGGCGGAAAAAACAAAAAAAAATAGGGTGGACGAACTCGCGCGACACACGGATGAAAAAGCTCGCGTCCACAGTGTTTTCAGAGACAATGAACAGTAATGAATAGTATTTTTCGTATTCTTTTAGTTATTTGTTAATGTCTAAAATGACTAATTTTTAACTTATTAAAAAAAACATTTTTCAATAATTTTATTATGCTAATAAATTTTTATTTTAAATCTTAGTTTGATTTTTTCACATAAAAAACTATTTAAAAAAATATTATACATTGTCTTATCAAATACACACTAAAATGTATATTTTAAAAATCACCCTAGCATGAACTAGGACAAGCAAATTAACTAAAATATGAACAAATGAATTTTTATTTAATTTTGTAAAATTCCTTAATATCAATATAGGCAAAATGAAGCCCACAAGACCACAATATACAAGACGAAAAAGGACACGTACACAGGTGGGGAAAAGAATGACAACCCCATATATTTCTTTCATAAATAAAATTATAAAAGTTCAATTATGATTTTGTAATTTTCTTCCTAAAATATTTAAGAAAAAAAATAAAAAATAAACCTAAATCAATTTATTATCTGTCAGAACTAATACCAAATTACAAACAAGCTCCACATGTTTTTTTTTTCTGCAAATGATCACAAGAGCCCATATGTCCAAGAATCTTGATCCAAAATCATTCCTGGACACTGATCGAGAAAAGAATCAAACATGGTTGCTTGCTTCCTGCCACTGTCTACATCACCGAACAGCAAATCCAAACTACTCAAGTCATCATCCCACGAGACAATTTCGACATTGTTAACCAGCCACTCAAAATCTGGCAATAGCAACTCATCAAGGATACTGTTTGAACCATATAAAGAAGACGAAGAAGAAGAAGAAGAAGAGGTCGCGGTTGTTGAAGGAGAAGGTCCACCAGGAACTAACATTTCATGGGCTTCAATTAGTGGAACTTCATCTATGCAAAAATCATTCACTACCTCCATTGTTTCATATGATCTACCCATGTAATTCTCTTCATCTTGAGTTATAGCTGACTGTAATGATGTCTCTGGTTCCTCACTTTGATCCAGTTCCGATACCTCATTGGTGGAACTAGACTGTTGTTGTCCAGCTCGCTGTTCTAGTTCTTGTATAATATTCTGCACTTGATTTTCTTGCTGCGGTGGTGGTGGTGGTGGTGGTGGAGGAGGTGTTTCAATAGTCGGGAGTGGCCTGTGAGTGAGAGGATCAATTCCCATTTTCCTTAGCTTCTTCTTGATGTGAGTATTCCAATGGTTCTTGATTTCATTATCAGTTCTTCCTGGTAGATGCGATGCAATCTTAGACCATCTGAAAGCAGCAATCAAACAAGAACTAGACTTGATCAAAACGAAGCTAAATTTACAGACACATAAGAGAAAAAAGGTTGAGAAAAGGTAAAGTGTGGAAAAGTAGTAGTAAATTCGCCATCTGTTGAAAAAATTTAGTCAAATTTTCAGAAAAAGTAGTGAAGTGAATGCTTGTGGCTGACAAAATCAACATTAACAGCTAGCCGGCGTAGCCTGACAATTCTATGGATGCAAGTACTGCATTAAATAATGAAATGGAACCAAGGTCCAAGATTTTGACAGTTTTGCAGTCCAAGAAGATCACTGCAAGCTGAATATGAATCCAGGCTGACGGGGAAATTATTATTTGAAGTAAATAATGGGAAAATATTTTAAACTTGGAGTTGATCCAAAGCTTTCATGGAAAGTATTGTTATTAGGTTACTGAAACTGGAAAAGATAGACAACCTGTTGCCAAGTTGAGCATGAAGGTCAATGACCATTTTCTCCTCATATTCTGATAAAAGACCTCTCTTCAAATCTGGCCTGAGATAGTTTGTCCATCTCAGCCTGCAACTCTTCCCGCACCGTAACAATCCTGCAATAACATCAACCATGGCTATGGTAAGTCAAAGAAAAAGATTCAAACCGTTCATTTTCACTTCATCGAGGATAAAAAGAACCAGAAAGACATCAGTCTTTTTAAATTCAGTACTCTTCCTCTACCAAAAGAAAAGAAGAGAGATCGGCAAGAACAAAAGATATTCTGATGGACACAGACCTGCGAGCTTAGGAACAGATCTCCAGCAACATTGGCCATTACTGAGGATGAAGCTGATGAGTTTCTTATCCTCGTCAGAAGTCCACGGGCCTTTCTTCAATCCAACTTTGTCGCAGCACGGCTGCCTTCCCATCTTTCACGAGATCACGAACACCACAAAGTAGAAAACTTACTCCAGATCTTGAAGAGCCGAAGAAAAGCTGATAATGAGAGATTCTCTTCTTCCTCTTTGATACTATCAAAGGATACTAGCTGCTTATTTATATACAACTCCACCTCCCCTGCCCCAGATGGACTTTGTCTACATGAAATGTTTTATTTATTTTTTATTGTGAGTTTGAGGGGGGTTTTTTATTTCATTTAATTAATGTTGTGCTCCACTTTTTTTTTTTTTTGGTAAGATTAGTGTGTGCGTAAGGCACGTGCGATTGTCGTCGTCAGAAAGCTCTGCCTCATCAAACCTTTCTTTGCTTCAGTTTGAAGCGTTAGAAGGAGAAAAACTTGCTACTCCACCCCACTCTCACACTTACATTTTTTTTTATGACAGGAAACACATGTAATTTGTGTTTAAAAAAAGAGAGGTTAGCAGTATAAAGAGAATTTAAAAAACATGTGCGTAGTCGTATATATGCAAAGGTACGTAAGAAAATGAAATCCACTATGCATGTAATACAAGCTTAGGATATGCCATTCGGAGTCCAACATTTTCTAGAGCTTCTCTGTGATTTGTTTGATAAAATATAAAGTATATATACGTAATGTAAAGTAATTTTTGTGCTATATCAGATATATATAATTAATTTTTTAATAAAAAATAATGTTCAACCACACATATTAATCGCAATCACAGCTACAATTACAGCCAAGAAAACGTTTATCATTTATGAATGAATGTGTTAGTGCTCATGAATAATTGTAACTCTAATGACACGCTAATCTATCAATTAAAGTCAAAAAATAGTACAAATTAAAGTCAGGTATCATTGTTAGTTTCTTTTTTCTTCTTTTTATAACCGGGGTGTCCGGGTCAGCTTACGCGCACCACAACTAATTCCCGGATTCACTGAACATCCTGCAAACCCAGTGAGCATGTAAGGCACCGCGGGAATAACAGACATACATGATAGGACTTGAACCCTGATACAGAGAAATAAAATAAATCCTTTCAACTACTAAACGAAGACCCACTTGCATCATTGTTAGTTTCTTTCTCGATGAGTTGATCGACCAGGCAAGAGTCTTTCTCCTTTCACAGGTCTCTCGGTCTTTGCTCCGACTGTGCAGGCTTTGGTTTCTCGAATTAAACACCTAATTCGTATTCTTAGTTTCCACTTTCTAAGTCTTCTAATCGGACAATTATGGAAAATATTGCTACTTCTAGACCTCCATGCACCATGGTCAATGGTGGCTCACCCGACTGTTAAGACAATAAGAATCTATTTGAGTGCAGTATTTTTTTATTTTTAAAAAAATATTAAATTAATATTTGATGTGCTAATATTTAAAAATTATATTTTTAGGCTTTTTACTCAAATTAAAAGGCTAATAATCTTAATTTGCACTTCATAAGTCTTCTTATCAGACAATTATGGGAAATATTGCTACTTCTAGCTTCTGATTTTTATATTTTTTAGAAGAATATTTATCTTGAGAAAATATTAAATTGATATTTTTTAATGTTATTTAACTATTTTAATATATTAATGTTAAAAATATATTTTTTATTTTTAAAGAAAAACATATTACCTAATAACTAAAACAGCTCGGCCTCGCTCCTACTGTTCACCGTGACTCATTGCCACTGTGGACTGGCAATTTGTCACGGTGAATCGCGGGTGTATGTGCGTTTTTTTTTTAACCTGGACTCTTTTTGTATTTTTTATAGTGGAAATGGACAGATGAGAGGGTTTGGCCGAGCGGTTGTCGCGCTCGCTGAAAACACAGGCGCGCACGCGAGTTCGAGACGCTCGGCCACCAATTGTGATTTCGTTTTTGCATTTCATTTTTTTTTTTTTTTGCATTTCGTTTTTTTTTTTTAATTTTTTTTAAATAACTGTTTTTTTTTATAAAAAAAAGTTTTTTGAAAATGAATTTTTTTTTATTTTTTATTTCGTTTTTGCATTTCGTTTTTTTTTTTTTTTGCATTTCGTTTTTTTTTTTAATTTTTTTTTAAATAACTGTTTTTTTTATAAAAAAAAGTTTTTTTGAAAATGAATTTTTTTTTATTTTTTTTTTAAAAAAAAAGGTTTCTTTTTTAATAACTGGTTGTTGTTGTTTTTTACAAATCTGATTTGTTTTTTTTAAAAAAAATTGTTTTTTCTTTAAATGTTTTTTTCTGGTTGTTGTTTTTATTTTTTTACAAAAAAAAAATTGTATTTTTTGTTAAAAAAAAATTTGATAACTGGTTGTTGTTTTTATTTTTTTACAAAAAACAATTTTTTTTAATAACTAAAGTGTCCAGGGCAACTTACGTGCACCAAGACTAATCTCCGGATCCACTTTTTTTTATAATTTTTTTTTTACACAAAGACTCTTTTTGTATTTTTTATGGTGGAAATGACAGATCAGAAGCTTTGGCCGAGCGGTTGTCCGCGCGCTGCCAACACAGGCGCGCGCGAGTTCAAACCGCTCAGACACCAAAATGTGATTTTTTTTTAAGAACTGAGAAAGAAAAAAATTTGTAAAAAAAATTGTTTATTTTTTAATTTTTTTTTAATAACTGGTTTTTGTTGTGTTTTTTTACAAATCTTATTTGTTTTTTTTTTAAGAACTGTTTTTTTTTAAATGTTTTTTTGTTAAAAAATGATTTTTTTTAATAACTGGTTGTTGTTTTTATTTTTTTGCAAAAAAACAAAAAAAAATTTGGTTAAAAAAATGAATTTTTTTAATAACTGGTTGTTGTTTTTATTTTTTTCCAAAAAACAAGATTTTTTTTTAAATAACTAAAGTGTCCAAACCAACTTACGTGCACCACGACTAATCTCTTAATCAACTTTTTTTTTTATATTTTTTTCCCTATTTTGTTTTGCTACTTATACATTTTTTTTCTTAACCGAGGTATCCGGATCAGCTTACGCGCACCACGGTTCTTTTTTCCCAAGTATATTTTTTTTCCTAGCCAACTAAGCGCGCCGCGAATAATCCCTGAGCTCATTATTATTTTCTTTTATTACCTAACGAGCTAAAACAACTCGGTTTTCTACTGTAGCCCGTGACTCATAGTCACTATTCATTGGCAATTTGCTCCGATGCATCGCAGCGCACGTCTACCCTTTTTTTTTCAACAGTGTAATACATTTCATATAATAATACAAAAAATAAATCTTTTAAAAAAAAAAAGTCTTCGAATTTTAATTTTGTGCTCTGTTTTTTAAAGTTTATTTCTTAAAAATATATTTATAATATTTTGGTTTTTAATATTTCATATCTAATATTACTGGACAAAAAATACAACTAAAAAAAATGACAAATTTACCTACATTATCTACAATTAAAAAATATTCGAGTCACTTCCCGTTTCGATTACACTGTTTTTTTAGACGACAGATAAGTAATTATAGCACGCAAAAAACTTGAGGTTTATTTCTAAAAACAAATTACAATATTTTTATTTATAATGTGTCAGATCTAATATTACAAGAGGAAAAAGGCAACTCATAAATTTTGTTTTGACAAATTTACCTTAATTATCTACAATTAAAAAATCTACGACCCACTTCCCATTTCGATTACACTATAAAGTATGTAAGACTGAGTATATGTTTTAATATTTATTGAATATTATCGCCTAAAAATATATATAGAGAGAAAAAAATGACCTACGATTTCTTGCAAAAAAATAATTAATATCGGTATTCTTGAATACATTTAATATAATAATATGATAAATAAATCTTATAAATATAACTTTGGCTTTAGCTTTTAATTTAAATTTCTATTTTATACTCTTTTTTTTTCTTTTAATAAACGATAACCTTTTTTTCACATTTATTTTTATTTTTTAATAACCGTCGTGTTCAAGTCTTTTTTTTTAAATCGGTTTTTTTTTTTGTGTTTTTTTTAACCAGAGTTTCCGTGACAACAAGTTTCTAACAAATCATTTCACCTTCTTAGTAAATTTTCTAACAAATTTTATCAAAAGTTTTTTAGCAATAGCAATATTCAATCATTTTTTAGTTGAAAAAAACCATTTTTAACAGATTTTATCAATTATAATTTTACCAATTAAATATTAAAATAACAAAATACAATATTTATAAAATCAATCAATTTTCTACATATATAAAAAAGTCCAGAGGAGCGGGCAAATTCGCTCGTATTGCACTATAATATCTACATGTGTGTGTGTGTGTGATGTCATTCTACGTGTGCATGGCGAAAAATGATAGAGATAGTGATTTTACTTTTGTTTTGTATCATACATGCTAATAATTGTTTATAATTTTGTATGAGAGATGAGGATTAAAAAAAAGTAATTCTGCTAGTGAAATTAATGTATTCTAAGATACAGTTTATTATTTATTATTCATTATAATTATTAATGTATTCTAAGACACAGTTTATTCTTCATATTTGATCCCTTTTTATAAAAATTATTTTTATCTTGAATAATCTATAAAGTTTGTATGCCTTTTCAATTTCACCCCTTCAATATTTTTTATCTTTTAAATTTAATCTTTATTCTTTTGATTGCTATTTTTTTAGTTTGGGTCATTTTTTAAATTGACTTGTTTTGTGATTTCACCCTCCTTTGTTTTTTTCCTATCAAATTATTCTTCTGATTGCTAATTTTTTGGCCTTGACAAGTGTTTTTGGATCATTTTTTAAATTAATTTTGTTTTATCATATCACCCTCTTTTGTTTTTTTTTTCATGGTTTTTATTAATATTTTTCAATAATTTCATTCTTCAAAATTAAATTGGATGACAATTAAGCTTTTTAATTAAACTTGGGTCAAGAATTTAACAAGTTACAAGTTTTTTTATATTAGACCGGGTTTCCCCCTGTTTTTAAGTTGATGTTCTCTGTTTTTTTTAAGTTATACTCTTTTATGGGTTTTTTTTTTTTTTTTTTAATTTGGTTCCCATTGAGTTGTTTGATAATATGGATAAGTTTAAGTGTGATTTTTTTTATCTTATTTTTTTGTCAATTTATTAATTGTTGTTTTTTCACATTATTTAAATTACCACTTGAGCAAATAACTTAGGGCTTAAGAAATATTTTAACCACGCTTTTTTTATAGAAGAAATAGTTTGACATACGCCAAAGCATGGGCAACATATCTAGTAATAACTTAGAGCATATTTGATATCGTGGTAGTAGTTGTTTTTTAAAATGTTTTTTGTCTAGAAATATATTAAAATAATTTTTTTTTATTTTTAAAAAATTATTCTTGATATTAGCACATCAACAAAAATTGATTTTTTTTTAAATATTAATTTGAAACAAATTAAAAATATTTTATTTTTAAAATGAAAAAATAAACGTGATCTTAGTACACAAAACCAGCAATTAGTTTGTATACTCTCCCACTAATTGGGATTGTTTCTAGGTGAGCCTTTTGCTGAAGAATCAATGCTTATGATTAAGCAAACAAAAAAATTAGGTATCCCTTATCAAGAATCATCAAGCTAAATAAGTTCACCGAAGAAAATATGAAATTAATCAATTAGCATTAGCATACATTTATTGTATTAACTTATAAATCTAGTCATTAAATTAACTTATAAATTTCTCTGCTAACTAAATCACTAAAAAATTATTGTATTTGCTAAGTTTGGTTAATTCAATATTTAATTTAATTATAAACTTATCTAAATCAGACATTGAATTTTGAGTTTTCCTTTTTTCATACCCAAAATATATAAATATTTTGAGTTTTCTTTTCCATTTTTACACATTGGGCCAGTAATGTCCGGAGCAGCCACTATAATATCCAATGAAGGCTCGAGTCCATCATCATAAGTGGTTTGAGCCCACTTATCCTATGAGTTGCAAAGTTTCTAATGTCACCATCCTGTTTTTATAAATTGTACTGTTTAGGTTATGGTTTTGTGTGATTTTTATAAATTGATTTAAGTTATTGTTAATTAATTCTCTATTCAAAGAAAAAGTAATAAAATATCTGGTTAGAAATGATTTTTTAACTTGAATCTAATGTCTTAATAAGTTATGTTCAAATTTTATATTCTCCGAGTTTAAATAAAAATGTTTAAATCCCATGTAAATATAGGTATTCAAAATTTTATTTTTTATTAATACAAAAAAAATGTAAAGCATTTATCAAGTTATAGCAGGTTATATGCATCTAAAGTTGATACAGGTAAATTAAATGTTTGTTTGAGAGTGTGGTTGAGGTTACTTTTAAAAATGATTTTTATTCAAAAATACATTAAAATATTTTTTTTTATTTTTAAAAAAATATCTTTGACATTAACACATGAAAATAATCGAAAAACAACAAAAAAATTAATTTAATTTAATATAAAAAATTAATTTTTTTAAAAAATATTTTTGAAATGCAATATCAAATAGAATCTCGATCTCAACTGCCAATGCAACTCCTGTTTTCAATTTTTCATCAACGTCCACCCAAACAAAGCTTCTTCCATCTTGTCTGCCACAGTCCATAGGAGGTCGAGGTCTCTTTGGGAGCTGGCACAGGCAGAATCCCATGAACATGAAAGATTATCAAAACAAAACAAAACAAAAATCCGGTAGTTAAGTTACTGTAATCTAATACACATATTACTATTTATTATAATTATTAAAGTGCAAAACTGGCTTTGCAAGAAAACGTCTTTGGCTTAGGCAGTGGTGGCAAGAGTATATTTTTATCATAATACAATTATTTTTAATATATTTTATAAAATTAATTTTTTTTATTTATATATAATAAAATCACTATTCAATGTAAAATAAAGAAAAAATGACATGCTTTTGGGTGTTTAAATACTTTCTTTTCTCTCGGTAGTCCTATAATTACTTCGATACTCTTTGATAGCGAAAAATTATAACTCTTTCATAAGAGTATCTTGATCATTATCTCCAAGGGACATGGTGTGATGATAAATGATTTGTAATTTGCACAGCAGGTCTAGAATTCGAGTCAGAACGTGCATCCCTATTAAAAATTTGAGGCAAGGGTTTTACTTGTTCACCTGGACCCACAAAATACACTTTCCAAAAAATGAGGTTTTCTCGCATCCAAAAAATAAGTATCTTGGTCATTTATCATTTATATTGGTTTTGTTGTAATTTTAAAGGTTACTCGTTGATGTTATTGTAATTATCAAATACTAAATATTATTAAAAAAAACCTTAGTTAGCACGTATGGGCAACCCTCGTGTTGTTTAGAAGGTGCGTAAGTGGCCATGCAACCACTGAGCACCAACTTAAAACGTTTTTTTTGAAATGTCTCGGCATCCTCAACCCCATGATGTAACACATGTGTTTAGTGTCGCCGACAATTTCCCTCCTCCTCCCCTCTCTCACCTAGATTTTTGTGTGAGCCCCTTAAAAATTTAAGAACAGCTTTATAATTTGTTAGTTCTTCAAATTTGGCATTTTTTTCTTTTCACTACATTTTTTTCTTCAATAATCTATAAAATTGCAATTCCACCTTGAATTTTTTTTCTATCTTATAAATTTGTTCTTTATTCTTTTTATTGTAGTTTTTTAGTCCTTTTTTAAATTGATTTTTCTTAAAAAATTAATTCATATTCTTTCCATTGATACTTTCTCTTTGAAAAGTTTTAAAATTGATATTTTTAAATCATCTCATAATAAACTTCTTGATTGAACTTGAGTCTAAGGTTTCATGGATTATGAGTTTTGACGAGGTTTTGAATGTTTGTCTTTTTTCTTTAGCTTATGTTTCCCTTTTTTTTATCTCTTTTTAGAGGGTTTTATTTTGGGTTTGGTTCTATTAGGTTACCCCTCTATATTCCTTTAAACAATTTCACTCATACCATTTTGTAATATTTATTTAACCTATCAAATTATAAATATTTAGAATTTCGATATCTATGATTTTTCAATCTTTCAAATTTGGTACTCATTTGTTTTTAGGTTTCATCTCCTTAGGTTCTTCCTCTTAGATTGTATACATTTTTTTTTTTTTTACTTTTGCAAGTTTTTTTATTAATATTTTTTCACCGGTTCTATCTTTTGAAAATAAATTACATGACATTTAAGCTTCTTGATTGTATTTGAGTCCAAAATTTAGTGAGTTGTAAGTTTTTTTATTAGACCAAATTTAGCAGGTTCACCTTGACTTTCTTGTTTTTGATGTGGATTTTCTTCATTAGGTTACCATCAGGTTGTTTGATAATCTAGAAAGGTTCTAGTGTGATTTATTATAAATTTTTTTTGTCTTTTATTTATCAATTTATTTTATTGTTGCTGTTGTTTTCATATTATTTAAATTATCACTTGAACCAATAATTGAGAACTTAAAATTTTTTTTGGCCTAACACTGTTCTTACATAAAAAAATCTCTCTAGCAACACCGAAGTGCGAAAAACATATCTAGTAACAAACACATTTATCATAGTTGGTGTGGATCTAACTTGGTCCAAGTTATAGGTTTAACGTTTGTTGGGTTAATTGTAAAAAGATGCTTAAAAAAAGCATTGTTTTGAAAAAAAAGTTAAAACATCCTTACAGTTGATACGATCAAATTGAATGGGTTGGCATGATTTGACCAAATCAACATAGATTTAACTGAATTAGTTTTCTAGATTGATTTAAATTGAAACCTAAAACATCTTCTATCTTATTTGTCCATGGTTTTACCAGTTTATTAGAGTTTTAGGTTTGTTGGGTCGATTATAAAACAATGTTTAAATAAAAAATATAATTATGAATAATTTTTTAAAAAAAATCGTAGAATTGATATGATTAAACAAGTTAGTCTTATTTGATCATATCGATTTAGGTTTGACCAAATCAGCATTCAAGTAAACCATTTACCAAATGAACTTGATGGATAGGACTTGGTCTTGTTTTAAGACTGATCCAGAATCTCATTAACTATGATTACAAGAAACCAGCCAACAAAAATTTAGTTTTCTTAACAACCACAAATACTTGAACACTCAAAGGAGGCATAGTTCGAATTAGCTAGGCCAAGACAAGTATATTTTCGGGAATGATGAGTTGGTGTTATGCGAATATTTGTTTTGGTTTCGCAATTTTTTTTTTTAAAAGATGTTTTTAAATAAAGTTTTAGCCTAGAAAACATTAATTTTATGTTTTGTAAGTGTTTTTCAATGATTTTAATGTGTTGAAAAAACATGAAAGTTATCATTCTAATATATCTTCAATTAAAAATACTTTATACCATGATATCAAATACTCATAGAAAATATAACCCTCAAGGTTCAATTGTGACAAACTTCATTATTTAAATTTTGGTAAAACTAAAGTAAATTGTCTTTTAATTTTGTTAGTAGAGCTTTAATTACTTATTAACTTTATTATTTAAAAATAAATTGAGTCAAGCCATCATATTTAATGCAATGACTTATCAATTCACGGGCCTAACTTAGATGAAATTAGTGATTTATCAAAATAAAATCATTTAGATTTTCTTTTTCTAAAGAGACTAAAATTAACCCAAACCAACTCGTCAATCTTGGAATTAGATTCATCACATTCATCTAATGATTAAAAGCTTTTACAAACTAATTTGGGAAAAGAATATTTCAATTAGCTATGTTGTTCAAAGTTTATTTTTAAATAATGCTTGATATTAAAGTACAAATTTTTTTTAAATTTTTTTTTATTTAAAAATACATCAAAATAATATTTATTTTTTATATTAACATACTAAAATATTCAAAAACACTAATAAAAATAGTTTAAAGGAAAAAAAATAATAATTCAAAACCGAACAAACAAGCAGTGACTTTAAATGCTTGAGTTTAATGAATTCCTTTCCGCTCCCCAATTTTATTTTATTTTTTCCATTCAAAAGGTGACAACATGGAATGGTCTTCCATATTATTAACAGAAAAAAGCAAGGAATTTAAATTTAAAAGAAGAGTATTAATAATTAAAAAGGACGATAAAATTGACCGTTGGGTGTAGAAATCAGGTCCCACGTTGCCTCTCCTAGTCAGCAACACAGAAATGACGACAGCTAATTTCACAGTATTCAATGCATTTATGGTCCTAAATGCCATCATATCATACAGTATCC
The DNA here is from genome assembly GCA_964035475.1 of Salix caprea. Classification (NCBI taxonomy): domain Eukaryota; kingdom Viridiplantae; phylum Streptophyta; class Magnoliopsida; order Malpighiales; family Salicaceae; genus Salix; species Salix caprea. The sequence goes on from OZ037745.1 coordinate 8,842,199, forward strand.
AAACAAACTGCAAAATGGCCTGCCATTTTGGGGACTCTAACGGTAGTAAAATCTACAGCCTGAACATCCCTTATGGTCCCTATACTTGTACATTTCATCCATTTAAACCCTTATCTCGATTGTATAAAATCAATCCGATTTTCAATTAAAGAAGGTGATTTCAGCCCTCTATTCAATAATTCTATGAGTATTTACACATCGATAGTGATTTGTAAACTTATCACAGATGAGTTATGTAACAATTAAATTGATTTTAATTATAACCATCTTGCTGAAATGGGGTTCTTTATTCATATTCAGCCAAGATTAATGTAGAATAATTTTAATTTCACCTCTTAAAAACAAGATAATCATCATGTTTTATGCCATAATAGGACAGAAGATCTCAAATTCTCTGGTGTGGAATTAAAAAAAGAAAAAAGAAAAGTTCATTTGATCAAATTTAAAGCAGAAGAATCATTTATAAAATATAAACAAATAGAGGGACCACATAAAAAATAATTTTAGTAAACTTACAGACAGAAAAAACAGAACAACGAAAGTTTGCCTAGGACTTTGGATTTCTTACACAAAAAAGCCTCTTAGATTCACTTAAAACAAGGTTATGCTTTGTTTACTGTGTAAGAAAGTTGCAGATGGTATCTTCACCGTTCATTCTCTGACCTCCACTCTCTTATACGTCCCTTATTTTCTCGTTCCTTTACCCCATCACTCCCTTTTATTGGTCTCTTCTTTGTTAACGCCATTTCCACACTCTTCTCTTACTCTCCATCTTTCTGTACGTTCTTGGGGTTTCAGTTTTCAGTTCCTTTAGAGAATGTTTTGGAGTATGGAGTGTGTCTTTGTGCTTATACTTCTGCTTACAGTAACAGTTTCTTCTTTAGTTGCTGCTGATGATGGTAAGTGTTTCTTGCCTTCTTTTTTCATGACTCCTACTTGTTTTCCTTGCATCCTTGTTTCCATGGTTAGATTGTCTACCTGTTCTTGCCTGCTATGAAAAGATTTGTTCATGTTTGAAAGTTGTGCATTGAGTGAAATTTGAAGGTGGGTTTTGTAAAAAAAAAAAACAGAGCTTTGAAGATTGCAGCACTGTCTGAGTATGAGCATCTGTGCTTGCTTGTGTATTAGGTTCAGGTAGTTGGGTATTAAACTAGGACTTAAAAGAATGGCAACTGGGAAGTTGGTGCACTAATTAAATGTTCCTCGTTTGATGATGAATGTTCTGTAATTAAATGTCTGTAGATTGTGGAGGCCAGCTGGTTATTGATTTTTTTTTCCTACTGGGTCCTCCTTGCTACTGTACCTAAGCATGGCCATGAAAACTTGGCCCTGACCCTAAATGTGCCCCTCCTTTTTCATAATTGAATAAATAAATAAGGAAATATGGCCACACCCTAATTTCTAGCATGCTACCTCATTGGTTCTAACAATCTATACCATTATTTGTTTACCCACTTGTTCTAAGGTGTACGGATAGGTTCTGCCTTTGGCAGGGCAGATGGTGGTCAAAGTTGAGAGAATTAAAGCCCCCTTTCTAGGAATTGAAATCTGTGGGTCAGACATGGTGGAAAGTAACTACCAATGCCATATTCTTTTTTTCTTTTTTTTATGCCTTCCTCCCTTCACAACCTTCCTCTGTAATTTATGCTTCATTCTAGTATCTTAAATATGGGTTCTGCAAATGTCAAATCCCCACCAAGTATTTGTGCATGCAATTTGTAATCAAACTCGTGTTTGTTTTCTGTGTCTATGAAACTTTTATATTTATATCATCAACACTATACATACATATATGCCTGTGTGTCTAGAGCCTTGCAATTTATATCTACTCCATCTCTCTTTCTTTTCACAGCAAAGTACACAAGAACTCCAAAAGCATAGAACCAATCCCATTCCTATGCTATAGTTGTTTGTCTTTGTGGTGGGAAGCATCCCTAATAGTTTTGCAAATGGCCTTTAATAGATTATTACGGTATAAAAGTTTTCTATTAGCTGATTTTTTCCCACCCTTTTTAAACTAAACATACTAGTAATGAAGCATGAGATCAGAAACCAGGTATCAATTGATCAAACTACCGAGGTCAAACAATAAGAAGGTTTTATGGTGCTAATAGGATAACAAACCTTTGCATGAAGCAAAGCAAAGTTTCAAATACGACCACTTATTATTTGGATGTTGTCTGCTGTTGAGACAATTTCTTCCTATATTAGCTATTACTAAGGCAATGCAGGTTTCCGGTAGAACAAGGATTTTTATTTTTACACACAAGTGTTTATGTGGATGGTAGGGCTTCAAATCCCATTGAGAATAAGAAGACCAGAAGATAGTGGAATTAGCTTAAACAAAGATGCATTATCCTAGAACACTACTTTCTTTCTCACTGAATTCCTACTGCTTTGCATGAATGTGCGAGGGGGAAAAGTATGATGTCACGAAGTATATTTATATATATTTGAGTGACTTAAGATTTGCACCAGGAACATTTTCTAATAAGGCCTGTTTATTCCGAAGCACTACATTTAGCAATTTCTCTAAGAGGTCAAGAAAAAATTGGTGATGCTAAAAAGTGCCGGCTGTTTACTTGTATTCTTAACGATACAATTGGCGATGCCTTTCTAGCAAGACAAGAGTAAAAAGTGAAGCTATTTTCTTGTTACCAACAGAGTTAAAGGACATTTCGGGTGGAGAAAAATGCAAGTCACACGAGCACTAAGAAGCAAACCACTATCACTAAAATTTCAAAATAGTCAAATCCTGTGCATTTTAGCTTTTATCCAAAATGGTTCCTTCTAGCAAAGTTTCATCTGCTTATTTTATCATTTTAACTCTGATCTGGGCCTAACTTTAGAGGTTTCTCTTGTATTTTTCTCTTTATTAACAAAGTTTTTGGCATACGCTGTCCTTCTAGTCAAATTCTTTGTTTTTCTTAGATGACACCAATCCTCTTCCATTGTAAAGCTAAACACAGGCTAGTTAATTGAGTTGAATTTTACCAGTCCTCATCTCAATAGCTTGCAGTTGCTGTATTGGATCATCTTATCTAGTGATTTATGAGCTTGTATTGCACTGTGATCCCCTCAAGTGATATTTGCATTTGATAATTGCATTTGTCCAAAAGTTGGTGATCCATTTTTCACATTGTTGCGTATTATTACAGTATTTGCATTGTCTTTCTTGCAGAAGCATTCATTGGTGTTAACATAGGAACAGACCTTTCTGACATGCCACACCCAACTCAAGTGGTAGCCCTCCTCAAGGCTCAGCAAATCAGACACGTCCGGCTCTATGACGCTGACCGAGGCATGCTAGTTGCACTTGCTAATACAGGCATTCAGGTCATGGTCTCTGTTCCCAATGAACAACTGCTGGGAATTGGTCAATCAAATTCCACTGCTGCTAATTGGGTTTCGCATAATGTGGTAGCTCATTACCCAGCTACAAACATCACAGCCATTTGTGTAGGTTCTGAGGTTTTCACAGCCGTTCCCAATGCCGCTTCAGTCCTTGTCAATGCCATGAAGTTTATTCAATCAGCCCTTGTTGCATCCAACCTAGATCGCCAAATCAAAGTTTCAACACCCCTTTCTTCCTCTATTATCCTTGATTCCTTCCCACCATCCCAGGCCTTCTTTAACAAAACGTGGAATCCTGTTTTGATTCCCATGCTCAATTTCTTGCAGTCTACAGGGTCACACCTGATGCTCAATATATACCCTTACTATGACTACATGCAATCAAATGGTGTAATTCCATTAGATTATGCACTCTTGAAGCCTCTTGCTCCAAACAAGGAAGCTGTCGATGCTAACACACTTGTTCACTATTCCAATGTCTTTGATGCCATGATTGATGCAGCTTACTTTGCCATGGATTTCCTAAACTTTACTAGCGTTCCTGTTATGGTAACTGAATCTGGCTGGCCATCAAAAGGTGATTCTAACGAGCCGGATGCAACTCTAGATAATGCCAACACATACAACAGTAATTTGATTAGGCATGTGCTGAACAAAACTGGAACTCCCAAACACCCTGGAATTGCTGTTAGCACGTACATTTATGAGCTTTATAATGAAGATTTGAAACCCGGTCCAGTCTCAGAGAAGAATTGGGGATTGTTTAATGCAAATGGGGAGCCTGTTTACATATTGCACCTGACCGGCTCCGGCTTAGTGTTAGCAAATGACACTACGAACCAAACATACTGTACTGCAAAGCAAGGCGCTGATCCAAAGATGCTGCAAGCTGCTTTGGATTGGGCATGTGGACCTGGCAAGGTTGATTGCTCTGCTATGTTGCAGGGAGAACCATGTTACCAACCAGACAATGTGTTTGCGCATGCTACTTATGCGTTCAACAGCTACTATAATCAGATGGGGAAGGTTCCTGGGTCATGCGATTTCAATGGTGTGGCCGCTATCACCACTACAAATCCAAGTAAGTTCTTGCTTAGTTTAACAATGTGTTAGTGTCATGTTGCACAAGAAAGCACTTTCTCAAGCTCTAATGCCCTGTTTGATTTGATTCTACGGCAGGTCATGGTACTTGTGTGTTCCCAGGAAGGTATGCCCGAATAACTAGTCCTGCCTGTTTTTTAGTCACTTGCATTTCATTGCTAGTTGTTTTTAGATTTATTTTTTGTCTTGCAAATAATCAATGATGCATGCGCTTGGTAAGCTGGCTTCTATGATGTAAAACCTCGTTTTCTTATGTTTAATTGAACTCTGCATGCAGCACTGGCAGGATGAATGGAACCATGGTAAACATCACAGCCCCATCAATGAATTCCACGAGTTCAGCTCCTTCTGTCAGAGATCTTTACAACCTCTGCTCTACGAGCTTCTTAGTGTTTCTCAGAGTTCTAATCTGTAGCTTAGTTTTCCTGTAAAATGGCATCTGCTGAAATCTCCCGCAACACCAAAAATTTTGAGTCGGATTGTTCGTAGGAACTGGTGCATTGAATTTTTGTACAAAAGAAACTGGAGAAGAGCCTGAACTTAGTTTGGCATCAACTGGATTATTATTCTTTTTAATGAGAGATGTGATATTTATTTATCCTTCTGATTAATATCGACCATCAAGTCTTGTTCATATCGTCAAACAAACCATTTTATGGTGGAAAGGTTTCTAGATGATATTTGAGTGGCAGAATATTTGCTTAATTGATCTCCAAACTTCTATCAAAGTTAGGGCTCAAACTCAAAACCACTTAACCTCTTTAGAATAGAGATTTGTCAATACCGATCTGGTTTTTTGATTGGAACGGAACGTTCTGGTTTCGGAGTGTTCTGACGTGCTGTTTCGGTGTCATATTGTTCATATATAATTAATTATATATATATATATATGAATAAAATAAAATATTAATTTAACAAGCATAATTAAAATTTGAATTCTTTTTTATTTAAAATATTTTGGTGTTTTTAAATTATTTTGATGTATAGATGTCAAAAATAATTTTTTTTTTTTAAAAAAAAATAGATTTTGAACCCGGAATGGCACGCCCGGAACTGAACCGAGGCGTTCCTGACGGAATTTGGCCGGAATTTCCGGAATGAACCAGAATTAAAACCGAAATGAAAATAACACTGTTTTATCTCGGTTTTTTAAACGGAACAGAACGGAATTAACAATTAGAAGCCTGTAATCCCTCGAGTGATATCCTCTTGATAGGATGAGATATCTGTATTCCTGGGGTTTGAAAGCAACCAATTAGCAAATGACAGGTCATTTCCTTCGTGATTTGCGCCACCTGGTAGTCAATAAATTCTGGGGGTAGGTGTCATCAACGATGACAAGCAATTCTCCAATATCAACGTTTTCAGAAGTTGAAGGAAATAAATGTTCAACCATAAGCCAACTTGACAAGGACATGAAACAGAGAATTAATGAATCCCAACTGCTAACTAAACCTTCTATGTCACTCACTAACTGACACGTTTCAAAAATGTTATTACAAAAAATGGAATTTTTTATTTTCATTTTAAACATGTCTTCGTTTCTCACACTTCACTTCGCTATATAAACACCATTGTTCATGGACTCTGTACTCAACATCCAAGGGCAGTAGTCTTAAGCCATACTCTCGAAATCTTCTTACAACTCCATCTGTAATATTTCTCAAGATTATAATGGCTTCTTCAATGAGCTTGAGGCTGGCATCTGCCATGCTTATAGTGATGGTTGTTGGTTCACCGCTAGCAGAAGCTGCCGTCTCATGTGGCCAGGTGACAAGCAACTTGGCACAGTGTATAACCTACCTCCAGAAAGGTGGCGCTGTGCCTGCACCGTGCTGCAGCGGGATGAAAGCACTCAATTCCGCCGCCAAGACCACCGCTGACCGCCAAGGGGTCTGCAACTGTTTGAAATCCCTGTCCGGCAAGATCTCCGGTATCAACTATGGCCTTGCTGCCGGCCTCCCTTCAAAGTGCGGCGTATCCATCGGCTACAAGATCAGTCCTTCCACTGATTGCAAGACGTACGTATTCTAAACTCCATGCAGACCACTAGAAATTATATACTGTGGTAGCCTGATTTCATAAATCACAATAATATATACTGACTCTCTCTTTTTCTTTCTGGCAGCGTGAAGTGAAGAACTGCAGAAGTGATTTAGAAGATTATGAGGAGTATTAATAAACTAAGCAAGTTGCTAGAATAAAAGGGGTGTTCGAGCCTTTTCCAGCTAATTTCCCGTTGGAGGGATTTAGAGTCTCGTGTTTCTGCGAGTTTGTGTTTCCTGTAAACTAATAATATTGAATGCATTATGTTTCTGCGAGTTTGTGTTTCCTGTAAACTAATAATATTGAATGCATTATGTGTGAAAAAGAAACAATGGCTTCAGCATATCGCACGAAATAAAACAATAGAAGATTATATATATTAAGCAAATAATGGGTTTTCAACATAATAGATATTTAGAAATTACTCGAAGTAAAAAATAAAAAACATTTCTCCCCCCCTCATCATTAAATGAATGAGTTTTTATGTTATATTATATCTTCAAAAACTCACTTAATCACTGCATTAAATGCAAAATAATTATATTGTTGGAGGGTTTTTTAAAAGTAATTATTTAATTATATAACTTATTTCTATTAATTGTATAATTAAACTACATACAAAATAATTGCACTATATTTAAAATAATATAAAAAAATGGCTCTTCAAAATAGCTTTTACCATTTGAGCACACATCAACAAAAAAACCATATATACACTATTCAAAGAGCCATTTTAGAGATTTGACTCTCCAAAATGGCTCTTGCCATTGGAGTTGCTCTTAATCTTTATTTTTCAAGACATTTATTTTCAAAGTTTCTTTCTAAAATATAATTGCATTTTTTTTTCTCAAAAAAAGTATTTACTTATACACAAAAGAGTCGTCAAACCTATAAAAAAAAATCTTTTGCAAGTATCAAATATCAACCAACAACTATTTTGGTAAAGAAGAATGGATTGGATTGCTAAAACCAAAAAATTACGCATAAGCCTTGTTATTAAACTACTTATATTTTTTTAGGACACCATCAATTTTCTTGATAGAAGCCATCACCATGCCAAGATAATCTCAAAGAATTATAGAAGAAGTTCAAATTTACTATAAGAATAGCATAAAAGGAGGAGAAGAAGGGAGTAAGAGAGGGAGGCCTATACTAAAAATGAACAAAACGCACAAATATATATATATATATATATATATATATATATATATATATATATATATATATATATATATATATATATATATATATATATAAAAGAAAAAAGAAATGTGGTGCCAAAAAGCCCACGTTATTTGGGCAGTGAAATTAAAATAAAAAAAAACAAATCTCAAGTGATCCTCTCAGGTAAATAACCACCATTATTTGATTTCAAAACTCGCAACCCTCCTCAACATGATAACTTCCTAACAATCAAGGACTAAAATAAGTATTCTCTAATAAAAGAGAATCAAAGGAGATTCTTTGTAAATTTAAGGGACCGAAACGGCAGAAAGAGAAACTCTTCCAGGCCCACAGTAATTAATTCACCAATGACTTTATCGGTGCATCAAAGGACACCCGTACGGTCTATAAATCAACAAAAAATAAAATAAAATGGGTCCCAAAATTCTACTCCCTTCAATGGTAGAATTAAAAGTGGTAGCTCACCATTCATAGCCAATCACTGATTAGCAGATATATTTGACTTTCCCAGTGACTAAATTATGGACGGCTACATAGCTTCTAATTATAGGGCCACCACGAAGTTTAATGTACCGACACATAAAAAATATAAAAAAAAATTATAAGTATTAAGCATGTGTGTTTGTCTATGCATCTTACTCGCGCGACAAATTAAATAAATAAAAAATATATTAAAGTTTCAAAACATAAAAATATTAAAAATATCAAAAAATAAATTTTTAATTTTTTTCAAAATTATTTTTTAAATACAAGACAAAACATGACCTTGTAAAAAAACCAAGAGGGATTAGACAGAAATAGCAGGTCATTCCCTTAGGCATGCAGACGTGGGGGACTTTATTTAATATTTTTTAAGGTTTTTAAAAGCTCGGTTTGTATATCATGTATGGCTTTTAATTTAATTTTTGGATTGAGATAAAGTTTTAATAAAAAAAAATGAAAGTTTTATTTCCTATAAGTTTAAATTTTATGAAGATTTTAAATCAAGAGGATCTACAAATAAGAGCCTACAGATAAATATTTATTTACTATTTTATATTTAGTATAAGGTTTTTAATTTAATTAGTATTTTTTATACTCGAGGAATTATATTAGCTATTTAAATTTTAATTCAGAATTATTAATATAAATAGATGATATGTATTTTATTATAAGAATATTTAAATTTTAAGTTATTATTCAAGTTTTATAAACTAAGAAAGATGTTTTTAAAAAACAAATCTCGATCTGCAACTGATGTTTGACGCTTTACCGGCCATTTGCACCTGCTGATACTGATTGATAATGAATTTCCGGCAGCCATGACAACCTATTCTCCGAATCAACGTTTTCAAAAGTCGAAAGAAATAAATGTTCAACCACAAGCCAACATGACAGGACATGATGATGAAACAGAGAATTAATGAATCCCAACTGCTAACTAAACCTTCTATGTCACCTTGTCACAGTTCTCTTCATCAGTTCTTACACTTGAGGATTTTCTCTATATATAAACACCATTGTTGAAGGAATTTGTACTCAAATCAACAGGCACTAGTCTTAAACCATACTCTTGAAATCTTCTTATAACTCCAGCTAGCTGTAATATTTCTCTAGAATATAATCAATGGCTTCTTCAATGAGCTTGATCAGGCTGGCATCTGCCATGCTTATCGTGATGGTTGTTGGTTCACCTCTAGCAGAAGCTGCCATCTCATGTGGCCAGGTGACGAGCAGCTTGGCACAGTGTATAGGCTACCTCCAGAAAGGTGGCGCTGTGCCTGCACCGTGCTGCAGCGGGATGAAAGCACTTAACTCCGCCGCCAAGACCACCCCTGACCGCCAAGGGGTTTGCAACTGTTTGAAATCCCTGGCCGGCAGGGTCTCTGGTGTGAACTATGGCTTCGCCGCCGGCCTCCCTTCAAAGTGCGGCGTATCCATTGCCTACAAAATCAGTCCCTCCACTGATTGCAAGACGTACGTATTCTATACTTCATGTGCAAATTATTGATTTCATAAATCACAATAATATAGAAATATTGACTCTTTTTTTGTGATTTCTTTCTTTCTGGCAGCGTGAAGTGAAGAGCTGAAGAAGCATGCGGTTTAGAAGATTATGAAGTATATTAGTAAGCGAGTGCTAGAATAAAACGGGTGGTGGAGCCTGTTTGAGCTAATTCCCGTCGGGGGACTGAGTCTCTTCTTCTTTCATATCAGTTCGTGTTTCCATGCATTACGATATTGTATGCATTATGTTCATCTAAAAAAATCTATATTTTTACTAAATATTGCCTGGCGTATTTAATATTCTGGTGTACGTTTCGTGATCTTCCACCCAAATACAGAAGTTAATCCAAGATCTCTATATATAAAATGGGAACTCGAGTACAGAAGAGTATAGATAAAATGGGAATAACTCAAGAGTAAAGAATAATAATTATAATAATAATAATAATAATATATAGATACAGCCAATACATTAGACACATAGGCAAAGCAAGTGAGGTTCTAATTTTCAAACGTTGATGTCGGTATATATATATATATATATATATATATATATACCTTACACATTTTCTAAAATGTTTCCCATGAATAATTAGTTTTTCATTTTAATATGCTAACTTTTATTTTTTACCAAACAATTCTCAAGGTGTTAGTTCCTTGAAAAAACTAGTTCACGACGAATTAAAGATTAATATCTTGGTGACACAATCAAATAATATAAGAACTTGAGAAGCAATAAAACAAAAAAAAAACTATCAATACTAAAATGGGAATATCAATATGAATTTATACGAAATATAAACAAGAAAAAAACAAGAAAAAACACTACAAAAACTAATGAAATAAGATTTAAATGACTCAAAATAACACAAATACTATATTTATATATATATTGAAACTTAAGGAATTCAACAATTGGAGGATGCAAACATTTGAAAATAAAAAGGATATAAACTGATTTTGAGCCTTACTATGATATCGACTTATATGAAAACTCATGGATATAGAGATTCATAAACTCACAATCAAATTGACTCTTCCTAAAAAAATCTAAAATCATATTTGAAACTGAGTTTAACACAGCAATAGCCTGTAACAAGGTACCAAGAGTATAAATAACCAAACCTAAACCTAGAGCCTGTAAGAGACATGAACAAGAAGTATATAAAATATTATGAAGCTTGTGTTAATCTTTAATAAGTCAGAGTAGTTCACTGAATAACCAAAAAGTTTAAGCAAAACCTCACATACCCAATACTACTAGTTGAAATTAAAGGTTGCTCCTAAAAAAAAACCTAAATGCAAGCTAAATAACCATTTTTATAGCGGGCAAAAAATCCTAAAATATGCTGAAAAATAATGAAAAAGTTTTAAATAAAATAGAAATGAAAATCCTAGATGAAATAGGAAACCAATACAATTCTAGCATGACAATTGTTGGATCTTATTGCAAGACCTTCTTTGTGTCCAACTAGCGTAAGATTTAAACCCAATATAGAATAACAAGATATTTGAAAACTTTTAGTAAAATTTCAACTCGATCTAATGAGTGAATAAAAAATTATACGAAATTAATTAGTCCATGGAGTAGATAAATCAAACCCCTCGTGTATTAATTAAATTGATCAAAGTTTGACTTTCACTTGTTGATATTGCCTCCTTGAAATACACCTTGACCTAATATTAAAAAAAATAAGCTCATTGAATACATATTCGAGCCTCTCTATATTGACATTTTAATTTCTCCGATTGAATTAAAACTTCAGTGGATCTTTTGATGTAGTCCTGATCATATCATATTTTTTAGAGAATATGTATGTATATATAATTTATTTTAAAATAATCGGGATTCTAAAAACAATAATTAAATTCATTTAATAATAACGAGAATGCTATCAAAAGAAGAGAAAAAAAATGGGGGGAACTGACGAGTAAATTAAGTTGAAGTCGATTTTTCATGATTGAATTATTTCTGCTATGTCTTACTCAGATACTAAGAGCCTATCTTTCGTTTCAAAAATATTTTTAAATTTTTTTTATTTTATTTTATTTTTATATATTGATATTAAAAATATTTTTTTAAAATAAAAAATATTATTTTAGTATAATTCTGAAAAAAAAAACTTTCAAAATTAAATTCAATCACAATATCATTGATGCATTGACTTTCAAACAATTGTCTCTAAGAGGCATGACGTGATGATAAAGTTCTTAAAATATACACAACATGTTTCGAGTTCGAGTTAGGGCATGTAATTTTTATAAGAGTCTGGGACACTGAAGTTTTATTTATTCACCTGGACCTACAAAATATACTTTTCAAGAGATCAACTTTCTTAAATAAAAAAAAAAAAAAAACTTTCAAAGAATTTGAGTTTTAAAGTTACTGTATCAAATTAAGTCTATTATTGTGGTTTTATATTTATATTTATTCATTTTTATATTGTCGAGTTTTGATGAAATTCTAATTAAATATACTGAATTATTAAAAACTTAATTATAACATTCTAGTTTAGTTTAATTTAATTTACCTAAAAACTCAACTCAAATTAATCAATAAATTCCATATTTTCTTTATTAACCTGCATAATCAGTGGTCAAGTCTAACATTGTGAATGAAATTTGAGATCTGTTGCGGTTTTTTTTTTTTTATTATTAAAACAAAATACCACTCCTAAACGTTACGTTTTGGATAACCCTAATTTCGAATTTCACCTGCTATAAATACACTACAATCTCTCTTCAGCCACCGAATCGTCAGTTCCTCTTCGATCTCCGAACACAAAAGTATCTTCTCCAATCTCCTTTACTTTGTCAAGTTTTCCTAAAAGTATTGTTCATTTTCAATCACTAAAGCATCGTAACCATGATCTTCTGTGATTTAACTTACGCTATATCACATAGAATGAGAAATGATGCAAAATCAACCTGGTACTTATTGGACAAGCAGATTCCAAATTTTTCACGTGGATTCTAGCTTTTTCTCGTAAGTTCCATATTTTATTTTCACATTTTATACGTTCCCCTTTGTTTAATTTTATTTTCCTTACCTTTTTGTTGTTAATTTCTGAAAGATTTAGATTTTAGAGGTTTTGGGGTTTGAAAATCTATTTCTGGCCAATTTCCCAAACACCCTTTCGTTTAATCTGATTGGATTTATCAATTTTATAGTTTAATTTGTGGAATATTGCTCGATGATGATTGATTTTGCTTTAACCACACTGAAAGACAGACTTGAGAGATTTCGGGTGTTTAAAAAATATTCCTTTTCTTTAATCCAAAGAAAGGCTATTGCTTGTTCTGTTTGATGGCTGTTTGATGACTCTCTTTTCTATTAGAGTGGAGGTTCTTATAATCTCTCTTTTATGGAGAAAAGAAGAAGACTTTTGTCAAGCATTACAAACAAGTTTCTCTTTGGCTTAAACAAAATGAGTATTGTCCCTTCTCTTTAGTCTCTCATGTGGACAACTTTGGCCTTATCTGAGAGCGATCGGTTCTTATAATAATTTTACGTTCTTAAGTTCGATGGATTAATAAACAGTGTTTGGTGCATTTGAAAAATTGATGCATATGGAAGCATAGTTCTTGAGATCTTATGAGCAAGTTTCATTCTTATGAGCAAGCTTCCGAAAACTTATGTTCATGTTAAGCAACCAGTTTTATTTACACCTGCAGAAAGTTTTTATTCTTTTTTGAACGAGTTCAGTTTGCTTTTCTCAAAAATATAAAATAAAATTGAATGACACCAATTTTTCTTGAATTAATCAAATGTAGCTAGGAGATGTATCTCATTTGTGATGCATTTAACTGGGTTTTGAAGGCTAAAATAAGCTGTATTTATTATATTACTGACCACTCAACTGATTTGATTAATAGCTAGCTACTTCATAACAAGTTCATTATTTCACAATGGAAAGCTTTCATAAAGTATTTATTAGTTACATGTATATCTGTCTCTCCAACAAAAACCCCTCTCTCGTTATGGGGTTTCAGCTCAATGTGTTCTCTCCTGTTGATGAGGCATCAATCAATGAGAAGGCTTTGGTGCTATAGATGGAGGACCTGAGAACAGGGTGGAAAAGAACTTTTCAGCCAGTATTTCATTTGCTTTATCAGAAGGGTGGAATGCATCCCAGAACACATAATCTGTGCGGTTGCTGCATAGTTTGGAGTTTGGCAAGCATAAACCTCCTATGTTGGTATCCACATTGCAACAAGAAGTGTTGGAGACCTTGAACCCTGAAAAAAAAAGAACTGTTTAAGAAAGGAGCTTGTTTAAGCATCTGTGGGATTATTGATTAAAAGAGATGGTTGAACTTGCCATAAGCAGTAGGGTTATCAATTAAGTCCAAAACATCTCCATATGTATCTGCAAATGCGAATTTAGCATTTGGGAATCGGTGGTTTAAAGTAGCAATCAGCTTCTTAACTTCGGAGTTGAATCCCAACACCCATTCGTTTACTCTCTTTAAGCACTTCCCTGTCTTTGATTTCACCCTCTGTGATGGAATGCAACCAAGTGGACCAAGACCATGGAAGGCCACCTTTCTGGCACCCAGCTGGTATAACCTCTGGCATGGGCACGATCCATGATATGTGGTTTATTGTCAGAAAATTGTTGATAAAACTAGAGAAATACAGCAGGGGTAAGAACTAAGAAGGAGCCTTTTTTACCGTAAGCTGGTTGTCCAAGGTCGTAATCATGAGTTTCACAAACTCTTCAGGGGTGTACTCTTGACCATCTGCTAAAAATGGCTGCAAATAATTGTTGACATAGTCATTGCTGCCTGCAAATTGGCCAAGAGAGAGAATGGTTAATCCTTGGCACAGCTGAAGTAGCAGAATTCCTGATGCATTTACTTGTCAAAATAAGTACCAATTCCAATGAAGTACATGGCCTCATTGCAAAGCTTGTTGGCAGCTTCTGCACCTATTTTAGTCGTGATTGATTCCTTGGTCTTTTGAAAGCAGTCTATTTGATCATCAAAGGATAATCTCTGAATCTGGAAAAAGAAGAATATTGATGTCAAATAAATATAATGCAATTAGAGTAAGCTCTGACAAGAAATTCACAGAAAAATAGTCTTCTGCAAAGAAAAAAACATACAAAATATAATCCTGTGTCATTAAGAATTCCAGCTCCACCAGATGCATAGTTGACCCCCTTAAGTAATGCATCATCATTCTTTGACAGAGAAAGGTAAGGTGGTGGTGGTGGAATCCCAAGTTTTTCAGCTTCAAATTCCACAAAAAATAGAAAGAAAAAACTGGTCAGTCCAACGAGCAAGGATGGTTATAACTAATACAACTTCCACATTTGGTTTATAAGATAACTAGTAGCAGTATTACAGATTATATCACCAATCGTCCTCCCATTTGTGAATCTTCCGGTTGCCTTTCCGCCGGAATAATCGATCCCATACCACGGAAAATCAGACCTTGCAAGAGAATATTGAAGATGATTGTTGTTTCCAACTTCGGTCAACGAGTCACCAAAAATAAACGTGACAAGTGAAGCAGCCGAAACCACCGTTGTTGCCATGGCTGCAAGAATGAATGCAGCTAAAACCAGCCCTTGTATCGCCATTGTCTGCCAATTTCCACTTGCTTGTTCTTGCCCCAGGAAATGGAGAATCAATGGCAAGGATTTATACTAGGTTTAGCGCCATATTCATGGCATTTTTCATGCCTAGTTCTGCAAGTTTGCACATATTAGGTGATTAATTTCATAACCATATGAGATACTCTTCGAGCAGAGGATCTCTGATTTAGCGAGAGTAACTTCACAAGTTTTGGGTGGTGGGTGGGCTCTTCTAGCAGTTGGCCTACTCATCTTACTGTGTTTATATTGTTAGGTTTTTGCCTGTGGTAACAGTGACATTGTTCACTGATTCACTCAACGACTAAACACTTCAAGAAAAATCACAGGCATGATTCCCTTTCTCATGCATACGCTGAAATGGTATTAGGTCCTAGAGAAACTTGACGAGATGGAAAAGATATTGTGATTTGCATAGCATATTTCGAATTCAAGTTAGAATATGTATTATTTGTAAAAATTTGCGATTATCAGGATTTTAATCGCTCACCTGAATCCATAAAATATATTTTCTAGAAAATAAAGTTTCTTCAAATTCAAAAAAAAAAAAATATTAGTAGTAGCTGAACAAATCTTTGCAAAATAGCGTCTAGAAGTTTATTAGTATATCAAAATTACATAAAGATATTTTCTTAAAAAATAATTATTTTTTTTTCAAATAAAATTGATCACTCCCAAACAATTAGTTGCATCTATTTTCATATTTAGAAATGTCTTCCAATGTAGAAATGGACACTTTGGTGCAGTATCTAACTTATCTCGATGGTCATAAACTTATTTTCCATCATAATAGTGCACTCCACCTTTTAACTCTTCTTATTCATATGATCAATTAACCTACAAAGATAAATAACGATAATAATTAGCAATTAAAACAAATAAACATCATTTGTTTTCTCAATGCAAAGAAAGGTGCTCCCATTGTTAACCTTTTTTTTACCATAAAGAAAACTTTTATTGTAAACTAAAAAGTTTAGACGTCTTTAAAAATTATATATGTTAATAAATAATAACACATTTGTTGATTAAATGTGAATTTTATTTGGCTTGGATCAATGAAATTGAATTTTATATTGCAAAATTGAACATAAACTTAATATCAAAATTTATTATTAACATAGTGAGAGCTCTATTTTAGCCAACCGAAACAAAACATCAAACTCAATCTCAAGTCAATTAAATGTGCAAGGATTAAATTTGCCAAAAAAATATCTAATGATAAAACAAAAATTAAACAAAGATGGGGAAAAAAATAAGGGTAATTATTTCAATACACATGAATTGTGTCTTTATTATATCTTGCTTTTTCATTGTTTTTTTTTTTTCTATCATAACTTAATTTTGAGCTCCCCAAGATTATCTAAAAAAAATGAGCAAATGAACAAAGGATAGTTAATCATAGGTTGAAGGACCAAATTAAATGGAATGGCATGGTTTGGGAGCCAAATAACAATAATGAAGGGTTTAATTAAAGAAGACACAAGGAACTTAAGATGAAATTAAAGAAAGATATTTAAGATTGGGGCAAACTTGTAAAATAATTGAGTTTAAAGACAAAATCAATTTTTTAATAAGCCTAATTAATGTAATTAAGGGCTTGATCAAAAGCAAAATTAAGTTAAAAAGTCAATTTGACTAAAATCATAATAATTAATTAAGTTTAAGGATTTAATTAAAACTTTAGTTGATTTAATTGTCTTGATCAAGGATTTAGATGAAGAAAAATTAAGCTTGAAGGCCTAATTTTGATCAATTCACAAAGATCAAAAGATTAGAGACATTATTGAAACTTGGAAAGGAAAAATGTGCAATTAAAGGTCAATTGAACATGGACATCCTTTCCTTCTTGACCTTATTGATGTTATGAGCAAAAATAAGATAAAGGTGGATTATTTTGGTTGACTTAGTCCTTTTGTGAAGAACATTAGGTTCTTGGAGATTGTGTTGAAATCAATAGTGATCTTGGTGAGAGAATGATTTAGATGTAGGTTGTTTTCAATAACCAGAATATGACTATTGTAATTGGAGGTTAATGTGGGTCTGATAAATTTTGGGTCTATAGTGGTTCGAGTTTAGTTTTATATGGTGATTAATGATTATTTGTTACTAGAGAGTTGTTGGATACTGTAGTGGCTTAACAAGTTTGTATTTTTTTGTGAAAAAAGAAGGAGATGAGTTTGAATGTTTGTGTGGCTATTAGATTGGTGTAAGAGAGTCAGTGATGATGGCAAATTTAGTGGTTCAATAGTTGTTAATTTAATGGTAAGTGAAAAAATAAAGATTAGGTAGTGATGATGGTTGTTCAATTTGAAGTTGTGGTAAGTATGTAGGCAATAGATATTAAAGAGAAGAAACAACATTACTAAGTTTGTTTTACTTGTAGGGAAGGTGATTATGGTTAATGAGAGAAAAGATTATGATAATAATGTTATTATTAATATTGTGCAAGCTAAATTGATGGATTGAATTCTTAGTTTGATTACTAATATTGTTTGATTCACATCATTTGGACTGAATTAAAATAATTTGACAAAATTAATGAACTTAATTAGGCTAAATTGAGTTAATTGAAAACAATTGGAAAACAAAAAATGAATTAAATGGGATGGTTTGAATTAATTCAATTCCATTGGACTAAAACATAGTTAATTGGACTAGATTAACCGGAATGAAACAAATGGAACCTAAATGAAGTTAAGCCTGGGATTTTTCCTCCTTTTCATTACAATCATTTTTATTTGATTTTAAAAAAAAAATATTTTTTATAATTTTCTAAGAATTGAGTTTAAATTGTTTTTATTTTACTTTGTGAGGTTACAATATTCTCATTTAATTTTTATTTTGTTTTTAAATATTAAAAGAATATCTTTTTATAACATAGTAAAGCATTTATTTTTTTAAATTAATCATTGTATATTTTGTTTAGTATGGTTTATTACTATTATCGCTGGCTACATTTTTTTTAATCATATTAATGGATTAACGAGCCAAGTTGAATTCATTATATGAATCTCAGTTTTGTGTGTTTTTTTTTTTTTTTTTTTTTTTTCATTTTTTTAAAACCACTAGCAGCTACATAGTGCAAGTCAACAATCTGGCTAGTAAACTAGAATCCCATTGGTTAGTTAGAGAAGTGATAACTCGAAGTGTAGAAGAATCTTTCCTTCGCAGCGCGTATGAATCATCAAGGAAGCGGGGGCGTGGCGTGGCGGGGTTCCTACTCGTGAAAGACACGTCGTTGACGCGCATCGACAAAATCCAGCTTGTAAGAATTTCACGAGAACACGTAAGAAAAAACGACTCGTTGTACGGACAATGCTGTTAGGAATACCTCACTCCCGTATTGCGTGTCCGATGTTGTTGCCATTTCAATTTTCAAAATTAAAATATAGGAGAATCAATAAAAAAAAAACAAAGCTTTAACTAACAGGACAATTCGTTGAAAGTATGTAGCTAATAAATTTAATACACGTGGAGTAATCTCTATATATTATCACCACAGCTATCATACTCAAAAAAAAAAAAAAAAATTCATAATTTATTTATGTTAGATGAGACTCTTAAGAACCAGATTTTTTTGTGGAAATAAATTTACGTATCTTAAAACGGCTAGGATTTGAAAGTTGATGCACTGTTAGAGGGTGTTTGGAAGTTCTTTTAGAAAGTGTTTTTGAAAAAAAAATATTTTTATTTTTTATGTATTTTTTATGTGCTGATGTCAAAAATAATTTTTAAAAAATAAAAAAAATATCATGTTGATGAATTTATAAACGAAAAGTACTTTCAAAAGCAACCACAACCACACTTCCAAACAATCACTTAATCTTTTTATTATTGCGTTTTGATTTTTTTTTAATTTTATTATTTATTTTAAATTAAATATTTTTGATTATTTTTAGATATTTTCATTTTATATGCTAATATAGAAATATTTTTTAAAAAATAAAAAAATATTATTTTAATATATTTTTAAATAAAAGATAGACGTGAACAGAATACAATGGAGTAGTTAATCTTTCTTGTACCATTCCTTTGTTTTTATTTGCTTGTTTTGTTTATGAGCAATAAACTATGGATAAATATCCATTAATTCTATATATATAATAAAAGCTGAAAATTCAGTGGGACGGTGAGAGAGACAGCTGGACAGTGGCAAATCTTCAAGGGGTGGCATCTGGCATCTCTTTCCTTTTGCCTTCTGTATATCCTTTGCATTTATTTATTTGTTTTTGTCTTGGGAGTTAAGTCCATGTTTGTTCATCTTAATATGGTTTGTATTCAAATATTTTTTCTAGCAATATAATTTAAATTAAAATATTATATGCACTAATATGTCTAATTAATATCCTTTTATAGTGTATATTAATATATCTTAATATATTATTTCCTATATAAATATATTAGTAATTCATTATTTTTCTGATAATATTATATTTTAAAGTATTTTTTGACACATTAATGTCTATATATAAGAAGTAATAAAGTATTGAGTCACTTTAATTTTATGGTTCTTCACCGAAAGTATTATTTTGAGTTTTCTCAGTCTAAAATTTATGTTTTTTTAATTAAAAATTAAATTTTATTAACTAGTTTTTCATAATATAATAATAATAATAATAATAATAATAATAAGACTTCTCGAACAAACACTGTTTCATCATCCTTCACATTGAAGCAAAAACGCCAAATTATATTTGGAAACACAGACGATAGTAACAGTAATACACCATTCACAGTCATCCAATCACAGCCCACCTGCCACTTCCCTTTCCTCTTCCTTTCAGCTTACCTCTCCCTCTCTCTCTCTCGGTCGGTGCAGAGCTTATAGCTAACACTAAACTTGCTTTTTATGTGAACTTGTAATATAACCTTCCTTCCAATGATTCTAAGCTTAACCACCATCACCTTCTCTCTCTCTCTCTCTTCTTCTTGCAAACTTTCCCATCTCAAACACAAATTTTCCTCTCCATTCCTCCCTTTTCCTTCTCTTTCTCTCCCCAAAATATTCTCATAAAATCCAATGAATTCATTACATTTCTCTCGTGCATACACTCCATTTCTCAAGCTTCCTTCTTTCTCCTCAAAATCTATCTCTCTTAATTCCAGCTAGTTGCCTCACAGAAAGCTCTCTCCTTTCCCTTCAAAACCTCTATCTCTTACCCCTCCAAGCTCTCGCTTTTCTCTTGAAAGCTCCACTCTTTTCCAAATCTACAAAAAAACCCACCTCACAAATCCCTCTCCAAACCCAAGATCAACCCAAAAAGATGTCATTGTGTTGTGGAGTAGAATCCGTAGTTATACTAGGCTTCGGTCGCTGGGCTTGGAAGCGTTGCACATACATTGGTGCTAATGACAGTGCAAACTGGACCTTGGCAACCCCAGGAGAGTTTGAACCAATCCCTCGCATGTGTCGTTTAGTTCTTGCTGTCTACGAACCAGATCTTAACAGCCCTCGATTTCCTCAACATGGTTACCGCTTAAACCCAGATTGGGTTATCAAGCGTGTAACTTATGAACAAACACAAGGGCGTGCCCCTCCTTATATAATTTACATAGATCATGATCATAAAGAGATTGTTTTGGCGATTCGGGGATTGAATTTATACAAAGAGAGTGATTACAAAACGTTGTTAGATAATAGGTTAGGAATGCAGATGTTTGATGGAGGTTTTGTGCATCATGGGTTGTTGAAGTCTGCTGTTTGGTTATTGAAAGAAGAAGGGGAGATATTGAAGAGGTTGTGGGAGGAAAATGGAAAAGTGTATGGTATGGTTTTTGCTGGACATTCTTTAGGGTCTGGCGTAGCGGCTTTGTTAACTGTTATTGTAGTTAATCATAGAGGTAAGTTAGGTGGGATACCTAGGGAGAAGATTAGGTGTTATGCTATGGCTCCAGCGAGGTGTATGTCACTAAATTTGGCTGTTAAGTATGCTGATGTTATTCACTCTATAATTTTGCAGGTGTGTATGATTTGTGTAATTTGATTGTTTAATGTTTATTGAATTAATTGGTTTTTGTGATTTTGTTTGATTTGTGATTCCAATGAAAGCTCCTAGCTTTTGACTGTTATGCGTGTGCTTTTTCTGGTGCTTATTTGTCAAAAGTTTGATTTATGTTGAGTTTTTGCTGATACGATGTTTGAGGCTGGGTGTGTTTAGGGACTTCTGCAGTTAATATCGTTGTAAGAGGTGATGAATATTTCATTTTTACTATGATGCTTTCGTAGTATAAATGCCTGGTAACGCAGAAGCTATTGATCTGGGTTTCAAATTGTATGATGGGTGACTTTGGGGCAAAATAACTGATGATTGGTTCAGGTAGTACTTTGTCGCCCAGGCAAATAAAATGAACAAAACATCATTCTCTGAGCATGTGCATGTTAATCAAACCATATTTATGTGAAAGTAGCTTAGATTCTAGTACTTGATGTTTATGTTATTTATTGAATCTGTAATATAATAGTGTATTAATTTGCGTGGGTCAATCTATTTTAGTGTTGAAGGCACAAAATTGATACAGACTTATTGTTCTTTTCCAGGATGATTTCTTGCCAAGAACAGCTACTCCATTGGAAGATATCTTTAAGTCAATCTTCTGGTTGGCGTTTCTTAATTTTATATCATCATAAAGTCTATGTCGCCTTTCATTTTGTCATACAAATCCTCACCCCCATAAACTTAGTGTAGTGGGTTACTATTATTATCTCTTAAACCAGGTGTTGATCCTTTGGACAGCTTGCCTTGCTTGTTGTTTTTGGTATGCTTGAGAGATACCTTCATTCCAGAAGGTAGAAAGCTTAGAGATCAAAGAAGACTTTATGCTCCTGGACGAATGTATCATATTGTAGAGAGAAAATTTTGCAGGTACATGTTCAATTTATCAGTTTTGTTGACTAAATGCATTAGCCTACCATTTCCCTTAGGCATTATACAAAACTTGCAAATAATCACATGCATAACTTGCAATTTGATTAGATGTATAGATCACTGTTAGCTTCTGACATCCTGTTATTGCTAATGTAGTCTTTACCTTTAGAAAATATATTAACTTCTATTGTTGCTCAGCCCTTCTTATTGTGTCTCTCTCATTAACACAGTCACACACACAAACCGCCCATTAGATGGTCTGTTTCTAGATGTTCATTCATCAACTTATAATTAACACGATCAGGTTGCCCAGTCAATTGATTATAACATGATACAAATGCAGTTTAATCATTCAGCTATCCAGTTTTGTGAGCCTCCTTTTGTTTATATAGTGTGCTTATCATCCTTGGGTTAAAGTTGACTTGAACTTACTATAATCTCCCTAATTTGGTGTTTGATTATCAAAGTTATTTCTCTCGTGAGAGCATTGGTGGTATAATGCTTACTGAAAACTAATTGTCCATGTCCTTAAAACTATGTCCTCATTCATGTTGTCACAGATGTGGGAGGTTTCCACCAGAGGTCAGAACTGCCATTCCTGTAGATGGAAGATTTGAACACATTGTCTTATCATGTAATGCCACATCTGATCATGGAATTATTTGGATAGAAAGGGAATCACAAAAAGCCTTGGAGGTAAACTCTTGCTTTTGCTAAAAATTTTATGTGCCAGTTCATTTACAATCATCTTGTAATTTGGAGCAGTGAATAGAAATAAATAGTTTTACTGTCATACTGCAAAAGCGTTTTTACCTGCTATTTAGCCATTTAGTTAGAGTGCATGCTCGTTTTTTTCCGATCCAAAGAAAGGTTATTTGGATAAAGCATTTCAACCATTTGGTGATGTATCTTCTCTCTCCTTTCTCCATCACAGAATCATACATGCCCGCCCATGGCTTATACATACATCATTGTATTTTAACTGCTACTCTAATGCTTTTCTGCTTGTTTTATGCAACTCTGATTTCTTATACCGTTTTCTCCTTGGGGACAAACCTCCCCACAGTTCTCCCCACTAACTCAAGTCAGGGATATACATCTTGCGCCACAGGGCATTGGCATTTCTAATCTCTCTGTTTCGTCAGTCTTTTATTTAAACACTGAGATTTTGTTGTAGTTTTACTATCAACTGCCTGTAGCCAGTCTGAAAGGAGCATATCCAAGATTGCATAAAATTGCTCCCTGGTTATTGATAACCGTGATTGTGTCTTGAAGTAGCACGAGGGGATAAATTTTTGTTTTGCCCTTAAATTTCCAGGGCTCAACTTCTTTTTCTGTTGAATACTTAATTGGCTATTAACAATATTATTTTTTCACAGAAAATAAAGGAAATCAATTCTGAAACCATCACAACTCCTCCGGGTGTACAAAAATTTGAAAGGATGCAGACAATTGAACAAGAACACAGGGATGCATTGGAAAGAGCTGTCAGTTTAAATATTCCTCATGCTGTGGCCACCGCTGATGCTGAACCCTGCATGGATAATGGAACAGTGCCTTCCCAGTCCGAGGGTGATCAAGCCTCGAAAACTAAATCTACCTCTGGTGGTGGAAAGACAAACTGGGATGAACTAGTTAACAAACTTTTCAAGAAGGGCGAGTCAGGACACCTTGTCTTAAACAGAGATTTAACTGCTCTAAATAACATTTCTGTTGTTCAACCTCCGTGAATACACTTGAATCTTTCTTTCAACCTCTTAGTACAAACTTGTTTGTGTATCTTGTTGCCATAATGCCATAAAACCCCTGGTTTGTTGCAACTATGCGAGAAAATGGAAAATGGATAATGTCGATACATTATCTTGTGATTCTTCATGTATTCTTCTCGCCCGGAAGGGGCTTTTCATTAGATCCTGCAGCTATGTTCTGGTTTGGTTCATGCTATTTGTCATTCACAGTATGTGAGATCTTGCCTAGAGTTTAAAGAGAGAGAACATAAAAACCCTTGCAAACAATAATCAACCTGCTGCTTTCAAATTGTTGAACTTGTCATTATCAATCAGTCGAATGTCTCATGCATCTATCTACCTTGAAGGCATTACATGAGCAAGCAAGCAATAGGTGACTTGTCAATCACATAATACTCTCTTGATGGGAAGCAAAAGCGTTAAAGAATTCAAGTTTTTCATCGGCATTCCTCGGTTTCTCGGAAGAAGACTAATCAACTGGAATGAGTGGAAATTGTTTACTGTACTGCATAGCCATGAATGTTAACCATCCTACCACGTTATTATGCTATATAGCTACGAGCAGAATGAGCCAGTAGTATTCATGATATTGTCATCCATGATAAGTTTTCAATGATTATTTATACATTCTTTAGTTGTTAAACAAGCTGTCTATCAGGCAAGTTTGTCTTCGTAGCACACGTGTCTCGTCCAACATAACAAGTGAAAGGATTTCGGAGCATGGATCACATTTATTAAAACCGACTGGCGCGAGGTATCATCCTGCAACACAACTGTGCTGTCTCCTGATTCAAGCCGGTGTAAGAGAAGACAACCTGCAATTGACATGATTGACCCAACTAAAACCCGATTAGTTTTTCTTAAAAAAAGAAAAAAAAAATTGGACCATAAAACCTGCCCAAGCCAGGTTTAATAACCATGGCAAGGATGCCCCCCCCCTTTTGTGTGCAAATAAACAGGTCATGATGACTCTCTTAAGCAAGAATTAGTGGCCAAGCAAGGATTCTTAACTGAAGTTCATATTAAAACCAATCAGTGAAGGACATTGAGAGATCAAACTTGAAATTAAAAATTTAATTCCTTGCTTCGACTTCCGATTTTAACATATGAACGCTTGAATGTTCATTACCATGTTAACAGTATATACAGATAAACATAAATAAGGAACGGAAAAATGAAGATGGTTATGAGTTGAAAAAAGACAACCAACATTCTCATTTACAACAAAGCTTCCAGATATAGTGTTAAAAGTCACGAAGCTGAAAGGGGAACAACCACCCATCACTGCAATTACCATAAGTTTTCTAACAAAGATAAACACCAGCTGATACTATGATGTCTAGGTTAACAACTTTCAAATTCACGTCTGCATGGCTTCAGCATGATAACTTTCCAATTCCTTATCCAGATCATCTACCGACTTCTCAACAGGTTGTTTCTTCCCACGGCCTCGTCCTCGACCCTGAGCACGACCACGGCCATTCCTCATACCATTCCTTGGAACCCCACCCCCACGACGGCTCTGACTGCATTGATTCAGCAACACATCACATTATTGTTCATAACAATATTAACTCAAACATAATCCACACCAGAAGGTCATAGAAATGCTGATGTTAAAAAAAAAGCCATGGCAGGTAACATGAAACAAAACAGTTTCAAGCAAACCTAAAATTGACTCCTAAAACTAATTGTCAAACGATATTAAGAAATTGAATCAACAAGCAAAGCAACCACATCTACAGTCAGTAAAGCTTACCCAGGACCATGAGTATTCACAGCACCACCACCTCTTCCACGACCTGGTCCAGGCCTGCATAATTTTCAAACTATAAATGGAAGTGTACCAAAAATACAATTAACACCTTCAGGAAAAAGCTTCTAATCAATGTTGTCTATCACCTTCAAACATGAAAAGTGGCAATACATGAAAGATGCTCATCATGTTTTCCAGGATTCCAGCAAAACAGCTGGCAGACATTCACATAAAAAGCTATTTTTTCATTGATAAGCTGAAGTTACCAATCCCTTATAACATCAGCAAAATCAGCCACAATTATTTTGTCTAAGAAAACAGAAGCTACCCATTAAAATGGTGAAATGTTCTACATCAAACTTCTGGAACTGGTATCTTGCAAATTCAACAAGTGACCAGCAAAAGCCCTAACTTCCCATAGAATGGCAGATTCGGATAGAGAATGCAAAAAATTTCAATCGACCTCAAGAATCAAATCACGAAAAGAAAGACAAGACCAAAACCACATACGTCATAACAACAGTTCTCTTCTTCTTTCCATTTGCTCCAGTAACATTCACTCGAGCTGAAATAGGGACCTCAGGATTGGAACCCACAATCTCAATCTTCATAGGCCTTCCATCTAAAAGTACATTGTTATACTTCTTAAGAGCAGAAAACGCATCACTTCTTCTGGTATACAAAACTTCAGCTGAGCCCTGTCACCAAGTGATCAACATTAGAAATTCCTATCCTGAAAGAACACTTACAAACCAAAACTGCAACAGACAATAAGAAGTTTAAGGGTCACGGTTATGGATCTGGCAGCAAGTCAACAACATTATTGCCCACTAAACAATCATGGTTAAGGATTTGTGAGGTGGACCAAGTGAATGATTTAAAGCAAGGCACACACGTGGATCAATATCTTGAGGCACCATATACAATGGCCAGTAGTATACATATGATTAAACAATCTATGCATTTGCATTGAATAACCTGTTTTATTAAACAGCTATGGACATGCTTCTTGATCTTAATAACACTAGAGTGCATTTGGTGAGGAATAAAGGACTTCAATCATTACCCTAACAACGATCATGTAGCTAACAATTGCCCCAACTAAATGCTTGTAGCATTTAACATCAATAAGTTCAGATATTAAGAAAAGAACTTACAGTAGAGCGACCATTTTTGTCATAATGAACAGCGAATCGTTTCAGGTCTCCAATCTCTGCGAAGAGCTCCTGTAGTTCCCAGAAAACTAGTTTAGAAATCCATTACAGCACACAAAGCATCTATGATGAAAACATACAGCTTAACTAGTACCCTTATGTCTTCATTGGTCACACCATAATCCAAGTTTGAAACATATAACTTGGTTCCAACCTCCAATCCTGTTATCCCTGCAGCTCTAATGCTATCCTCGAGCAAATCATGCTGCCAGGGCAAACTCCTAATTCTGCGAGTAGGCTGATGACATCAAATAGAACATGTCAGCTTATTTCCATTACAAGATCACCATCTTCAACATCAATCTGTTGAAGAAATTTCCATAAGATAAAAAGCAACTGCAGTTTAGTTAAAAGCTCAAGCAACCATGTGTCCAAACTTCAGGATGTTGAGTTAATAGATGGAAGGTAGGAGTGAGGAATTCGACCCACTGCGTGCAAAAACCAGTGCTTTGATATAGGTGAGAGCTCCAGTTCTGAAGTTAAGCGAAGGAACTCCTTTGCAAAAACACCATGAACTAGGAGAGATGAGATCTCGCACCGAACAAATTCCAAACATAGCAAGAGAATCCATTCCGTCTAAACAAGTGATAACTATATAATATGGATTATATAGAGGTCTAATTGTTAACTGACATTATGTTACTGGTGTGAGCTCCAATCCAAAATATTCACCTAATGAAGCCGGGAATAAAATGCTAGGAAGTAGCACAATAACTGAATGTGAACCAGAATGACTTCTGACTAATGTCATCAGATCTGTGGCCAAATCCATGATATATAGTCCCACAACCCATAAGTACAACTAAATCCCCAAGATAATGTTATAAATGCTACAAGCTGTAATGCTTTAGTGGATGGGGCCAAAATGAGCTTCTCCATTAACAAACAAATATTAAGATCCGCTGCATTTTGTCTTTCTAATTTTAGAGCATAATAGAGATCCCTTGCATTTGGATTTCATAGTCCTAGAAGGTTCTGAATCATATGCATAGACCATCCACAGTTTTGAGCTTGCCTTGGCATTTGAGTATTTTGGTGGCCGAGCATTCACTGAAAGAGGGCCTCTACGAACCGCCCCTGACATCCTTCCATTATTAAAGAACCTACCAGGTCCACGGCCACGGCCACGGCTGGCCCTACCTCGTCCTCTACCTCTCTCTCTGCTTTTCTTTATAATGTCATCAAGAGACATATCCACAGTTGTAGCCATTGAAATTGCAGCAACAGTACAAAATTTTTTTTGGCAAATGTGTAGCAGTAAACCTGCAATATGAAGATACAATAAAATAAAAAAAACAGTGGAATGGTCAGTATCAAAACTTTGGCATAATAAAATGAACATGAACACTAAAAAATATCACGCAGAGCAATAGAATCCACATTGATCACTCAAAAACATTATAATCATGAACTCGCAAACAAAAAAAGCCCAGAAACTTAGCAAAATGCTAGGTCAAAAATATAAAACAAACAGATCATAATTAGCATGCCAAGCTCCTCTTTCTTAACCACAAAAGAGCCAGGGTAAACTGCTTCTAAGCTTTTAGACAAAAAAAGCAGCGAAAACCACTTCAAACTTTTGTCAAGTATGTATTTTAAAAACTCAAACACTCGGATTAGCACATTACCATTAAAAAATTAACAAAAAGCCCTGATCTTGGTTCTCCCTTTCCACTCAACCATCTCATGGGGAATATAAAGATTAGTTAAATTCGGATCATGCACTAAGCAAAACAGACAAATAATACTTTCAACAAAAACAACTACGAGTCTAGATTTTTTTTCTTAAAAAACCATACTTTCAGATCTCTTAACAAACAAACATGACCTACATAACCATACATCAACAAAACCCTAACTCCTGCCTGTAAAAACTGAAATAAACAGAGCTCGAAACCAAAAAGAAGAGGAAACTTTCAGATCCGTAAATAAAGTCAATAACTTAGTCAACGAGCACAAATCAAGACCCCTAGAAAATTCGAAACCTTAAAAACAAAAGACAGCACAGGAAAGGGAGAATACCTGGAGAGAATCAAAGATCGGGAAGAAATGCGAAGAGATATAGAGAGAGGAGGGAGAGATGTGAATTAAGGGTTTTGAGGGGGGATTTTATTGAGGTCTGATGAATACTAGGGCTTTTTAGTGGGATTTTTTTTTTCGAGGAAGGCGGTGTGTTTGAAGAGGAAAGTAGAAAGGAAGAGAGAAGGGAAGAGAGACGCAAGGTCACGCGTCTATAACGTGGGGTGTGCTTTTGTTTTAGGGTTTGTGTCTTCAAGGCCCATTATATCAATGTTTAAATAGGCCCATTATATCAATGTTTAAATAGGCCCATGAACCTAACTAAATCTGTCTGGGCTCTAGCTGATATGGGCCAGGCTGACCGAAACTGTCTTCCCTTCCTCTCCCACTCGTCTCTCTTCGTTGAAACCACCAGGACCAGAGCGATCCAAAAAACTCCCCCCACCCTCTCAGTCGCTTCTCCTACTTCATGCTCTAATTCTCTGCTGTAGGGTTTTTTATTTCAAAATTCAAAACATGGAAAACCCTAGATTAGCTCTACTCTCTTCTTCCTCCCCGAAATTAGTTATGGGATGCCCAACTTCCCTCAAAAACCCTACCACCCCTAAATTCTCCATATCCACAACCAGGCCCTCTCTTCCCTTCTTTCTCAAAACTTCCATAACTGCTTCTCATGCTTCAAGACTCTCCATTTCTGCCCTTGCCAACTCTCATGGTCACAGTAGAACCTCCAAAAATGGTAACTCTCAGTCATTTACGAATTCGACATCAATGTCTCTTCCTTTTTATGATTTCATTTGTTGATTCTGTGTTAAAGTTTGCTTCTTTAATGATTTTGTTTGTTGTTTTTTGTTTAATTTTGTGTTCTAATGTGATAGGGGAATTAGGGAGTGAATATTTTGCTAGCATTTCTTCATCAAGTGGAAAACAAACACTTTCTGTAGGAGTTAATCCACAGCCAGTGTCGCCACCTCCTACGCAAATGTAATGAATTGATTTTCGAGCTTTTTGCATTTAGCAAGGCATTCGTGTACACAAGTTATATTGGGTGTTCTTTGTTTTTATGTGTGGATGGATGTTTATTTTGTTTTTTGATTGTGTGTTTGTAGAGGATCACCGCTGTTTTGGGTTGGAGTTGGTGTTGGGTTATCAGCAATTTTTTCATTGGTGAGAATCACTGGTTTATATGCACTTTTATCTATTTGTCAAGGGTTTTTATTTTCTTTCTGGGATGCTGGGTTAACGTTGGGTTTTATCAAATGTACAGGTGGCTACCAGGGTAAAGGTGAGTTTTGTTTTTTAATCTCCTGCAAGGTACAAATGTCTGCGTTTTTTGCTTAATTTTCT
This sequence comes from Salix caprea, assembly GCA_964035475.1. Classification (NCBI taxonomy): domain Eukaryota; kingdom Viridiplantae; phylum Streptophyta; class Magnoliopsida; order Malpighiales; family Salicaceae; genus Salix; species Salix caprea. The sequence goes on from OZ037745.1 coordinate 8,872,420, forward strand.
GTTCTTCTTACTGAGCAACTTTGCAATGGGATGGTGACGGGGGAAAATTTTGTTGATTTTGTAGTACTTAGTTTTTATTTATAAAGAATCTCAATGCAATCGCCATTTGTTGTGACATTTATGGAAAAATATTTGTAGTTAGGAGCTTGTAAAACTTAAGCTGTGGAAATCAGTATGTCATTGACTGATGTTTCTTGAATAGTAGAGGCTTTGTAGCTTCAAGGTTAACTTTCCCAAATCTTGGCTATGTCAAACATTTAATTCCCTTTTCATCTCCTGACTATATATCAATTTATGTGCTGTAGAATTGGGATTTAAAGTAAAGGTTGGGGCTGAAAGGTTTTTTGTTCACTTAGGATCGGTTGTTGAGTGTTTTTTTACTAATTATTTATGTGTATAATTTTGTGCGGTGATAGATTTTATGATGGTGATTTCAGTAGGAAATATTTACACTCCAACAAAGGTTAAACACACTCCCATTTACTCCATTTTTTCAAGATGACTATAATACCCATTGAATATATATATATATATATATATATATATATATATATATATATATATATATATTAACATTTTTGTAACTGTAATAAAGATGCCTCCGGTCAATGATTGTCACCACCAACTCCACCAAATCAAGCCAGCTATCACCACCGCTAATTACCACCATCTCAACCCAGATCAAGCCCTTTACCACCATTCTTAGACCACAAACCCAATTCAACATCTCTGCCCTCTTTGTCCATTATAATTAAAGATAAATTAATTAAACACCAAGCTAACACAGGCAACATTATGAAGATCTGTATAGACAACAAGGTGTTTATAGTGAAGATCTAAGTCCCAATGGATCTTGCAATTGTAGGTCTCTCCTGTGAGCTCCAATGGATTTGCAATCTTGCAATAAATTGAAAATTGAGTTTAATGTACTTGAGTTGATAGTGGAGTAATGAAAGGGAGTGCCTTTGGTGGCAGTGGCACCAATGGTGGAATTGTGGAGAGCATCTTGCAATAAATTTTGCAATCTTTGTCAATATTGGTTCTACTCTTTTTTTTAATGAAATTTGACAAATATGATTGATTACTACTGGTTAGTAAATGGTGGTGGTAAAAGAAAATGATGGCTTTTTCATTCTTAAGAGCAAAACTGGAAAACTGAAAGGGTCATGGACATGGAGAGCCTTGGTTTTATTCAAGGGAAATATGGAGAGCTTAGCCTTTTTCAAGGATATATTGGTCCATTTAGTAAAAATAAGTGCTAGTGGGAGTGTGGTTAAACATCAGGGGAGTTTGAATATCAGCTCCCGGTGATTTCATTTTGTCATCCTTTTCAATCTATAGTTTCTTCTAAGGGCAGTGACAAATCCATTTTGTTGGGTGTCATACTGCTTGCAGATTTTTTTTCCTTTTCACCTTTTTCTTGGGCTTAATCACTTAAGTTTGATCTTTGTTATTTCATTCCCCTAGTCTTGCTAGACAGCCTTCTGTAGATCCAACAATGTCACACCTGTGGAATGTAATTAACTCCTATATGTTGTTTTGAAATTTAACAACATTTATTTTCCTCATGTGAGAGTTGATTTGTTCAAAGATCGAGGTCTCCTGCTTTATTCCCCTTTTCTTTTCAACTATTGAAGGTTTATCATGCCAATTTTAAATTAAGGGAATTTTACTTATTTTGAATGAAATTTCATGCTCTTACAGCTGTTAGGTGGTTGGTCTCTTTTGTGGATGGAAAATTAGTATTCCAAATTTTTATAACCTCCCAACCCAGTGCTCTCCTCTAATTTTTCTTTGTCAATGATTTGTTCAATCTGTAGTTTCAAATATTTTGAGTAATTAAATTTGGTTTCACGATAAGTGAAGCTTCTGGCGAGTTAGTTTTTTCTAGTATGTACTACCTACTACAGAACTCTTTTTTTCAGTTCCTAGAGGAGTGGTGTTATAAAAATAACTGCAACTTATGGAATCTACTTCTAAAAAATTGGAGGACCTTTGACCTCAATGTGGGCATTTCCAATGGAACTAGTGGAATGCCTTGACCTCAAATCAGAGGACCTTTAATAATCTACCTCTGACCCCAATTATGTTAGTGGTATGCCTTACATTCTACTTTCACTTGTTCCTTTCCAAACTTCATTGGCTTGATTTCAACATAATTGCTCTTTCCCTATTTATATGACATTTTGGCTGGGCGTTTATCATTTTCAGGTAAACAATGTGCTCTTTGTGATCCAACCAGTTAACCTTGCAAAGAATACAACTAGTCATTCCAATCCTATTTTGCATGTTTCTATATGAGTCCAAGTTTCATATCTTTGTCCAGAAATAGCTACAAATAGAAACATCAGATATTTAACTTCAATAATTTCTCCATGTTCATCTCTTCTTTCAGAATTATGCCATGCAACAAGCTTTCAAATCTTTGACAGAACAGATGAATACACAAAATAACCAATTCAATCCTGCATTTTCTGCAAGGCCACCTTTTCCATTTTCTCCGTCACCAGCATCACAGCCTTCAACATCACCTTCTCCAGCTTCCTCTCAACCTGCAATCACAGTAGACATTCCTGCTACAAAAGTAGAAGCAGCTCCAACCACTGATGTTGTAAAGGAAAAGGAGACTGGTTTTCTAGAGGAAAGGGAGATAAAGGAGGAGACAAAGAAATATGGTATGACAGAATCTCTGGCTGTGAGTCCAAATCTTGTTTAGGGGTTGTTATTCGGAAGATTGATGACTGGTAACTGGTTATTGAAGTATTGAATTTCCCTACTATTTCTATTTCCTGCTCCCTTTTTCCTTGCTCCCCTGCCTCTTCCTCTATTTCCTTCTCTAGTAGCATCTTAGGAACTGTCAGGTTTTTGATGATGCATCATGCATGCACCCCCACAACTTCAAAACTGATGATACCTTAAGAAATGCTAGCATTTGATTGCTCATTTTAATACTGGACGCTTGCTTATAGGGTTTGTAGAAATTTTCTCCATAAGAAAGTATGATGCAGTCCCTTCTTGCAGCTTTTGTGGACATTTCTCCTGAAGAAACCTCACTGAATACTCCTTTTTCAAGTGTTGAAGATGAAAACAACACAAGCTCATCCAAGGATGTTCAGTTTGCCAAGGAAGTAAGTTTCTATCATTAAAACTTAGCGTGCCATATTCTATTGTCAACATATTCTGAAGTAAATTGTTCAATACTGTCTGTAGGTCTTTCAAAATGGAGCTGCCTTTAAGCAGGGTCCTGGTGCTGCTGAGAGTTTTCAATCTACTCGTAAGTAAAAATTAAACTAAAAATACTCATTATCCTGTATTATTATAGTTCACACTTGTTGGTTTTATGTGCCCTAAGTTTTGTTTGTAATGATGAAACCAGGGATTCATGAATTTATGAAGTTGACTGTAATATCTAGCAGTGTTTTGGTATTCTGGATCTTTTATAGGATCTTCATACACATTTGCTAGAAGAAAATATGAGAGTAGTTTGAAGAATGAACAATCAGAAGATATAAAAATTAGAAAGCAATTATGATGCGAAGATCAATTTCCATTTTTAAAAAGGAAATAAGCAGTTAGTAAAAGTTCTTAGGAGGTGGTGGAACATGTAGTGTGACAATTCAAGATTGATCTCTTAGGATTTTCATTGCTCGTTTTTTGTACATTGATGATTTTCTGTTATTAAATAAATAACTGATATTTATTCAGTATTCTCTGTTATTAAATAAATAAAGCTCTCTGAGTTGATATTTATTCATGGACAAAAAAGCAGGACCTTTGTTATCCGTGGAAGCTTTGGAGAAAATGATGGAAGATCCTACAATGCAAAAGATGGTTTATCCGTAATATAGCTTCTTTTCCTCAAATCAAATCATTTTGTGTTTTTCAGTGTAGTTATTTCAGTATGATGCTGCTCCATTTTCCTGGTATTTCCTTATTTGCATTGAACTTCAGTTGTCATATTAGCTCTCTCTCTTTTTTTTTCATACAAACATGTGGTGGCCTTACTTCCTCATTTGCTTGTCTGACTTACATGTATGGTTAATTGCACCGTAAAATTAGATGTCCTGTTTCATATTTTCTCTTGACTGTTTAATTCTTCTCATATCCTTGCAGGTACTTACCTGAGGAGATGAGGAACCCTACCACCTTCAAATGTAAGTCCAATGTTCATTGATTTATATTTTCTCAAGGCTTACTTTGGTTGTCATATTTGAGAAATCTTCTAAATATGATGCATTATAGACCATATTTTTTTTGTTGTTTAACACAGTTATTTAAATCATCATAGAGTTTAAGTGAATACTTAAATATGAAGGCCACAATTTGTGTAGGTTGTTGGATATGAGTTTTCAACATTATCAGGTCATTCATGTTGTATGTAATATCTTGTCAGTTTCACTTTGGATGTTTGCATGGTTATTTTTGTTTTTTTTCCAGGTTGCCTGCCTTTTTTTGTGGGATGGGGGACTTTACAGACATAATGTCTTACTAGAATGGTTCACTTGGAATGCGATTTTGCTATTACTTTTGCTGTTTCAGTCAATAGCATGGTTTACATATCCTATCCAAATGCAAAATTTAATTATTTTAGCAACTCTAAATTTAGTGTGCGTATTGATTGATATGTTATGGTTTTCTGTGTTGTGCATTATGTAACAGGGATGCTACAAAATCCACAATACCGTCAACAACTGGAAGACATGCTGTAAGCTCCTGTTCCAGCTCTTTTGCAGTTGATTTTGTATTATGATGCTCAATGTTGATTGCTTGTTTGACCTTGAGGATACTTAAGCCTTTTTGTTTGATTCTTTCCTAGCATTTGAAAGGATGGCATGCTGTGGAAATTTCTAAGCTATGGTTGATGATATATATTGCTTTTCTTATTGCAAGCTTTTGGTGGATGTAATTGTTTAAATGTTTTTTTAAGCTATTGGATGTTTTGTTGTAACAAGTTTTTCCCTTTTTTCTCAAGGTTCAGTAGGTTGGTTTTGTGCTGATAAGTTTTATCATAAGCATAGCCAAATTTTAGCCAGTTTTTGATGGATTTAAATTCATTCTCTGTCTTCTTTTTCTTCAGAAATAATATGGGTGGAAGTGGTAAATGGGACAGCCAGATGATGGATTCTTTCAAAGATTTTGATCTCAACAGTGCTGAGGTTAAGCAGCAGTTTGGTAAGTTTGGGATTTGTTGTTTCTGCTATATGTTTCATCATCCAAATGTTCATGATTATGATTTGAGACCATGGGTTTATTGCTTGCCTTCTTGCTACCTCTCTTTTATTTCTTTTTTTATGAGGGACTTATAAACTTGGCTGTTAAAGTTTTTTGGTTATGTTCTATTAATATGTAGGCCCAATCTGCTCAATTTTGCCTCATTATGTTATCTTAGCTTGATCCATTCAATGAAGAATGATTTATTGAATTTTGATGTTTCAAAAATTTCATAAACGAAACCATAACCTTTTTTCAGGAGTTCTATTTCCCTTTTCTCATATTCTTTTTTCTCCTTATCTTTGTATCTTCTCTTTCCATACTCAAGCTTGAAATTAATTGCTGGTATTGTCCTGAATTTGATTGCTCATTTCAGTGGTTGCGCAGTTGCCTCCAAATTTGCATTTAACGTTGAGTTTTTATCAGATTGATTCACCATTGCTTAATGAATTGTGTTGATTAGGGATAAAAAAATGCTGAAGGAAATTAGCTTTTCTTCTTATCATCCGGTTCTCTGGTCATTTATGTATTTCAGATCAAATTGGCCTTACACCTGAGGAAGTAATTTCAAAAATCATGGCCAATCCTGATGTTGCCATGGCATTTCAAAATCCAAGAGTTCAACAAGCCATAATGGAGGTATGTCGCAACTGACTTATAATTAATTTTTTAAAATCTAGAAATCGTATCTCTAATATTTTGTCCATTTTGCAGTGTTCACAGAACCCAATTAACATTACCAAATATCAGAATGACAAGGAGGTATGTCCTATCTCCTCTGATCTCAGACATCCTTCATCGATCATTGAAAATGAAAATTGTTTGTCACTGTAGCTACACCATTATGCACTGGTGTTTGTTTTTTGAAATGTCTAAAGTGTCAATTGTTAGCTGGAGGAATAAACTGCGTTTTGAAGTGTCTATTCTTATGTGGAGCACTGGATTTATGTTTTCCAGCAGGAACCTCATTGACTGATATTTTCAAGGCTAATTTACTTGAAAACTTTAGATAGATTTCCAAAACAATTGCAAATAACATTCTATTGTTGTAAAATTGTTTTCCACATCTTTAACTGGTAAGTCTCCTTTTTTGCCAACCCAATTACAATTCCTATCATGCTTTAGTTTTGTTATTGCACTCTTTCACAGTTTATCGTTTGTTTTTCAAAGAAACGCCCTGGCCTGATAGGGTTTAAGTTGCATCAATTCGATAGATCACTTGAATATCTGAACAGGAGAATGTGGGGCGTTTTCTCTCTGATTGCAGGTTATGGATGTCTTCAACAAAATATCAGAGCTCTTCCCTGGGATGACTGGCTGACCTTAATCTTATCATTCTTGGAGAACCATGGTTTCCCGGGACAGACAATTTGGTGGATTTTGCATGCGGGTAATGGGGGCAATTTCCTTCTAGAATTTCTGCGAGTGATATTCTGGAAAGTGCTCAATTTTTTTGTACAATCACCTTTTAACTTTTTTGCAGATAGGCCACATTTCACTTTAAAATTTGGAAATGTTGTAAAATAATTTACAGCAGAAATAGTATTGCTAATTTTTGTTAAAATCTCTCTCAATCCAACTCACATGCTAGATCGAACTTCTCTTTCAATAGGATAATTGATTTACAACAGGAGCCTTCAGCTGCAACAAATGCTGTTCATTCAAATATCCATCTAGGTTCTCTCTCAATTCATGCTCTGGTTTGTGGCATAACAAGTTCTGGTCATAAGGTGGCCTATATGTTCTCAGCTTCTTTAACCACATGGGAAGTAGGCAAAACACTATTTGGTGATCATATTCTGGACAAAATATCATAATAGGCAGTGACAATTCCTTCGTAACATTGCCATTCAAAGACAAATGAAAAACCATGATTAAAGTTGTTTGCATGAATGATAACCTAGTCAATGAATACAAGAAATTATCCCCCGTCAATCAAGATTCTTAAACTAGTTCGCATATCTATGGAAAGTAAACTTCCTTTTTAGATAATCTTAAGACGCATCTATTCAATTAGCTTGATCTATTAAGATAATGAATTTTCTTAAATACTAATCTCAAATCTAGAATTCATAACTTCAGTGAAGATAATGAGCCTGTGGTGCCATGAATACATGAAAAGATAATGTTAACAATACTTACTTCAGTTGCGTTGTTGAAGAGATTAGAATAGTATACTCAGCTGACTCTTCTCCTTCCCAGGTTTGCTTTGAATTACAGGATGCATAAAGATCCAGTTTCAAGCAAGTTGTCAATACCGTTTCGGTTGGTGTTTTGTTTTTTCAATTGGAATAGAATGTTTCGGCGTGCCGTTTCAGAGTTGTATTATTTATATATATTAATTAAAAAAAAAGTTCAAATCCAAAAATAAAATTATTTAGAATTGTGCAATTTAATCTAAAAAAGAATAAAATGATTTTTCTTAACAAAATTATGAACATGTATAATATTATGAGAATATTATCATCAATCTCGCAAGGTCATTACATTCTCTGATTACTCTGAAAGTTTAACATAATATATATAAATATGCCAATAGACTCCTCGTAAAATTTCATTTCAATCTAACGGTCAGATTAAGAGATATGATTGATATTGTAAAATTATTCATTATTTAAAAAAAAAACATTATTTGGCCGAAACGGAACGGGCGGAACGAAACAGGAACATTTCGACCAATATTTGGCCAAAAAATTTGAAACAGACCGGAATTTAAACCGAGATAAAAACGATATCGTTTTGTCTCGTTTTTTAACTGATATGAAACGTTTCGGCCAAAATAGAACGAAACTGACAACTCTGGTTTCAAGTTTGAACAACACCTTCTATGCACTTTCTGTGCTTCTTCCCAAGATTCTAACATAGATTGTGTGAATTCCACTTTCTGCTTCTTCAACTAATCTTTCACCAGGAGTTGCAGACCTGAACTCAGTGCATTTGCAAAATCTTGACTGAGTACTGATTCCTTCAACAATACAGCTGATGCCACTCTTGCAATGGTTCCTATTCTGCTACTTGTATTAGTTAGATCTCAGATCCTTTAGGGCTTGGACTGAAAGGTAGGTTTTAGGCAGCAAGTTAACGTTGGAGAACAGCGGGGTGCATATACTTTTCTTCTTACATATTATATATTCTTGTCTTTTGATTATTTTTAAGCTCCATTATTCATATTTCATGAAAGAAAATTTATCGTATACCACTCTTGAGCTATGTTGATGTGGGATGAGGTCCAAGAGAATTAAATCATGTTTGTGGTGCTCTTTGTATTGTGATTGAAGATGTCGATAACTTGATATTGTTTAAGTATAAGGAAAACTTAAAGCAACAACAAAAAAATGACCATAATATCGCATTTAAGCATATTATTCGAACACTAACATGTGTTAAAAATTAAAATGTTACAATAGAAGATTTTTTAATTTAAATCTTAAATCAATATTTAAAAGAATATTTGACATATCAAATTGATGTGAGAGATATATCTTTAGTTATTGAACGAGAACAACAACATATTAGAAAATAATAAATAATGATAATAGAATTTGAAATTATCAAATATTGTCTAAGAACTAGCTTGAAAAAAGTTCTAGGTCAATGGATCATTAGGTTAATCAACGAGTTATTGTGTCAACCCAAGTCAATTATTTTAATAATAACTATAACTATATATATATTTTCTTATAATTAACTATATAAAGTTTGGAAAACATTTAATAAGTCAATAAAACCACTAAAATATACCTAATACAACTAATCAATGCTTGTTTCAATTAATGTTGTAGGAGCTTCATTGACTTATTAAATAAACATATTTTTTCAATTTAATTTAAAACTCAATCACCTTAGATTTTAAGTGTCTCTTTGTAAATTTATAAATGTAATGAGATTGTGTTTTATATAATTTCTCACTTGAAAATACATTAAATATAATTTATTTTTATTTTTTAAAATTTATTTATAAGATAAACAAATTTAAACAATTTAAAACTAAAAAATATATTTTTTTAAAAAATCTAAAATGACAAATTAACGGTTCAACTGGATTACCAGACATAAACTAAAATCATGACCGTGCTTACCGCAAACTCTTAACCTTCGTCATACGCAACTCTACCTTTCTCTTGGGTTATAAAGACCATACAGAATCAAGACTTCACTTGCAAGGACTCTCTCCGCTCCTCCACCAAAACCACCGTCAAAATCTCCCCAGTCCCCATGGCTTCTCAATTATCTTTGCTCATTCTTATGCTCTTCCTTTTCAACCTAGCCTCAATTCATGGTAAATCTTCTTTCCTACCACTTTGGTTTTTACATTTATTTTGTTTATAAAGAAAGTTTTAATAATCTGCCCTATGTTTCAGTGACAGGAGATCAGATCATGTTAGAAGATGGGTACATGGTATCTACAGTTTTTGATGGACACAGACTAAACATAAACCCTTATGCAGTTCAACTCAGATCGTCTGATCTTGTTGTCCTCGATTCTTCTCACAGTGTTTTTTACACTCTACCATTTCCCATTTCTCAGGGTAGTAATTAATTTCATTTTACGTTCCGAATTTTTTTTTTTGAAGCATTGAATTGTACATGTGTAATTTTTATAAAGATTATAAGCTTGTTTGTAACCAAAAGTGTTAGCGCCTGATTAATTAACTCGATTTTCTTAATACCAAAATTGCAGACAGCGTAATGGTTAATCGGTTGTCTGGAGAGGGGAAGAATGGTTACACAGATGGAGAACCGGGTTTGTCTCGGTTCAATAAACCAAAGAGTTTTGCTGTTGATCATAGAGGGAATGTTTACGTGGCTGATCAACTAAACCATGTTGTCAGAAAGATAAGCAACACAGGTGCTTGTGATCACATACATCTGCATTGAATTTGGATTACCTTTGCTTGTGTATTGGAAGAAAATCAAATTACAGACACTTGCTTTCTTTTTCTGGTTTTGTAGGGGTGACATCCACCATTGTTGGTAACTACTCCCGGACAGGTCGGCAAGATGGTCCAGGGGAAACGGCAACATTCTCCGGTGATTTTGAGGTGCTTTTTGTTCCTCAAATATGTGCTATACTAATTTCAGATCATGGAAATCAACTGCTTCGCCAGATTGATCTTAAGCCAGAGGATTGTGCATTTGGTCCTCAATCTGGTGAGAACCTGAACATGTTACAATCTCTTACTTCAGGTTCTAGCAGGCCTGATTTATCTTGAACTGAAAACAAGGTTTATCGGGTTTTTTTTTTTTTTTCATGAATCTAATCGTTTTATAATTTACAGTGCTCGGGGCAGTAAAATTTTGGGTTCTTGGACTTGCGCTTTCATGTTTGCTTGGCATAATCATCGGGATTGCAACTCGCCCTTATGTTATCCCCCATGTAATTAGTTACTTATGTTAATATTGTGTTCTTCAAGATCAATCAACTCGGACAGCTTTTCTAACCTCAGTTTTGCAGACAGGAAGGTTTCAGACCCCTTCATCTCAGCAAGACATGGAAGCATTGCCTAATCAATCTGGCGAGTCTAGCACAGATGAGTTGCTACGACGTCAGAAACGCATTTGCTAGTTCCAGTCTTTACATTCTTCTCAAAGAGACTCTCATGGCTGAGTCTGTCTCATCTTTCATTCATGTTCCAGATTAATACTGTGTAGGGCCTAAGGTTTCAAACAAGGATTTCATATCCTTGATGGATTCTGATATAAATAATTGTGTGGTAGGAAAGTCACAGACGTTTGCTACTCAGTTCTTGAAGGATATGATAGATTTTGATGTTTTCTTGCAATTATCAAGCTTCAACGAGCGACATCTGAAGCTAGGAGAAGGGGGTATAGATAGATGTGATGCTTTGTTAGATGGCAATGGAAGGATAGACGATATGATTCAGGCTAACATCATGGGATTCAGTAAGCTGGCCGAAGAGACAGCCCCAGTTCATGTCCCTTTGGCTATGCTAAATCTAACATGATTGGTAGTGACCCAGAATTATGTGTTGTGATGTACATAATCTACCTGATGCTTTCTTTGATTTTTTTTTTGTGGCGTCTTCATCTTGTTGTATTTCTTTTTAATTACAATTATTTCTTTTAAGAAAAAAAAAAAAACTAAAGTGTATTGCAAAATCATAGCACTATGGAGTTTGATATCTGGTTGCTGCTTTCGGTCTCTGTTCTGGTATCTGGAATTGGACCAACAAACCAAGAAAGAAAGTAGGTTTGATAATAAATCTTTTTGTTAGCATGTGTTAGGACTCATATTCCTTACCCAAGGGGAGCATTTTTTTTTTTTAATCTAATCCTATGGCATTGCATTTATTTGGGATTAGACTTGATGATTTGTTTTAATAGATTAGGTATGGAGATCTTGCAATATCAATAAAAAAAAATAGTGTTTGACTGATGTTTGATTTAAGAAAATAAAATAAAATTTTATTTATTTAAAAAAACTAAAGCTTTGGAGATCAAATTTGATTACGAGACAAATGTTCAACCTCTTTTTCTTGCTAGAGCAGGGATTGAACTGAGTGAACATTGAAAAATGTTAAACCCTTTTTGTTATGCTTTGGTTTTTTTTATTGCTTTTTTTCTTCTTCTTAAATTGATCCTTTCACATTGAGTCTTTTTAGATTGAATTTGATTATTTGTATAGGTTGTTTAGATACGGGGATGTCTTACGATGTCAAGAAAAAATATTGGTGCTCCATTAATAATCAGTTTGACAAAATAAAATTAAGTTTCATTGATTTCAAACAATTAAGGCTTATGGACCACATTTGAAACTAAAACAAATTTTTAGCCTTATTTTTTCAAGTCCAACTACTAAATTGAATGAGAAAGGTTAGAGTTGACAGCGTCGTGTGCAAGGCTCACCTATATCTGAATCAAGTTATTAATACTGTTTTGTTTCTAATGAAACGACTAAAATATTTTATACCAGTAAAAAAGAGATAAAATAGTGTTATTTGTCTCAATTTAAATTCTAGTATAAACTAGAAATTTCACCAAATACCAGTTGAAACACACCGGAATCACGCCGGCTGTTCCATTTCAGCTACTAGGAAAAAATCATTTCTTGCATCGCTCATCTCCTGCCCACCTGACCATAAGTTGATGTGACCTGTGATTTATGACTTTGTGTATATATACACACATATACTATTGTTTATGAGATAAATTGAAAATACGAAAATAAAAACAATAAAAATTAAAAGAATATATTATAAAAAATAAAATTGTTGTCAACTTTGATTTTATAAAAAATAAAAATTATATTTAAATTTTTTCATATATATAATTAATTAATTATATATAAACAATACAACCCAAAACAATATATCAAAACACTTCAAAACTGAAATATTTTGTACCAATAGAAAAAACAAAATATCAATCAAAATGATATCAACAATCTTAATCTAAATGGTTTCTTTTTTGGTGGATTATAATAGTCTTGACATGACATTCATTTTTTTATGACGCTTGTATGCTGAAAAACGATGTTTTCATTCTAACTAATCATTTTCATTCTTTCTTCTCATCTTTTTTTTTCTTTTCTCTTCTTGGTTTTCATGTCTTGGTTTATCAAAATTGTCATATTAGGTTCCTGATTTGCTATTTTTAGGTCTTTTTATGTATTTATATTTTTCAATTTTATCTTTCAACATCTAGTTGGTTTGAAATTGGACTTTTTAATTGATTTTATTTTTTATAAAATTATTATAGTCTCATAACCTAGAACATGAACTTGATGATTTTTACCTGAGTTAATTCGAGTTGAATTTTTTAAATTTAATTATTTATTTAAGTGTTGAGAATTGATCTTCATAAGTTTTTTTAATTTTCTTTCTATGAGGTTATCCCTTTCTTATGATTTAGGTTATGGGTTTGGTAGGTTTACCCATGTTGACTCGAGTTAGGTTCTTTTGTTTATTTTTTAATTGATTGTTTTTTTTTTTCATTTTTGCTCTTCAATATTTGGTTGATTGAAAATTGAATTTTATAATTTATTTATATTTTTTCCATAGATTATCATGTTCTCATAACCCAAATCACAAATTTTGAAGTTTAATTAGGGTTGACCCACCAATTATGAACTCTTGTGGCATCTATTGTATCACATCCACTAAAAAATATAAGCAAGGCTTTACAAATTACATTAAATGTATAAAAAATAAAGTTTTATAATTGCACCAATAAATTATGAATTTCTTCTTGATTGATATACAAATTAATTTGAAAAATATTTTATTTAAAGAAAGTACTAAAGGATGATGGATTAACGCATTTAAAAAATTATTATGGATTTTTCATGGAAAAAAAGTGATCCATTGTACTCTCTTCATGAACAAATATAATTGTAAATTTGTCTCTAAGAAGCTCTAAGCATAGGGTGAAGAAAAAAAAAAAAGGGTGAGACTGTGAGTTACTCCACATTAATAAAGGATAAAATTGAAACTTTTTAAGAAGTACTATTATAAAGTTTCAAAATTTAGATATAGAAACGTAAAATTGATGAATCTATCAAAGTAAAAATACGGACATCACTATTTAAAAATATATTTTTAAAAATTAATTTAAAATATATATTTTTAAAAAAACTCAATAAAGAGAGTATAATTAAGTTTTTTTTTTTTAAAAAAAAAATATTACTTAAAACTGTAAAAGTAATAAAAAAATTAATTTAAAACATGTTTTTTTTTTAAAATCTTCAAAATAAAATTTGAAATACACTGCTACACAAGTCTCTAAATTTACAAGTTTTATTTTAAGGTCGCTACATTCCAAACACGGGAATGATACCCGAAGTGATCAACTCCAATGATTTTATTTTACCAGTGATCCAGACCATGAATCGGTTTAGACTACGGGATGGCTACGATAACTACGCCAATAACTGCTTGGTCAATCATTTAAACCCCCGACCTCTCGCGTTCTGTCTCTCTCGCGCGCTCTCTCTGCGACCCGTCCAATCTCTTAGTATAGGCGCACCCACCGTATAACTCCATTTGCAAATAAAAACCCTCAATAGTTTCACGCGCGTCTTATTTTTCCTGTGAGAAAATCTCTGACAACAACAAAATGCGTACAAGGAGCAACAGCAAACAATCTTCAAGTACTGCCATTTCATCTCTTGTCTCTTACAATAACATTAAGTCTCACAATGAAATAAACCGGTGCTTTGATTTCCTTGAAAGTCTTTTTTTGTGGGTGTGTCGTTGTGTAAAGTTATTGAATTTCCTATGAGTTTGATGGGTATTTGTTTAGTTTGAATTTTCTGTTTCTTGATAGGAATAGTTGGTATTGTAGAAAAATAGAGACATGGGTTTTCGTTGGTTTTCATTTTGTGATGTAAAGTTCTGAACTTTAGTTGAACCGAATTGAGTTTTATTGTAACAATGTATAATATGAGGTAGAAGATTGAATCTTTACTTAGTTTATGTGCTCAAAATTGAATTTTATTTGAATATTGGGTTTGGGATGCTTTAAGGGTAGTGAATTTTTATGATATAAAACTGCAATGCATCAACTTGTACCCTTCAATTTGATTTAGACTTGTTGGTTCTGCCCTTTTGTTTTGTCAGGGAAGGAGAGTACAGTGAGTGCTATACGTGATGTAGATTGTGAAAGTCTTGCTGACATGTCAAATGAGGCAGTGGATAAGCTTGTAAGACGTGTGAAGGGGCATGGGTCATCTGGGAAGAAGAAACAAGATAATCGGCTGCAATATGATTCTGTTTCCAGGGTTAGTCTATTTTCCCTAATGAAGCTGGCTGCTTATATTTTCTAGCAATGTTTCAATTGATATTTTATGATAGAGAAGATTTAGCTAATTAAGTTTCATGATTTAGGGAATTTTATTTCTTTAGGGACTTGAGTGGTTGATTTGCTGTTTGCATAGTTTAGATGTAATGATGAGTTTTAAAGTTCTTTGTTCTTCTCATCCCTTTTCCTAGAAAATGAAAGCTTAACTTGGATGATGCACTTTCATTGTGGGTATCAACTACAGCTAACTTTTTTTTTTTTTGCCCTATTTCTCTATTTTACCTTCAGGCAGATAATGGGATAAAAAGTAATGGAAAACAAGTTGTAGATGCAAGAGTTACATGGAATGACTTGGATGCTCGGGGTCTTGCTCAAGATCCTGCCGCAAATGAAAATAGTGAAGTTGAAGGGGGAGGTTTTCGGACTACTTTTCAGGAGAGCGATCAAGAGATGGATGACATAGATTGGGAAGATGGTTCTTCTCCCATACTGGATCGTATAAAAAATCATCCAGGTGATGGCATTAGGGAAGTTACTATTGAATTCAGTGAGTCACCTGACTCTGCTAAACAAAAGCCCATTCGTCGAGCTACTGCTGAAGAAAAGGTGACATTCACTTCTTTCACTAGCACTGCACATGAATTATTTCGTGCATCTTGTTAATGAATGAAAAAGACCACTGCTCTTTTCTTCCTCAGGTATTGGCTGAGCTTGTGCATAAGGTTCACCTGCTTTGTTTACTTGCAAGGGGCAGAATAATTGATCGTGTTTGTGATGATCCTCTCATTCAGGTCAGCTACAATAACTTTTTAATGAGATGTACAATCTAGTCATGATTTTGAGTTTAAATGGGTGTTTGAGATTGATTTTGACTTCCATATCTTAGTCTGTTTGTTAATACTGTATGCATTACCAGCCTTTTGGTTTTCACACTGTCTGCACTGTCTAAAGGTTATAGCTAGAGTTGGAAAGGGTACAGATTATGTTTGATTTGCTAGACTTTGTGCATCTCTCTTCCTCAGACACAAAATGTAATAGTTTTTTTTCTTTTGGACCATCAAATGGTGAAACAACAGATATGTACTGCCATTATTTTCTTGCATCTGAGAAAATCTATGATAATGACAGGCCTCTTTACTTTCTATTCTACCGGCACATTTGTTGAATATATTAGTGGACTCAAAACTTCATGCTAAGGCTTTATCTCCTCTTGTCCATTGGGTAAGTGTATGCTTTACATATATATATTTTTATATATATTCTTCAATAGGAATCAAACCAGCTTTCTTGGGTCATAATTTCTTGACGCTGTATCATAAAATTTGCAGTTTCATAATAACTTTCGTGTTGTAAGTTCACCCAGTGAAAAGAGATCGTTTCATTCTGCCTTGGCATGTGCTCTTGAAGCTCGCGAAGGGACTCTAGAGGAGGTGGTATCCTGATCTCTTGAACTGGATTCTGCTTCCAGATTCCAGATTTTCCTATTTATTTACTTGCATTGGTTGTAAATTTGTTACTTTTATGAGAAAATTTCTTCATGGTGGATTAATCTTCATTTTTTTGTCCACTTTCTGGTAGAAAGTATCAAGCCTTGGGATGACATACTTATCAAACAATTAAAGTTTTTGGTTTGGACCCCTTCTGTTTATTTCTATCATTTTTTATCCAACACATAACTGCAAATTGAATGATATTTTTTGGACGGGTAATGATACAACAGAGGTGGCAAATTACCTGAAACCACAAAAAGGGTTCAGATAGAACATTTGAATAATTTTAGTGTGCAAATCAAAATTTCCAAAGTTGGAGAGGTTTCCTTATACTGGCCACAATTTAATATTCCTTAATGGTTTGACCTAATTATTATATTGGTCATTTTGTCATATGTGAAGCCTTTATAACACAATTGCAGTTCATATTGATTGTCCTTTTCTTTTTGGAAGGATGTAAAAGTTGACAAGTCTTCTTTTCTTGCAGCTTGCAGCATTATCTGTGGCACTATTTAGAGCTTTGAAGCTTACAACCCGGTATGGTGGCATAACAAAATCAAGAACCATTCATTGTTGTGGCGCATAGTGCTTTAGTCACAATTATTGATTTGTTTGTTCCTCTTCCCTAAAAGGTTTTTCTTGATTTATGATGATCCACCATCTTGGTACCCTTTTTTTTTCCCTACAAGATAACATCAAGGGTATCAGAAGCCTCATCAGATATTTCAAACCTTGTTTCTGATACTATCACTGATATGACATTACAAAATGATTGTTTGCTCATCTTAATTGAAGTATGAACACTCAACGCATACAAGAAATCATAACTTAATGATATTATGGTTGAAAACACGGTATGGGAAGTCATTTTGCTTATGCAGGCATTATTAAACCATATGCAAATATGATTACCATATTGAAAGTTTGACTGATGTTTGCATGAAATAAAGGACGTTAGTGCTTGAGTATTGCATAATAATTTAAGCAACTTGTAGAGAAATTGGAGATGACTAGTTGGTGGTTTAGCGCCCCCCCCCCCAACTTGTCCAAATAAATGTGGAATGATAATTAATTTTGAATCTGTCATTTTTTCTGTGACCCCTACTGTGCAATTTTAACATTCTCTGTATAAAGTTTTGTTTTCCTCCCTTTTAAATTTATTGGACTCTTTGGTAAAAAAAAAAAGAAGAAAGAAAAAAAGTTCATATTCTCTACTCTGTCTGATTCGATTTTCATAGTTTTGAATTGATTAGTCATGCTGTAATCTGTGGACTTGCTGGAGGCTGCTCTTTTCAGTCAATTAACTGATGGTAGCCACCAAATTATGCTGTTTAGGTTTCTTGTAGTTTTATGTGCGTGCCTGATTTTTCTTCAGGATAAAATGGAAAATATCTGATATTACAGGCCCTTTAGCCCTGAATGTTATGATTTTGAATTTTGTTTATGAAAACATATATTTATAGTAAAGGTTACCTGTTTCAGATTTGTATCCATCCTTGATGTTGCTTCCATAAAACCTGACGCTGAAACATATGAGTCCTTGAGTCAAAATACGAGTGAAGTGCATAGGGGAATATTCAACACTTCAACGCTGATGGTTGATAGACCGAAAGAGGTTTTCATGTCTCCTAAATCTCCCTCGTGTAGTGAGAAAAAAAATGTCGCTGAAACCTTGACCAAGGCTTCATGCAAAAGTAAAGATAACTGTTCAAGGAGCAAGAAAATTCAATTTAATGATTCTCCTCCTGCTGTTGAACTAAAAGGTAAGATGGTAGATACATTTCCATATGAGACACAAAATAACACTTCTGAAGAATGTGTTACCAAGAAATCTCAGGGTTCAAAGAGGAAGGGTGATCTTGAGCTTGAGATGCAGTTGCAAATGGCAATGTCTGCAACAGCAGTTGCATTTCCCCAAAGTAACATGGGATTGGATGTAAAAGAATTGAATAGTAATTCATCTGATGTCTCTTCTCCATTTAAAAGAACCAGAAAAATCGCAAATGAAGAATCTTCCTCCCAGGGAATCTCGACTGCTCTTGGATCCAGAAAAATAGGATCTCCTCTTTATTGGGCAGAAGTATACTGCGGTGGAGAAAATCTGACTGGAAAGTGGGTGCATGTGGATGCTGTACATGGTATTGTAGATGGAGAGCAGAAGGTGGAAGCTGCAGCTGCTGCTTGCAAAACATCTCTGCGATATGTAGTTGCTTTTGCTGGGCTTGGGGCTAAAGATGTGACTCGCAGGTTTTGAATCCTATGAAATCTC
The DNA here is from genome assembly GCA_964035475.1 of Salix caprea. Classification (NCBI taxonomy): domain Eukaryota; kingdom Viridiplantae; phylum Streptophyta; class Magnoliopsida; order Malpighiales; family Salicaceae; genus Salix; species Salix caprea. Next base: position 8,891,149 of record OZ037745.1, read on the forward strand.
TTGCTTTAAATATATATGGTAGTTCTAAATAAAATCACTTTTAGTCTTGGCATATAGGACAGTAAATATGATCTTTCTGTTTCCAATTGCTAGAGTCTGTATATGTTTGATCAATTCATTAGGTTTTGGAAATGCTCATTGGCAAGATGTGAAGAGGAGACCTATCACTATCCTTTCCTTTTTCCATTTGAGCTATAGTGTCAAAGGCTCTCCATTTTTACATTTAACTTGATTAGCAAATGAATGCACCTTTAGATTCTCTCCAATGAGATTTTGATCTTCTTATATTGTATCTCATGTGGTATGACACCTTGATTCCTGGAGATAAAAGAGCTGTCTTGCTAGATATATGGCAATGGGAGATAAAGTCTTCTTCCTTTTCTTTCCCTTTCAGTGATTGTCTAAAAACCTTTCCTTGGTTTTGTACTTCTAAACAGGACTAGTAGAATGCACACTTAAATTATGTACATGTTGTTTCAAGCACCTTACTAATTATGCTCCGACTCACTGAAAATCTCTTCACATTCTCCAGGTTTTTAACCCTAGGTACATGTTTTGAAAATCTTGCTAGTAAATGCAATACTTGTGGAATGGCTTGAAGAGTTGTTGGAACAATAGTCATCTTTATAGCCATATTTATTACAAAACGATTGCAATGCAGGTACTGTATGAAGTGGTACAAGATAGCATCACAAAGAATTAATTCGCTTTGGTGGGATGCAGTATTGGCCCCACTGAGGGAGTTAGAGTCAGGAGCAACTGGAGGTATGGCACATTTGGAAAAGCCCCAAGCTGAAGCCTCAAATGAACATGAAAATGTAATAGCACCAGGAGTATCTAATCTTCCAATGCCTAATGAACTTTCAAGCAATGTTCCCAAAGAATCTGAGAGTAAGAATGAGGTAGAATCTTCTGGTAGGAATTCTTTTGCTGCTTCTAGAAATACTATTGAGGATATGGAATTGGAAACTAGGGCACTAACTGAGCCTCTTCCCACCAATCAGCAGGTATATTGGTATCAATTAAAATGATCTCAAAGGTCTCTTTGCAAATTCTTGTTTTATAGAACCCTTTTCCTTGTGCAGGCTTACAAAAATCATTCCCTTTATGCAATTGAAAAATGGCTTACAAAGTGTCAAATACTTCATCCTAAGGGTCCTATTCTGGGATTTTGTTCTGGACATCCTGTTTATCCCCGTGCTTGTGTACAAACACTCAGAACAAAAGAGAGATGGCTGCGTGAAGGGCTGCAAGTTAAAGCAAAGGAACTTCCAGCTAAGGTCTGGTCTGTCTAATATGAATATATTGTAGATCTGTTCTTTTATTAGATAGTTGAGTTTTCTATTGCAAATTTTTTCAAATAGATAGCACATTTCCTACAGGTAGTGAAACAATCTGGAAAGCTTAAGAAAGTGCAATTTTCTGAAGACAATGATTATGCTGAGACTGATTCCAAAGGAAATAATGAACTTTATGGAACGTGGCAGCTAGAACCCTTGCAACTTCCCCATGCTGTAAATGGGATTGTTCCAAAGGTGACTTCCTATTATTCTCCTTTTCTCCTAATGATATGATTCGTCCTTAAATTTTCAAAATGATGGGGATTGAACAATTTTCCCTAGCAAGTATGTTACTTTCCTTCATAACAACATTCATGTTTGGCAGTACAGAGATTATCTTTAAATTCTATCACTGAATAAGTTTGTTGAAGAAATATGTATAATGTTTTACGGTAAGATCAATAAACATATGTGCAATCTTATCTAATTTTTAATCTAAAAAGACTGTATAAAGTTCCTCTAGGAATGGATATATTGGGATTTGAGAACTCACCTGAAAAACCCCTCAAGCCACGTTTCATTTATTTTCAGATTTATAAAGCTCCCAACTATGGGTGGTGACAAAATTCTATCAGGACATACAATGACTTCATTTTCAATTGTATTTTTCCACTCTGTACCTTCATCATTTGTCTGGTTGTGTGACTTACAGATATACAAAGCCTTCTTAGGACAGCTTTTAAATGCCCTGTACAATTTCATATGTAGTTTATTTAACAATTAGATTTAGAAGTTATCACTCATTTGGTTGATGCTGCTTCTTTTGCAAATGAAACTATATTTTTATTGACTGTTCAATTTAAATGTGAATTCAGAATGAACGGGGTCAAGTTGACGTGTGGTCTGAGAAATGCCTGCCGCCAGGGACTGTGCACTTAAGATTGCCAAGGGTATTTTATGTTGCCAAGAGACTGGAAATTGATTATGCACCTGCCATGGTTGGTTTTGAATTTAGAAATGGTAGATCTGTTCCAGTCTTTGATGGTATTGTTGTGTGCAATGAGTTCAAGGATGCAATATTAGAGGTAAATAGCTTTCAACTTGCTGAAGTTGAAACTTGTTGAAATGGTGCTATGATTTTTTAATGATTAGTATGATCTTGAAGCCCCTTTTTTTTGTTATATTGGTTATACTTCACCATTAAGATGCTCATTTTGCATCAACTACCTCGACTCAAATTTCTGAAGGAAAATGATGTAACAAGTTGAACGGTGCTTGAACCTTTTCTCAACCTGTTTCAACTTGTTTTTCTGTTTCTTCAGTATGTCCTTTACACATCTGTATGCAAAGTTTTTTTTTCCTTTTTATTCACACTTTCAGACTTCCTGTCTAGATGGTCCTGGTGTCTTCCAACTGATAGCCACATCTTTTGTTTTTTTCTTTTACTTAATTCCTACTCGTTCTAGCCATTTTAAGCGAGAAATTCATAGGTACTTGTCTTCTCTATCCAGGCATATGCTGAAGAGGAAGAGAGACGAGATGCTGAAGAGAAGAAAAGAAAGGAAGCACAAGCTATCTGTAGGTGGTATCAACTTCTTTCATCAATCATAACCAGACAAAGGCTGAACAAATCATACGGGAATGGTTTGTTGCCACAAATGCCAAGCAACGTCCAAAATACAAATAGCCAGTCGGATGTGCACGTTGGTAGTCAGTGCGATACACAACCTCCAGGACGCCATAAAGATGCAAAGGATCGCAAGTTAAATGCTCCATCTATGACTCTAACAGATGATCATGAGCATGTGTTTTTTGTAGAGGATCAGAGTTTTGATGAGGAGACCTCAACAAGGACAAAGCGGTGTCATTGTGGATTTTTGATCCAAGTAGAGGAATTGTAGGACACCCATGCAGGACCTGTACTTGGAATGAAGCATGATGATACTTGAATTAATATTTAAATTGTGAAGCCCCTCGGATTAGATTGTAGGACACAGTGCAGGGAAATTCTTGTTCTTCACCGATTCCCCTCCCCTACCAGTAGTTGTTGCCATGCTGTATGTAAGTAAAGCAGCTCCTGTAAAGTTTGGCTCAGAGAAAATGTAACAGCTTTATCCCTCTTCTTGTGTTGAAAATATGAGCCATTATAAATTTCTTCTTGTGTTGAAAACAGAGGAACAATATCCCCCCCTTGCAACAGCCCATTCCTTTTCATTGTCATTCTGATCTGGCCATGCTAGTTGCCACTGCTTCCATGTGCTATGCAAATATACTCTTCCCAAACGTAAATATTTTTTAAACTGTACTGGAGATTGTCAGAAGTAAGAAATGATTTCGAGGCATACTACGTGTTTGGTAGAGCAACCATGACTGCAATAAAAAGCACCATCGGTTGGAGAAAATTGCTTTGCCCTAGGAGGTGGAGCTACAAAACACTATTCCGAGTCTTGTTAAAAAAAGAGAGACATGGAGTTTATTTTTTAAAATATTTTTAGTTTGAAAAATAATTTTTCCCCATCTTTGGCTCTTATTGCTAGACAAACGAGTGTGGTTGATGGATATAGATTTACGTTCATGAACAGCAAGGTAAGCAATGGACATACTCATTTTGCCCTGAGATTTTGGCCTCCATTTTATTTTGTTATTTTCTGCAAACAATAATAAATATACAAACACATAATACAACCTCTAAGACTACATTTTTCATTTTTTATAGTGCTAACTTAAATATTAAAGAGTTTCCTGTGTCATATGAGACGCTTGTTCTGCAAAAATTCGTGAACTGCTAGCCTAGCACATAATCAACAATATACAAAACCCATCAACCAACCTGCTTAGGAAAGGCTAGATACCAAGCTTGCTTCAGACTTCATAAATAATGTAACTTTTTTCCCCAAACAAAATGGTCATTTCACAGAATAATGATGATTTGCAAGCACGAACCCTGATATAAACCATTCACACAGACACCCAACTCTCTATCGTCACGGTCCCAATTAATCCAACCCACAAAAGATAGCTTTTTCTTGCTAAGACGTCTCATCTAACGAAACCATTGTGATTTTACAGGTTACAGCATTCTATATAAACCACACTTTTGCCTCCATACTTGGCCACATATTTTTGATATTTTGCCGCACTAGGAAAGCATGCGATTCATTAATAACATAGAATTGATGCTCTAGCCAATGAATCCAGGCTCGAGGTTCATTCCAGCAATCACATTCTACTCTCTCTGCTCACAGAAATCATCAATACTTGAGTGGGACAAGGTGTCTAACCAATAGCAAAAACAGACAGACTAGGAACCATGAGTTTGTGCAGACAAGTCTTGTCGAAAGAAAACCACCTGGATCCCCTTGCAAAGTTCTATCCAAACCAGGAGACAGCATTCATCTGAACATGTTAGAATCCACTACATCATTGTTCCTTACTACAAATCAGGTCCGATCAATTTTTCTTAATGTAAAAAATAGTTAAATATTGATAACATTTTTTCTAATAAAAATATTATTCATAAACTTAAAATATAAATGATTTTTTTTAAAGATATTGTTGTGGATAATAAAAAATAAATGAAAAAAAAAATACATAGCCTAGATTCCAACCAAACAAATGCTAAAGGATACCATTAAAAAAATCAATTAAAAAAAAACTTTAAAAAACAATTCAGGTTAACTCGGGCTAACATGTTAAACTTGTGTCTTAGGATGTAAAAAGAAAATAAATACCATGAGACCAAGATAAATCCATAATTAACAAGTTGAAAGAAAATAACAAAGCTCAATTCTAAAACAACTTAATATTGAAAGATAAGATTTTTTTTTCTGAAAAAAAGAAGATTGAGTTGTTGAAGGGTGAAATTGAAATAGAATCCAATTAAAAAAAAGATAAAAAATTGAATTGAGCTAATTTGGATCAATCTGCCAACTCATCACCAAATTCATGAGATCAATATAATTTTATATAAAACAAATACGAAGCCTAGTTTTAAAAAATACTATATTAATAACAAACTCAAAAAAAAAAAAAAAAAACAAATTCAACACTAGTAATCAGATTAGAATATGTATATACAAGGAATTTTTTTTTTTATAAAATTCAATTTTGAACCAATTTATTGTTAAAAGATAAATAAATTAAAAAATAACATAAATCAACTGCAGTTTTTATCATAAAAAACCTAAAACATAACACCAACAAAACCACACAAGTGTACTTTGGTCACTTGATCACCCCTGTCAAATTAATTAGTCTCAATTTAATTTAAGTATATTTATTCATATTATTTTTTATTTATTTATATTATTCTATAACAAATTCATCGTACTGTGTACTCACAATCGTCTAAATTGACTATCATTTATGGACAAGGTTCGACCTGTTTTCAAACAGAGAAAACAGATTTAGCTACAGCGAAAATGCTTCATGGCACCACATTTCAGAAGGCTAGGCAATGGTTTTCTCAGACAAGGGTCAAGCGGATTAACATCAAGAAAAACATGCAGTTATAAACATCATTCTCTACGAAAACTATAATAAACCAAGAAAGCTAAATAATAACAGCTAAAACCGTTCAATTATACAAGAAGACAAGACGCAGTTACATGCACAGAAACACACACCACTGTTAACAACGAAGAACACACACCACTGTTAACAACGAAGAACACACACAACCACCCAATTCTACAGATATGTAGAGAGTAGAGACAACATAGTCCATCAACTGTTATTACCACTGCTGGAAGGAGATGCCTAATTCTGAACACTCACTTCAGTCATAACAGCAGCCTTCACCTTCGGAGGCCGACCCCTTGGCCTTCCACTACCTGCTGTCATCGGCACCGCTGTGGTGGCTGCAGGTGTTCCGGTTATTCCTCTGGCCGGCCGCGCCATCTTGCGTGGCCTCCCTCTTGGCCTTCCAGTCCCCGCAGCAGTAGCCTTCGGCGGCTTTGGTGGTGCATTTGGATCCTTTGGTGGACGACCCCTCGGTCTGGCAGGGGGCAGGTCTGCAGCTGGTGCAATTGGATCCTTGGGCTTTGGGGGCCTACCACGACCGCGCTTTGGAGGAGCATTGGGATCTGGCTTCATGTAATTGTTCTTACAAAACACTAATTCTCCGGTATCCGTCATTCGATTGAGGTGGTGTGAGAGGAGAGCTGTGTTGCCAGCCAGCATGTCCCCGTATTTTGATTCAATGTATTTAGCTATTGATGTCTTGTTTGAGCCGCCTGTCTCATTCAATGCTGCAATGGCTGACCAAATCATCTGGGAGCAATAGGAAAAGATCCATCAAAATCACAAGAACCAATTCCTTGCAAAAGGACCAAAAAGAATACATGCCACCAACATGGTGAAATTGAAAAGCTTGTTTTTTTCAGAACTATGCGATCAATTATGACCTCAGAAATTTCCTTTGGATTTTTTAATACAACATTTTTTCAATAAATACAAGAAAGGGACTAGAACTAGATGTGCTAAAACAAGAGAAAAATGTAAACAAAAGATACAGAACATCCCCTTCCCCTTTGCTTGGAAAATTAAAGCATAGAATACCAGCAGTAAAAATAAGAAATTCAAATGCATTGAATTTCAACAGTAACAAGGAAAATGTAAGAAGAGGATTACATGAAAATGGCTTTTATCTTAAATTTCTTTTTAAATCCACAACTTTTTTTTATGCAAGGAAACACCATCCTGTCAAAGACATTTCATGAGCTCAGGTAAACAAGTAAAATCCTTGTTCTAGGCTCTTACAAGAAATACACGCCTTATAGATACAAGCCACTCGAACTAGACCTACTGTCACAAGTACTTTGCTATCACCCGTTTCAACCCCACTTTCTTAATAAATAGTTAAGTACATAACGTTGGTGATTTAACCATGATGCTTCAATGGCTGTTAAAATTCATCTCAGTAACACCAAAGTGAAACAGTATTTATTTAATTTTACAAGCAGAAAAAGTACTGCAGTTTCTGCATATTAAAAAAAATTGTTAAATACAGTCAAATTTTTTTTTTTTGCCCTTAACAAATAAATGAACAGGGGATTTCAAGGGAAAAGATTTCTTGATTATAATTTTTAAAAGAAAAAAAAACACCTCTTCTATTTCAATAACCCAAAATTTAGCATAAGTAGAATAAACTGAGTCAACAAAAACCAAGCCTAAAAAGTGGAGGCAAAAAAACCAATCCAAGCTTTGATTTTTAAATGGCATAACCAACTCAAAGAAATCAGAAACCAGAAAAAAACTCTTTAATCATTTTCCACCTTTAATGATGATATATACAAAACTGAATTTCCCAGAAAGTTCCATTTTCCCCCCTTAATATGAAAATTCAAGCAGGACCAGAAGCAAAAAAATAATAAATAAAAAACAAGCTTATGAAACACAAGCTCAATCTTATAAAAAAATCTAAAAAAAAAAAAAAAAGGGTCTTTATCATCTTCCTCAGAGACCATTTCTTCCATTTCAAGCATCAACCCCAAAAAAATCTAAAAAAAAACTCACTGAAGTAAGCTACGCCATGAAATATTCAGAACTAAAGATCACAAGAACCGTAAAAAAGACAGAAACTTTTCACCTGTTGTTTTGTATAGAAAGGGAAACTAGTGTGTGATTTAAGTACCTCAGGGTAAGGAGGGAGTGATGGAGGCTTACTAATCTCCTCAGCTGCCATTAAATTTCCAACAAAATAGAGGAAAAGTTTGAAATTTTAAAGTCCAAACTCTTCACTGAAGTAAAATAAGTGAGTCCACACAAAAGAAACTCTAGCAGCAACAACTGCTTTGTTTCAGAATCTTGTGAATTCACAATATCTTCATCTATATTGTCAAAAGGTCATACCGCAATGGTTTTTTTTTTCTTTCTTTATTTTTGGTTTAGGAGAGAAAATGGATGGATGGTTAGGATTGTCTAATGGACGATGATGATCTAACGGATGAGAGCCTGTCATAAGGATGTGACTTAGATTTGATGACGTGGCATGGTGTGAATATTTGTAGTGTTTTTATTGTTTTTTAGTTCCCGAAATTACTTGTTTATCCATTGTTTGAGATAGGTTTTTATTGTATTATCCTCGTCGTCTTCGTGGTGGCATGGATAATGGCCCCCTTGTGCTAAAGACAGATGTACAATGGGATGGTCCCCTCTCTTCTCAAAGAAAAACCAGCGGTCAGAAAATATTTATTAGATAATTTAGTTATACAAGTTTAGAATTAAAAGGTTTATTTTTTTATATTTTTAGACTTGAGTTATATAATTATTAATATAATGATTAATACAAGTTTATATAATTATTAAATTTAGAATTTATGAAATTAAATGAGATGCACGTAAGTTAATTAAGACAATTATATTAATAAAAAAAACCGAATGGTGAGAATTTAGTATGTTGTTTGTCAATTTTTTTTTTCTTTTTAGTAAGCTATTAAATTAATAAATCTTTAAAGATTTTTTTTCCTATGAAACACTTATACCTCGTATATTTTAAACAAATTATTTTCTTACAAAGTTATGATTAGTAGCGTGGCAGGTTAACTGCATTGATCTAGGTTAAAATAATTTTTTAAATAAATCATTTTAAGATTACCCCAAGATAAATTCTTTTCATTTATTTTTAAAAAACAAATTCAGCCTAGTGAGTTTCCATATCGACCCATTAGACTAATTTTGGTTTAAAGTTTAAAAAATAAATTATTTTCATTTACCTCCTTGTGTCTCTAATTTAGAAATCAAAAGTTTAAAGTTTTACTTCAAAAGAAAATATTCGAAAGAACAAAAAAGAAAATGGAGAATTTTTTTAAAAGGAAGACCTTACTTAGGCTTCTTCCTCTTCTTCTTCTTTTTCGTCTTCGTCATCATCATCATCGTCTTTAAAAAAAGAACTTAAATGCACATCATGGCATACCTTAAGAAAGATATCAAATAATTTGGTAAATAGGATATGATTTTCATTTTTCTTACGATATAAAAAGGCATTTTCATGTTAAGAAATTTCTTACACTCGCTTTGTAAGGGAAAGTGGTGATTTTCTATTTCTTATATATATATATATAAAAGGTAAAATGCTTGAAAATAGAAAAAAAGAGAGAAAGAAAACAAGTTTAGTAGTATTTAATTAAATTCATACAAAAACAATTTAATTTAATAATGCTTCCAACAGGATCATTTTAATATATAACCTTCAAAACCTTAATTTTCATGAAGAACACAATATCTATGCATGATGATTTTTTAAGATACAAATCACTGTGGAAACGTTAACTAGGGTAAATCTTTGGACGTTTTGTCATCTAATTATAACATCTATGGGATCAACTCTAAGGTAATGAGCTATACCGGTTGATTTGGAATATTTTTATTATTATTTAAAAAAACTAAATTGTTTTTCTAATCAAATCATCAAATTAATCTCTCAATGCACCAACTCTTGTAACAAAATTTTATCTTGATGATTATATTAGGTAAACTCATTTAGTTAATGTTTATGGTAGTGATTGTAAGCTATTTTTCAAAGTGTTTGTTTTTTAAAAATATATTAAAATAATATTTTTTTTTTATTTGTTAAAAATTAATTTTAATATCAATATATCAAATAATCTAAAAACAAATGAATGTCTATTTTTGGTAACGATAAAATTACTTTAAAACCATTTTTCTAATTTTACTGGTCTTTTCGTAGCTTTTAATTCTAGAATAGAAACTTGTTGGATCACGAAGAGAGATAACTAGTATGCTCATAGGGAAATATATTCAATGATTAATCCAACGTGCCCATGACATGCAGCAATTTCCCTTTCAACTTGAAGAGTATATACGTATACCACCTTACTTATAGAAGGGATTTCTCTATTTTACAGGTCTAGATTCTTGCTAAGTTAGCTAGAAATTGCCACACCAGAGGCTAAGGTTCATCACTATCTATTTACTATAATTGCAATAAAAGCATTGAATTAACCGGTGCTGAGTTGATCTGGGTTAATAGTGTGATGGTAGTTTAGATCAAACTCAGGTTAAATTTTCATCTTTGGTCAAATAAGAAAAGACTATCCACAACTTGGTTGAAAAAACTATAAGAAACTTTGTGTAACCTATTTCTTGAAGTGATCATCTTGTCTTGTAACGTTGCAAAATCCCAGGTCAGAAAAAGAGACAACAGAAACCATGATCACTACTCCAAAGAATGAGTAAAAGAAGGAGGATTAAAACATGCAGCCAAAGAATGGGGCTACTGGATCTTGGTGTTCATAAGATTTCATTGAAGCAGGATGATGTTGTGATAGAATTCTTAATAAAAATTTAATGAAATGTCATGTATTTATAGACCATAAATTCATTCCACATATATCTATCCCTTCTATCACTTTTCTTTTTTGGATGCGATGAAAACCCCACCCCTTAGAAAGCATATTTTGTGGAACCAGATGAGCGAGTAAAACTCCGGTCGTGCTAGACTCTTCTTACAAAGAGTGCATGTCCTGACTCGAACTCGAGACCTGTTATGCAAATCATAAACTCTTTGTCATCACGCCATGTCCCTTGGGACCTATCCCTTCCCTTCTATCATGGGATACTATCATCCAAATGTAAAACAAAAAAAAAGGATAACAGAGAGACAACACTAAGAAACAGAGAAGAACACTGGAAGATATGAACGGAATGAGATGATTTTATTGAGCTGGACTGATATGCTTTATATAGGCAAACCAGTTACGTAAAAATAGAAACTAACAGTTGCTTCCATTATTCTAGCCACAGAATACTAACAACTTTCTATAATTAGCAAAGCAATAATTGAAACTAACGAACTGCAAAAGAATAGGACAACTTTGCTGACTTGATCAGCTTTATTTTGCACGTTTTTGGTGTTGTAATTTTAACATCCCCTCTCAACACCAGCATCTTCTCTATTAATCATCCCGAGCTGTCGACAGAAATCTTCAGACTTATTGCTGCTCAAGCTTTTTGTTAACAAATCTGCAATTTGATCCTTTGTGTTAACATGCTTGAGCTTAATTTCTTCTTGTAAGACCTTCTCCCTGATAAAGTGATAGTGCACTTCTACGTGCTTGGTCCTTGCATGGAAGACTGGATTTTCAGCCAAACGTATGGCTGATTGGTTGTCACAGTATAGTGTGACTGCTGCTTTTGTTGGCTGACGCAAATCTTTTAACAACCGTATGAGCCAAGTACTCTCTTGTGCTGCCATTGCTGTGGCTCGATATTCTGCTTCCGTTGTTGATAAAGACACCGTTGGTTGTCTCTTGCTGCACCAAGTAACTGCTCCCCATCCAAGCATAAAAACATAGCCAGTAGTTGAACGTCGAGTGTCATGATCACCTGCATAATCAGCATCACAGAATCCAACAAGTCTGCAATCTCCATTTTTCTTGTACAGAATGCCTTCATTGAGTGTCCCTTTCACATATCTTAACACTCGACGAACTGCTTCCAAATGTGGCTTCTTTGGATTTTGCATGTATCGACTTAATACACCAACTGCGTGAGAAATATCTGGTCTGCTTAAAGTTAAGTAGATTAAGCTACCTACTAATTGCCGATACATTGTTGCATCTTCTAGGTCCTTTCCTTCGAGAGCACAAACCTTTGCATTTAGTTCCATCGGAGTTGAGACTGGTTTACAATTAGACATTCCAAACTTTGTCAAGAGCTCCCTGCAATATTTCTTCTGATGAAGAACCAGTCCTTCATGAGTATAATCAACTTCTAGGCCAAGAAAATGCTTGAGCTGGCCGAGTTCTTTCATTTGGAACCGTATGGATAAGTTCTCTTTTGTTAAGAGAATTTCTTCTTCATAATCTCCTGTTACAATTAAATCATCCACATACACTAACACAATAGCTATTTTTGTGTTCACGAACTTGACAAACACACTACAATCAGCAGATGTTACTAAATAGCCGCTATATGTTAGGAATTCAGCAATTTTTCCATACCAGGCTCTTGGAGCTTGTTTAAGGCCATATAGCGCCTTTCGTAGCTTGCAAACATATTCTGGATGATCTTGATTCTCGAATCCCATTGGTTGAGACATGTAAATTTCCCGATCCAGTTCTCCATGTAAGAAGGCGTTCTTTACATCCATTTGCCACAAGTTCCAGCTTTTGTTTGCTGCAAGTGCAAGTAAAACCCTCACCGTTGTAATCTTTGCAACTGGACTGAAAGTTTCGTCGTAGTCTAGTCCATACTGCTGAGAAAACCCGCGAGCAACCAGTCGTGCCTTGTATCTTTCAATTGCTCCATCTGTGCGACGTTTAATTTTATAAATCCATTTGCATGAAATAGGCTTCACATCTGTCGGTTTTGGTACAAGCACCCATGTCTGGTTTTGTTCCAATGCAGCAAATTCCTCTTCCATGGCCTTCTTCCACTCCACGTGAATTTGTGCATCTTCAAATGTCTCAGGTTCTGCTGCAATTTCTTCTAATATTGCAGCATTGGCATATTTAGGATTTGGCCTTCTAGTTCTTGTTGACCGTCGAGGTTCAATTGATCTGCTATGCTCTCCTTCTTCCTCACTTGGACGATCATACACACCTGTTTGCCAAGGATGTCTGCTGTTCTCTTCTTCTTCGTCACTTGTTTGGCCTTTGTCCTCAACTGAAATTTCTCCCTCACCCGATTCCAGTTCAAAATGGATAGGGTGGAAGGAGTCTGGAAGAACTGGTTTTGTTTCTTTTTCTGCTGGCCACCATGAAGATGCTTCATCAAACACCACATTTCGTGATGTATAGCACTTCCCAGTCATAGCATCACAACATTTCCAGCCTTTTCTTTGACTGTCATAACCCACAAAAATACACTTCACAGCTTTCTTATCAATTTTGCTACGTAAATGATCAGAAATAAACACATAGCACACACACCCAAAAACACGAAAATAGCTGACCACAGGTTTCATGTTCCATAATTTTTCAAAGGGTGAAAGAAAGCATAACCGTTGTTGTGGAAGCCTGTTGATCACATACGCAGCAGTCTTCATGGCCTCTGCCCAGAAACGTCTAGGGACATTTTTTGCATGAAGCATGCATCGACAAATTTTTGTGAGGTGCCTGTTCTTCCTTTCTGCGATGCCATTCTGTTGTGGGGTGTTGGCACATGTGAATTGATGACTTATTCGATGACTCTGTAAGAACTTGAAGAATTCATCTGACGTATATTCTCCCCCATTATCCGTGCGTAGAGACTGAATATGTTCACCAGTTTCTGCTTCTGCTGCACTCTTGAATTCTTTGAATTTTGAGAATGTTTCAGATTTCTCCTTCTGAAAATATACCCATACATACCGTGAAAAGTCATCAATAAAGGTCACCATGTACCTCATTCCACTGAGGGATGCTTGTTTTACCGGGCCAAACACATCAGAATGAACCAATTCTAATGGTTTCTTTGCTTTGAATTTTGACTCTTCATACGGCAATTGGTGTGCCTTTCCATATTGACATCCTTCACATACCACATCTGTTTTTACTTCAAGTTGAGGAAGACCTTCCACCATTGATTTCTTCATCATCACAGCCAGCTTGGAATAGCTGACATGACTCAACCGTGAGTGCCATAAATCTGGTGTTTCATTCTTCCTGGTCTTATCTATGTATGCAGTTTCTGCTGACATTACATAGACTGATTCTCTCCTCTGACCCTTCATTAGTGGCTCCTCTGTAACCTCAAGATTGTGATAAACTCTCACATCTTGTGGACCAAATAAAACATAATGCCCAGCCGATGTTAGCTGTGACACCGAGAGAAGATTTTTCTTCATACCTGGAACATGGTAAACCTTCTGCAGTGCAACTTCATTGTCACTGTGATGGTTAGAAACCATTGTATTACCAACATGAGCTATTGGTAACTTTGAATTGTTGGCTGTTATTACCACACGATTTCCCTTGTATTCTGTCAAATTCTGCAGCTTCTCCTTATCTCCAGTCATGTGATTTGAACAGCCGGAGTCTACAATCCAGTCACTTTCATAATCAATTTGATCAGACATATTTGTTGTGAAGGCTTGTTCATCATCTTCTCCTGCTATAGATATTGTCTGAATATCCCATTCGGCTTCAATTCTGGTATTAACAACATCACACAAAATCGTTGTTGCAGTAAGAGCCAGTTCATTATTTCCTTCCTCTGTGACCAGTAGTGCCTCTGCATCCCATTCATCTTCAACTTTAGAGGTAGCAACATTACTCTCCATATATTTTTTCTGCAAATTGCAGACTCTGGCCATATGACCTCTCTTACCGCAATTGTAACATTTTACTTCAAATTTCTTGTTGTTGCTTTGATTTTTCCAGCCTCCCATTGAATGGTTACCTTCTGCACCTTGATTTTTCCAGCCTCCCATTGCACGATTGCCTTCTGCACCTTGACTTTTCCAGCCTCCCATTGCACGGTTGCCTCCTGCACTTTGGTGACTTTTGATCTTGTCACCATATTTTTTCATTCCACCATCTCCATATTGCTTAAAGTTCCTGCTGCCTTTGCTGACGTAGAGTGCTTCCTCTTCACTCTTGGTTAAAGCTCCTCCCATTTGCTTAGCTAAGGCTTCTTGTCCAGCAAGCAAATTCTCAAATTCAACAAGTGATGGTTGGTTTTGCCATCCTTGTACTGCAGCAACAAAGCTTCTGAATTCTGGACGTAAACCATGAATGATTATTCTTTTCATCCTGGTTTCACCAATTGGAGCTTCTGTATCCAATTCAGAAATATCTCTACATAAAGTCTTCACTTTATGGAAGAACTTGGCAACCGGAAGCTCACGTTGAGCCACTGACAGCAGTTCACTCTCCAGTAGTTGAAGTTTCGTGTCATTCTTCTTGGAGAACAGCTTGGCAAATGTATTCCAAGCGTCATGAGGAGTTTTGGCATCTCGAATATGTTCCAGCACATCTTCTTCTATTGTAGTTTTCAAAGCAAACATTGCTTTGCCTGCCTTTATCTTCCATTTTCGTAGAGTACCGCTTGCATCTTCAGCCTCTGGTGTATAATTTCACAACCACTCACAACTTCCCACAAATCTTGGCCCTGCATGTAAGACATCATGCATGTTGACCAAGTTTTGTAGTTCTGATTGTTGAGCTTTTTAATCCCTCCAATGACTTGAAGATCACCCATCTCACTCTCTCTTTTCCTCACGTGTTTAGCTCTCAATACTCTCTCTTTTCCTCACGTGTTTAGCTCTCACAAACCAGAAACACAGACCTCTCTTAAACCTTGCTCTGATACCAATTGTAAAACAAAAATGTTACAGAAACAAAATCAATTAGTTGACTTACCTTAGATAGACCGGCATAGAGTGTATATATACATGTGTTTATATGATGAAAGAAAATAGAAATACAAATTCTCTCTCTAAAATTACATGGTATCAGAGCAACGGTCGGCTCAAAGAAATTTCTGGGTTTTGGGTTTTGTTCTTAGAGATTAGGAACAGTAACCTGGTATTTTTTTTTATTTGGATTGCGTCACCTCCGACCCAGGGAGGAGCGCACTCGTGATTCCGGCCAGTACACACAGTTCGGTGGCCAGACGAACTACACATAAGTCTCACGCGTCAATCAAAGCTTCGGGATTCTTCTGATCTGGAGTCAGACGCGCTACCATTGCGCCACAGATCCACGTGTTTCTTCACCGATCAGACTTTCCAAAGTCTCCCATCTCTTTTCGGCCATTCTCAAGTGGCACTCCAGAGTCTCGATTAGCCTGAAAGAACGCTGGGTTTGCTGAGAAGAAAGAACGCTGGATTTGCTGAGAAGAAAGAACAGCGTGCCAGTTGAGGGACTGAGAGGTGGAGCTTGCGAAAAAAAAAAAAAAACGTTGATCACCGTGACAGTTGGTTTCAGAAATCAAAACCAAATTGGCAGGTTCTATCCTTTGACTTGTTCTCTGATTTGTGTTACTGCAAATTCAATTTTTTGGGATCAGTGGTATCTGGTTTGCTGCTGAGATTGAATATTGCTACTGAAATTATTTTTGCTGAGATAAAATATTGCTGCTGGAGTTATTTTTCTGAGATTGAATATTGTTGCTGGAATTATTTTGCTGAGATTGAATAGCAGTTGTTAAAATGACTGCTAACAGAGCTTCTATAACTGAAATAGTGCCAGCAATGTCCAAAATAACCGATCATAAACTAAACGGCACTAATTATTTGGAATGGAGCAAGACAATTAGAGTTTATTTGCGTAGTGTGGAAAAAGATGACCACCTATGTAAGGAACCCCCTGATGATGAAACTGAGAAAAAACCTTGGATGAGGGATGATGCGCGTTTATTCCTACAAATTAGGAATTCTATTGACAGTGAAATTGTTGGGCTCAAGGTAGTTAAACTCGCGAGCCAACTCGCAAACTCGTACGAGTTTACGAGTTGGCTCAGCAAACCTGGTTGGACCGGAAAGAAAAATCGAAACCGGTCAAACTCGATCAAACCCGGTCAAAATCAGGTTAACTCGTAAAATCGGACCGGACCGGTCCGATTTTACGATCCAGGTTTTTTTTTATTTTAAAACTAAATTTTGCACTGATTTACTTAAACACATCTCATATTTATACCCAAAAAAATTTTCCTTCTTATTTCTCATCCAATATGGGATAATTAAAGAAGGAAAACTTAAACCTCTCGGCTGGAGAGGTGTTATAAATCTGGAGACTCTCGGCTGTATTTAAAAGGAGAGGAATTGAGACAAACATTGTGTTTGTCCGATGTGGGACAAATCACAAATCCCACACTCTCCAGCCGAGAGTCTCTCGGCTGTATTTAACTCCTCTCAAAGTCTCAATTCCTCTCCATTGTCTGATGTGGGACAAATGCCCACATCGGACAAATTATATATATATATATATATATAATTTTTGTAATATATATATTAAAAAAATTATAAAAAATATATATTATAAAAAAATAAAATTGTTGTGTTGATTTTATAAAAAATAAAAATTATATATAAATATCATGGAATCACTCTTGAAAATCAGTTATAACTTATAATATTAATAATAATAATAATAATAATAATAATAATAATATATACGGGGGAGGGGTTATAATAATAATAATAATAATAATTAGCATAAAAAATAGTTAGCATAAAAAATAATTTAAAAAAAAATCTATTAATTTAAGATAATAAATAACATTAATTAATTTCAAATACAACAATCATAAAAAAATATACAATTACTTGTACGCCAACTGAAGATTTGTTTTAAATTTGTTAGTTTTTAACTTATGAACTTTTAGGGACATAATTATTTTGTAATGTGTTTTGAAGTTATTTTACATCATGTATGAACCTAAACTAATTAAGTTTTATGTCCATAATTATGCTATTTTGTATTCAGAAATATTTTACAAACGATTTTACGATTTTTCTTCTCACACGATTTTACGATTTTTCGATTTTTGTACGGACATTTCGGGTACGATCTTTCTACGATTTTACGATCCGATCTTACGATCCGATTTTTCGGAGCCCTTTCCGATCCGTGTCAAAATCTCGATTTTGACTGCCATGGTTGGGCTGCTTAACCATTGTGAGTTTGTTAAAGAATTAATGGATTATCTGGAGTTTTTATATTCTGGTAAAGGTAATATGTCCCGGATGTATGATGTGTGCAAAGCCTTCTATCGGGCTGAAAAGGAGGCCAAATCTCTAACCACTTATTTTATGGATTTTAAGAAAACTTATGAGGAGTTGAATGTACTCTTACCTTTCAGTACTGATATTAAGGTGCAACAGAATCAGAGAGAGAAAATGGCAGTAATGAGTTTTTTAGCTGGTCTTCCATCAGAACTTGAGGCTGTTAAATCACAAATTCTTTCCAGTCCTGAGATTGGGTCACTTCAAGAAGTTTTTAGTAGAATTTTGCGTACTGAAGGTACACTTTCTATCCAACATAATGTTCTTCTTGCCAAAGGAAGAAGCCATGACACTGGGAGGAAATTAAACATCAGGGGAGGAAGCAGGACTGATAGCTATACCAATGATTCAAACAACATTGTTTGCTACTACTGTCATGAGTCGGGTCATACCAAGAAATTCTGCAAGAAATTACAAAATCGTAATCAAAGAAATCAGTTTGCTAATGTCATTACCACCTCTAGTACCTCATCAAGGTCATCTGATAAGACGATCATGGTCTCAGCTGATGACTTTGCAAAATTTTCTCTGTATCAAGATTCATTAAAGACTCATACTCCAGATATTGCTCCTACTGAGACAGGTAAAACATGCCTTATCTCCTCTTCAAACGAATGGGTAATTGATTCAGGTGCAACTGATCATATGACAGGTAACCTTGAAACATTCTCTAATTTTGAATCACATTTAGCCCCTTCTTTTGTTACTATTGCTGATGGGTCAACCTCAAAAATTGTGGGTTTTGGGACTGTAAAACCAACATCTTATATCACTTTGTCATCTGTTTTAGGTTTACCTAAGCTTGCTTTTAACTTGATATCTGTTAGCAAACTTACCAAAGACCTTAATTGTTGTATCTTATTCTTCTCCGACTATTGCATATTTCAGGATCTTATGACGAAGAAGATTATTGGTAAAGGACATGTATCTGATGGTCTTTACATTCTTGATGCATGGGTACCTCGGTCATTTGCTTGTTCTAGCATCCTCTCCTCAGTTGAAGCTCATTGTTGTTTGGGACATCCTTCTTTACGTGTATTAAAGAAGTTATGTCCTCAATTTCATAATTTACCTTCGTTTAATTGTGAGTCATGTCATTTTGCAAAGCATCATCGTAGTTTGTAATGACCAAGAATTAACAAAAGAACTGAATCTATTTTTGAGTTAGTACATTCTGATGTTTGGGGACCTTGTCCTGTTACCTCAAAAGCTGGATTTCGATATTTTGTTACATTTGTGGATGATTTTTCTCGGATGACTTGGATTTATTTTATGAAAAATCGTTCTGAAGTTTTTTCTCATTTTTGTGCATTTTATGCTGAGATTAAAACACAGTTTAATGTTTCTGTCCGAATATTGCGAAGTGACAATGGCAAAGAATATATGTCTAACTCATTTCAGACTTATCTGACTCAACATGGGATTCTTCATCAATCCTCTTGTGTGGATACCCCCTCTCAAAATGGTGTTGCTGAAAGAAAGAACAGACATTTACTAGAAACAGCTAGGGCACTCTTGTTCCAGATGAAGGTTCCTAAACAATTTTGGGCTGATGCAATTTCTACTGCTTGCTTTCTAATTAATCGCATGCCATCTACGGTACTCAATGATCAAATTCCATATAGTATATTGTTTCCAAAGAAATCTCTATTTTCAGTTGAACCACATATTTTTGGAAGCACTTGCTATGTTCGAGATGTAAGGCCATCTGTGACTAAGTTAGATCCTAAAGCCCTGAAGTGTGCATTCTTAGGGTATTCTCGTCTTCAAAAAGGTTATCGATGCTTTTCTCCTGATCTCAACAAGTATGTGGTCTCGATTGATGTGGTATTTTTAGAGGAGTCTTTTTTTTCAATCTTCAACCCCAAATTCTGATAATGAGGGGGAGGATGAAAATTGGCTCATATATCAAGTCACTATCCCAAATACTCTCACTGATTCTTCTGGGCCACCACACGATGGTGTGGACGTACCGCCTACTCTAGCTCGGCCACCTATTGTTCAGGTATACTCCGGGCGTCAGGAGACAACAGATACATGTCCGACATCGACTCCTTTGTTATCTGATCCTCCCTGTGACCTTGACCTTCCCATTGGTCTCCGTAAAGGTAAACGTCAATGCAAGTCCATTTACTCCATTGCTAATTTTGTTTCTTATGATCACTTGTCTCCTTCCTCGAGTGCCTTTGTTGCCTCTTTAGATTCCATCTCTATTCCCAAAACTGTCAAGGAAGCCCTAAATCACCCTGGCTGGCATACTGCAATGCTCGAGGAGATCCAAGCTCTGGAGGTCAATCACACATGGAATCTAGTGGATTTACCAAAAGGAAAGAAAGCTGTAGGTTGTAAATGGGTCTTTGCAATCAAAGTCAATCCTGATGGATCCGTGGCACGACTAAAAGCCAGACTTGTAGCTAAAGGCTATGCTCAAACTTATGGGGTAGACTATTCTGATACTTTCTCCCCGGTAGCCAAACTTGCTTCTGTCCGCCTGATTATATCAATGGCTGCTTCTCAACACTGGTTCCTGCATCAGCTAGATATCAAAAATGCATTTCTCCATGGAGATCTCCATGAAGAAGTGTATATGGAGCAACCACCTGGGTTTGTTGCTCAGGGGGAGTATGGAAAAGTGTGTCATCTCAGAAAATCTCTTTATGGATTGAAACAGAGTCCCCGAGCTTGGTTTGGCAAGTTCAGTGAGGTGATTCAAGAATTTGGGATGAACAAAAGCAAAGTTGATCATTCAGTCTTTTATAGACAATCAGAAAAAGGTATTATTCTTCTTGTTGTTTATGTTGATGATATTGTCATTACAGGAAATGATTGTGCAGGAATTTCTTCTTTAAAATTGTTTATGCATTCCAAGTTTCACACAAAGGACTTGGGGGAGCTAAAATATTTCTTGGGAGTAGAAGTATCAAGAAGCAAAAAGGGAATCTTCTTGTCACAAAGGAAATATGTCCTTGACTTGCTCACAGAAACTGGAAAGATGGAAGCCAAGCCATGCAGCACACCGATGATCCCCAATGAACATTTAACAAAAGACGATGGTGATCCTTTTGATAATCCAGAAAGATACAGAAGATTGGTTGGGAAATTAAATTATCTTACAGTGACTCGTCCAGATATTGCCTACGCAGTTAGTATTGTCAGTCAGTTCATGTCTACACCTACAGTAAAGCATTGGGCAGCCCTGGAGCATATTTTGTGTTATTTAAAAAAAGCTCCTGGTCTGGGCATATTATACAGCAATCATGGACATGATCAGATTGAGTGTTTTACAGATGCGGATTGGGCAGGATCTAAGACTGATAGACGATCCACCACGGGTTTTTGTGTCTTTGTCGGCGGGAATCTTATATCTTGGAAGAGCAAGAAACAGAATGTGGTCTCTCGATCTAGTGCAGAGTCGGAATATAGAGCCATGGCGCAAGCCACGTGTGAAATTATGTGGGTATATCACCTTTTAACTGAGATTGAGATAAAAACTCCCATGCCAGCAAAACTTTGGTGCGACAACCAGGCAGCTATTCATATTGCCTCAAATCCAGTGTATCATGAGAGAACTAAACATATTGAAGTAGATTGTCACTTTATTCGTGAAAAGATTCAAGAAAACTTTATTTCTACAAGCTATGTGAAGACGGGAGAACAACTGGGAGATATTTTCACAAAGGCATTAAATGGGATTCGGATTGAATATCTTTGTAACAAGCTGGGCATGATTAACATTTATGCTCCAGCTTGAGGGGGAGTGTTACAGAAACAAAATCAATTAGTTGACTTACCTTAGATAGACCGGCATAGAGTGTATATATACATGTGTTTATATGATGAAAGAAAATAGAAATACAAATTCTCTCTCTAAAATTACAAAAAAAAAAGGATAACAGAGAGACAACACTAAGAAACAGAGAAGAACACTGGAAGATATGAACGGAATGAGATGATTTTATTGAGCTGGACTGATATGCTTTATATAGGCAAACCAGTTACGTAAAAATAGAAACTAACAGTTGCTTCCATTATTCTAGCCACAGAATACTAACAACTTTCTATAATTAGCAAAGCAATAATTGAAACTAACGAACTGCAAAAGAATAGGACAACTTTGCTGACTTGATCAGCTTTATTTTGCACGTTTTTGGTGTTGTAATTTTAACACCAAATGTAACCAGTGCTGTTATATTTATTTATTGTCTCCCTTCCTAGTTAAAACCTGGAAAATTCTAATGTCTAAGGTTACGAGTACAGCTAAACACATTGCATGACAAATAGATTTGCTGTGCATCTATGGAGAATATTGTAGTGGTTGAACGTCTCTGTTCTTCGATAATCTTTCTTAAGCCAAGGTTGTTTGCGGATTGGATCGCATCACACTTCACTAGGACAATGCCTGCCGTCAAATGGAATGTGATCATATTGGTTAGAAGCTAATATGCCTGAGAAAATAGATTCCACTCTGGATGAGTTTTTTGAAAATCTTGTCAAGTATCAATTACCATCTAAAAACATATTTATTTACTCTAAATTCAGGGCTGATTCTTCTCCAATCAGCATGGGAAAATTCAATTGTTTCACATCTAATACATTCAAGATACAAAAAGATCTACAGCATTTTGTTACCAAGAATTTTCACTAATAATCAAATAATCAAAATATGGTTGCAAAATCTGCCTTTAGTCAGGAAATGTGTCGAGATCTCAATATCGTCATGAAAGGGAAGTATAAAAGCAACAGAAAGCATTAATGGCAACCACCACTCACAATTTTTGACACAGTATTTCAACCATGTGACATAACCAATGCAAAAACCTGGAAGGAAGGCTTAATCCTCCTTCCTATCCCTTTCAACCCTTCCCTGTCTGAAACAAAAGAGTATGATCTGAAAAAGGTAGATATAAACCTCAGTCTACAAGTAACCTAACCAATGCAATCAAACCAGGTATGCTTGTGCAATCCTGTTGGTCCTTCTCCTTTGCCTGGGAAAAGGCTGCTAGGAGGAGATCCTGCAAAATTTTGGGCCTACACCTTTTCAGTAGAACCCAAAAGAGACCATTTAGAAGTTGAGGGCAGACTTCAGTTTCTGTTCTAGGTGAATATCATTCACTGACCAAAACAAACTAAAGACCAGGAATCCTCTGTTCCATCAGGAGATATCCTGGCATTCTGCAGAAAACATTAAGTTCCTCGAATTTCGGGCCTGCGGTTGATGTGGGTTAAGTTCTTCTCATCCATGAGAAAGGGACCTGGATTTTCAGACAAATTTACTGTGTTGATATTTGATGTCCTGTTGTATTGTTATACTTTGTTAAATGAGATTTTAAATTAGCTTGGAATGACTAGCAAGAACAGAAATAAAATTTACCTCATCTCCTGTTCCATGGCTGGTAGGTGGAGCTTTACTCTCGAGGATCCTCACCAATGCTCCTCGCCCGGAGCTCCACTGTCCTAAGATCACGCAGATGCTGCAAGATCTCTTGCAGAAGATTCATCCCCTTGTCTCCCTTCTGGATTGAACTCATGCAATGCTTCAAGAACTCCCTGTCTGCTTCAAGTGCCTGTAGCCTCTCATATAAATGATCTACCTCCTCTTCAATGGCTATTTTTTTGCCGTCGAGATCAAATTTGGGAACCAGAGAGTTTTCCATTTCAACAAACTCAGATTCAACATTTTCATCGAACATAAACCCTTCTTCAGTCTCGTTATCAGCAGCGTCATCCAGAAGAGGAAGGAGGTTCTTCGCCATGGAACTCATTGTTCTCCTCTCGGGATAACGTCCATCCTTTGACGTTTCAATTGAAATCCCATTTTCTTCTGGAGTGCTCATTTCATAGCTCTCATCGAATCCCTTGACGCTATAATTCGAGGACTGCTCGACCGAATGCACATCCTCGATATCGTCATTATCATCCAAATGGAGTAACTTTTCCTCCAATGCCTTGAGCTGATCTAAAATGGACAGCCTCTCCTCCTCAAATTCAAACAGGGAATCATCTAGAGCAGTCATCTGCTTCACACAATCCAGTGCTATTTCCTGCAAGTTTACAACTTCATCACCTGAAGTATTATTATTACCACTATCTTGGTTCCCAAAGCTGCTGCTGCCACCATCTTCATCCCTTGCTTCACGATTAAGATCAATAGATAGCTCGTCAAGATCCTCTGTGTTGCTGCATGTAACTGACGAAGTTCTACTCCTTATACTTCCATCCTTGATTCTTCTGATCTTTCTCAGTTTCTCTTTAGCCTCGTACTCCAGAACCTTCTTGCGATACACTTCCAACTCTTTCTCGAGCTCCTGCTTCTCCTTTTCTCTCTTGATCATGAGCTCGTTTAGAAGTTGCAGGGCTTCCTGGTCATATTCAGACTGCTCTTCCATCATCCTCTGGTACTGCAATGCTTCCATCTGCATTGCTGCCTTCTCTTCTTGAAGCCTGTTTATCATAGCCATAGTCTGGTTTGCAGCAATGGCAGAGGCACTCCTCTCTTCCTCTAGTTCTGTATATAATGCTCCGAAAGCTCTTCTCTCAGCTTTCAGTTCTGTTTTCATCCGTTCAACAGTAAGAACTGAATCGCCAAAATCCATCTCACTTACCACACTTCCATCAAAGGATTCCTCTGTCCCTGACTCACGCTTCTCGAATAGCATGAGCTTCTTATGCAAGAAGTGAGCATTGTCAGCAGAAGTAGGTGTCTCGGGAAACTTCTCCTCCTCAGCTTCATTAGACTCCAAATGTGAGGATAAATGGTGGCTTATGCCCACTTGGTTATCATCAGCTGACAACATTTTTTCTCCTTCGGTAGTTATTTCTGTGTCGTTTGGACCTAGTATACCATAATCGCATTAGATCTACTTCTTGTTTTGCGGATCGTTGTGATTAAAAGGAGCAAGCATTATTAGAGGAGGTAAGATATGGAATTCTGCTTACCAAGTTCATTACTTTCAAGGGCACCTGTGATCTCAGCTTCATTGCCAGTTTCAGAAGACTGGTCTTCCTGCAGGCATGGCAATCTAGTTGATTCTTGAGCTTGAGGTTGATTGGTTGCAAAATCAGAAAGCTCTATGAAGTCCTTGGATTTGGCTTGATCAGCAAACAGGCTGGAGCCAATAATTTCTTCCTCATAATCTGCTTTTGATTAGAACAATGTTGGTTAAGCTAATAA
This sequence comes from Salix caprea, assembly GCA_964035475.1. NCBI lineage: Eukaryota > Viridiplantae > Streptophyta > Magnoliopsida > Malpighiales > Salicaceae > Salix > Salix caprea. Next base: position 8,916,272 of record OZ037745.1, read on the forward strand.
TGTTGATGAAAAAAATGTATATTGGACAAGCAAATGAACTGTTATTCTATACCTGGAAGTTCATCTAGCTCTCCTGTTTCTTCCATAACCACACTGTTTCCACCAAGCGATAATGTTAGAGCTTCTTCTAGAGCAGTAGCTTTTTCGTGCTCCTTGCCTACCAAATATTTTTTCATCCCTGTGAAATTTGAAACTGAATATTTCTCACAGCAATCCGCTGCTAAACCCATCCATTCAACTTCTGCATAACTTGTCCTTTCCTCTTTATTCATTCCAACGTGTAATGCAGAATCAGAAGTTCCATTTTGATGATTTTCCTCTTCGGGATCTTCCTTTAAGTTGTATGATTCATGATTTGCATTGGTTGATGAATCAATCAAATCAACTGGGATTAAGCGACTAAAGTCACAGCCAAGATTTCTCTCCAAGTGCAAATTGATGATCTCAAGAGAATTATCTTTATCAAAACAATATTCAATCATATTGTCATCAAATCCTTGATGAGTAGAGTTCATACCGTACGATTCCTGCTCCATAATGTGAGCTTCCTTTTCATCACAATGCAAGTTTGCTTCAGACCTTTTGAGGCAAAAACTTCCAGCATCAGATAGCATTTGATGTTCATCTTCCTGATGTCCTTCTCCATAATCCCTTTTAATCTCATCGCTGTCTTCATGGTCAGTATAATGTGGCAAGCTATCAGGTTTGCTTATTTCGTTGCAGTAAACACCATCCTTTTCATCATCTATCTCTTCTACGATCAAACTTCCTTTCTCGCTATACTTCAAAGCATCCCAGGAAGGCTTGAACAGCAGACAAGGAGGGTAGACTTTGCTGTTTAAACTCTCATTGCAGCAAGAACACCTGACAATATTCTCACCATTTTCAATAGCATTATCCTTACTCATCCAAGAAAAGAGAGCGATTCTCCCTGTCATCCCAGCAGACTGATCGATGTGATTTGGCCGAGAAGCCAAGCAGTCCATGCACATATTCTGTGTCGCGCCCAGTTTTTGATGATTTGAGCAATAACTCAGTTTGGAAATCTCAGTTGCATGAGTCTCACACACGAGATCTCTAAAGGAGTTGGTGTTTCTTCCAGGCTCCAACATATGATCAATCCTAGAACACCAAGGGCAAGGCTTTTTCAGGCCAAAGTATTTGGCAAATTTGGTTATCAGATATGCGAACAAGGAGTTGAGGAGTAGGAGAATGATCAGGATCCATTCAAGAACTGCATAAACCAGAATTACAGTGAGTTTGTGCGTGTTTCTTTGCAGCATGGTTGCAAACTTGTTGCCTGCCATGCTTGACCTGTGTTCTTCACGGTGACCAGAAACAGAGACAAAGAGAGAGAGGGTATAGAGGAAGGGGATGAAGAATGTTTCTGTTGTTTTGACGAGGCAACAATGGCTGAGTTGCTGCAGAGAAGAGAAGCAGTGATGCCTTTTCAGAATATATTAATGTTGCTTGTAGTAACAATAAATTAATTAATTAGATTTTATAATATGATGATAAAAGTAATAATAGCATAATATGTGACATTAACAGGAAAAAAAGGATGCTCACTCCATTCTTTGATAAAGATTGAGGTTTAATCTTTCCATATTTTTTTTATAATCTACCATACTAATATTTAATCTAAAAAAATCACTTATTATATGTAATTTTTTCATGATTTTTCTTATTTATAAATTTATATAACATTTATTAATACATGAATATAAAAAATATAAATTAATTGATGAAATAATATTGATTTACTTAATTACTCCATTTAACCCTAATATCTATATAAACCATCAATTTATAATGTTGAATTACATTTTTAATTTTTTGCATAACATTCCTAAAAAAATACTATTATAAAGAGATTATTGCTGTAGCCAGTAAATTAACCATGATGGGTCCACCTGAATTGCTTTGGGTCAGACCACGCCGAGGGTATGGCCCACAGTGTTCCGTATTAATTGAATTGATGGGCCAACTTTTTTAAAATGACCTGGCCCACCTGCAGCGCCACAGTTTGACACTTTGACGCTCTCTTTAGCATTTAATATTATTTCTATTATTATTTTTTTAATTGGATATATTTTTTAAAATATAAAAGTAAAATCACTTTAAAAATAAAATATAAACAAGATTGTGAGATTATGACAGCAATTATTTTTTAAAGTATATTTTTACTTGAAAATATATTAAAATAATATTTTTTTTAAAATATATTTTATCAACATTAATATATCAATTTTTTTGAAAAATAAATATAATTATTTTAAGATTTCTTTTTTAAAATAGTTTTTAACTACAAAAATAAATTAACAAAAGAGCTAAAACAGCTCGGGGTGGGTACTGTATATTGTGACTCATGTGCACTGTGGACTGGACTTTTGTCGTCCGTGCGTCGCGCGAGTTCGTCCACCCCTTTTTTTTTTTGTTTTTTCCGGAGATGAACAGTGTATTAACCAAACAACCCCTCGAAAACGACAAAATCCCGTTTTGCCTGCAGGGCTTAAACCGTATTTACCCCCTTTTCTTCAACAGTGTCGAAAAGGGGTAACTACCGTTCTATCCCCCCTAAAGACAAAAACGCTCAAACGGAAGGAGGGCTGCTTCCGTAATTGACTCTTTAATTAAGTATATTTTATTCGATTATGCACAGTGCTCGGAGTGTGCTAATACGTTGCTATCCCCATAAAAGACAAATTTCAAGCATTCGGGTTAGGGGTTATTCAGTAATTGACCAGGCTTCCAAACAGTAGTCTCTGCCGACAGCACAGGCGCGTCCGTTGGACGCGGTTTCAAATTTTTCACGCACGCCCCCTTCGAGTGGCGCGTGACATGTTATACGGTGGTCAGAAATTTGATTCCGGCGTCCTAAACGGTTCGCCTCCATTACCTCCAGCCGATGGTGTCGCGCGTTTCTACCACAGGTGGCCTGAAACGTTCCCCTTCACGATCAAACGTTTGCTCCACCGTTTCTCTCTCCTTCCGGCAAAACATTAACGGGAGTCCCCAGTTTTGTAGTTAGTTTTCATTTAGTCCCTGATTGTTTGATTGTCTTTTGTCGTGTTGATTTCTGAAGTTTCATTTCGGTCCTCGATCTTTTAATTGCCGGATTTGAGTTCAATGCATAATATATTCGGTATCAAAGTTCTGATTTCTTTCAATTGTATCCTTGAATGGAAATTCAGTATACATGGAAGTTTCATGTCAGTCCCCAAGCTTTTAATTTCCGATTTCACTTGAAATTCTTTATTTGTTTTGGTGTCAAAGTTTCGATTTTATTCAATGCTATCCTTTACATTACATTTCATATACATTTGTTTTTAAACAGAATATTTGTTTTTTATAATAAGATTAATAATAATAATAATAATTGTTTTTTATAATAAGATTAATAATAATAATAATAATAATAAGATTAATAATAATAATAATAATAATAATAATAATAACAATAATAATATTTTTTTCCTTACTCTTTTGTTAATGTGTTTAGGTTTTTTTCTCTCAATAAAAATAATGATGATAATAATAATAATAATAGAATAATAATAATAATAATAATAGTAACAGTAATAATAATAATAATAATAATAATAATAACAATAATAATATTTTTTTCCTTACTCTTTTGTTAATGTGTTTAGGTTTTTTTCTCTCAATAAAAATAATGATGATAATAATAATAATAATAGAATAATAATAATAATAATAATAATAATAATAATAATAGTAACAGTAATAATAATAATAATAATAATAATAATATTTTTTTTTCCTTGCTCCTTTGTTAATGTGTTTAGGTATTTTTCTCTTAGAATAATTTGATAATTTTTATTGTTTTAACAGTGATAGCAATAATAAAAAAAAAATGCTTGATCTTCTGTTGAGGTTTTTAGGATTTTTTTGGCAATAATAATAATGATAATTTTTTGACAATAATAATAATGATAATTTTAGAAGTTGAGACTTCGATATTATTGTTATTATAATAGACAATGTTGATATCTTTTAGTATACCAAATTTTATATATTAAAATATTATATTTTAATCTTAACAACTGTAAAAATTATTTTTTTCGCCCGCACTACACCCGCAACGTAGTGCGGGCAGTTGACTAGTATACTCTAAATAATCTGACCCACATAGCTGTTTTGCCTTGGGGCTGTTTTGCCTTGTCTCTTTAATAAATTATTTGTTTTTCTTCTACTATTTATAGGCGTTTTCCTAAAAAAAACAGAAATGGATAGCAAACTAATAAAAAAATAAATACACACTGCCTTGTCAAAAATAATCTTTATGAGGGCAATATTGAAATTTATAATAAAACTCTAACCGATGAAAATCGTCTAGTGTCTAACAGAAGTGATTTGAGATGGAATTTCACGATTGTAAATTTATTATAAATTTCACAATTATAAAGTACTTTAGGTTTTTTATTTTAAATCTTGGAAGCATTATTTGTGGAAAATTATTATAAATTCTTTTAAATACATAATGTTAATGTGTGGAGCGTAACTTTAATAATGCTGGAAAAGAATCGTAGTCTCCAGTGATATGAAAACTAGTTCAAGATACATATAAAAAATGTTATTTCTTAGATAAAAATAAATTTGAAGAATATAAAAACCCTTAGATAACAGAACTCATAAATATTTAATCCAATAATTCTCGATCTTCTTGAAACTTGTTTTTATTTTGTTACTTAGTAAATATAATTTTTTTTTAATAAATCTGGAGATTCTCTCCTCTTTATTTTTTTTTTAAAAAATAAGGTGATAGATCTTCATCATCTTTTCTCCATAAAAAAATAAAATTGGGAATTCTAACTAGAAAAGTAACATGGGAAAATCTCAAAATCAAACCACCTCACAACATTTCATGCATGCATATAAGAATGCTACCAAACTAACCGTCTAATAAATGATCTAATGATAACAATTCAATATTAAAAAGTTTGGTCTTCATGTAATCTCTGGTCCGAGCCTGCTAATATGATAGCTATTGAAAATTTATATGATTATTAATTTTAGGGTTTATAAGATTAATCGAAGTGCATACAAATTAATCTGGACATTCGCATTAATAATAATAATAAAAAAATGCTACCAAACTTTGGCCGAGAAGCTCTTTATTGAAGAGGCTTCGCACCTATTTTCATATTCATACAAATGGTTTTCTGCTGTGATGTTTTCGTTACAACATCAAAAATCAATTGCACAATTTTTTTCTAAGTTCATGCACTAAGAAAAAGCTCTTGGGATTCTATTAAAAATAAAAAAATAAAAAGTGAAAAGAGGAGGGAATGATGGAACGGAGCTGTGAAACAGTGGCAGACATTATGGAGAAAGAGAGAGGGAGGGGGGGAGGAAGAGTGCATCAAATTAGGGGATTGTGATGGTGACCAAAGAGCTTTCTATAAATAAAGCTGTATTAATGGTGGGACCTCTCTTTCCTTGCTTTTGCTTTTTGGTGCCCTAGTTTTCTTTTACTTTTCTAAGTTATTTCCTGGAATCAAGCAGCATTATCACTTTTAATCAAGGAATCAAACTTGATAGCTAATCACACTCGAGGCTTAATCTATTAAATTCAAGATCCTTGTGTTTTTTTTTTTTCAAAGAATATAACTAATCATCATCGTTGTCAGACTCGGATCAAAATTTAACCTAATTTAAGGTTTAAATTATTGAGTTTTCGTTGTTTTTTCCATCTTTATTTTCTAGGGTCTAAACGAGGAAGAACATACAGAGAAATTCATTAGACTTGGTGTTTAAATTATTGGGTTGTCGGATCAGTTTGCGGATAACCAAATCGATGGATTTTATTCAAAAACAATATCTTTTAAATCCAATTAGATATCACGTGAATTTAGATAGGTCAAATAACTGGGTTTTTGTTTCAAATGCAAGATCAAATCAGACCAGTTTTAATAACCGTGGGTGGTGTCTTGCTCTACCCCTTATGGGTTATTCCATCATGTAAGGGCCCAAGTGATGATGAGATATTAATCAAGAAGGCCCATAAGATGCTTAAGGTCCAATACCTGACCTCCCTACCTGACAGTCCATTTTGGACTTAGCCAACTATTGGCACGTGGGATGCTCATTTTTTTTTTTATTAACGTGGGTGTCTGGATTATTTGGTGTGCATCTCGACTAATCTCACGGGTCTTAAAATTAATGATCATGTAAGCTTTTAATAATCATCATATTAGCAACTACAAAGCTCGAACCTGAGACCACAGGGGGAGCAAACTCCTTAGTCTCAAACTCTTATTACTAAACCACTTACTAAATGGTTGTGGGATGTTCGTATTTGCTTTGTATGGAACTTGCACATACCAAATTTTGCAATGTAGCTTATTTATGAACTTGTACATATATAGTTGAGCACTAGCACATGCCAATGATATGCGACGGGATTTGTTTTTTTAAAATAATATTTAATTTGCATAAATATGTTTTATATATAAAAAAATATTTTTTTAAAAAGAGAAATAATATAGCTCAGTTTTTAGTTTATTAAACATGAAAAGGATGAAATTGGATTAAACAATAAAAAAATATTGGTTGTAATCAATTCAAGTTAACAGTATAAACTTATAACTCGAAAAATAAAAGACAAGTTAACTCGAGTTAATTCGTCAAAGTTAAAGCCCAAGTCATGAGATTGGGTTTAGATTGATAGTTGATGAGATGGAAAAAAAAATATGATTCAAAGTTTAGATTGATTAAGTTTTTGAACAATTGAGTTACATACTTCTGCACGAAGAGAAATCTACTTAGAACCTTGGAAAACACCTAATAATAAAAAAATTTGACCTAGAAAAACAATCAAACAATAATATAGCTAACCTTAGATAGGGTATACTAGGGTAAACATTTTACCTTTACACAATAAATCTCTTTGTTCAAACTCTCGCATACCATTAAATTTTCAAGTGAACTTACAAATCTTGAAAATTATAATTATAATTTTATCATTATAAAAAGTCTCTTTTCCATGCATTCCCCCGTACCGGGGAGGCCCAACAAAAAAACACCATCACAGCAACTTAGAAATGGCAGATGCATTTGCAAGATATGGGAAATGAGATTTTCAACGAACTAAGTGGAGATCATTTTTTCAAGAACTCAAGGAGACTTCTATAGGCCATATATCGTGTAAGATGCATGATCTTGCACAGTCAATCATGGCACATGAATGTTATTCGTTTGAGAGGGATAGGACGCTCGGAATTTCTAGAACGGTTCGTCGTCTGCCCAGCCGTTGCGCTCATCTTTTCTGCATCATCGTTATCACCATCGTTACGGCGACGTAATGGGTCGGAGAAAAACACTGCAATGGTTTGTTTACGATGCAGAAATCATCTTAGAATCTTAGCAGTGATTAATTCTGGTGAGGTTGAGAATCCATTTGTAGTTTGAAACATCTCACGTATGAACTCTGAATCTGTTAAGAAACCATCTCATCTAAAAGTTCAAGCTGATAGGTGAGGTCCTAAAATATGATTATATTATACTCTAACACCATCCTCAAGTGAAAGCCTTTTGGACTTGAAATTTGCACAGGTCCAGATTACCTTGTGCTTGATTTTTTTTATCAAATAGAATAGGGATGGTGAGATTTGAACTCGTGACCGCTGGGTCAACAATGCTTTGATACCATGTTAAGAAACTATCTCACCTAAAAACTCAAGATGATAGATAAGAGCCCAAAATATAATTATATTATACTCTAACAGAATCAATCTTCAAATTTGCAAACTCTGAACTCGAGGTTCTGCAAGGAGCTTCGTATTTTTGCAAAAGATATGAAGGAGTGCAAAAGATATGAAGGAGATGAACAGTTAGTGTATCTTCACAACGAAGGTTGTATTTCACTTCCTTCTTGCTCTTTTAAGAGTAATTTAATTATTTTGACTTGCTTTAAAAAATAAAAAATAAAAAAAACCTCGTGATGCTTAGTGATCAATTTAAAAAAAAGATAATTTAGTTATTTTACTATACTATTTAAGTGAAAATATGAGATAGATTCTAAAAATAAAACTATATTATCTCAATAATCATACCATTGTCTTGTGTTGAAAATGATTAAATATTCATTTTAATAGAACAACTAGAAATACAAGGACAGTAAGCAATTAATTGACACAAATACAAGGGTAAATGTATGAGTTTTGTCTCAAAATAGGGACTAAATTATCAACTGATATGAAGTAAAGGGACTATATTAATAGATATTTACAGTGACGTGATAAAACCGGCAGCTATTTGCAAATGTCAACCCTCAAACGAAATCCTCTGCATCATCGCTCCTCAGACAACCCTCCACTTTAATCTCCACGAGCGCACACTTTACTGCACAATTAAGAAACAACCCACCACAAAACATGAAGAGAAAGAAATGGTCAGAGCTAGAAGAGCAAACCCTCTTGTCCAAATACTCTGATCTCCTTACTTCAGGCACATTATCGAAGCTTAAAACCAGAGAGAAAAAGTTTCGTCCAATAGCAGACCATGTTAACACCATACACCATCTTCAAGACCCAATTGGCTACCCTTTTAAATGGTCGTGGCGTGATGTATCTATAAAAGTTCAAAACATGAGGCATCAGTATTTGGGTGTGAAGCAAAAGATTAGAATATCAAAGGATGAGTTTAATTGGAAAGATGGGGAGAATCATTGGGAGAATTTCTTGAAGTATAAAGAGGTTTTTGGTGATGTTGAGCTTGAAGTTAAGAGCAAGAAGTCAAGTGGTAGTGGTGATAGTGATTTGTTTAAGGATTGTGGTGATTTGGGGTTTGGGATTGATAGTGAGGATTATTTAGAGGAAGATGATCAAGAAGAGGAAGATGGAGAAGAAGAAGGGGATGTTAATGGTGATGATGACAATGATAATGTTGTTGGTGGTGGTGGTGAGGAAGATGGTGAATTTGGGGGAGATAAAGGAAATGGGGAGATGGGTATTGGTCGAAAGGATAAAATGAAGAAGGGTTTGGGAGGAAATAGGAGGTTGGGTTTGCTCGGTGCACAAGTGATGGACTTGAGGGATGTGGTGTTGAGGAGGGAGGAGAAAAGGAGAGAAAGGGAGTTTAATGGGGAGAAGAGTGTGTTAGAGAGTGAAAAGAGGAGGAGAGAGTTGGAGTATCGGAGAGACATGTGGCGGAGTGAGAAGGAAGAGAGGGTGGAGAATTGGGAAATGGAGTTGGAAGAGAGGGAGTTGATGTGGGCTAGAAGGGAGTTTGAGAGAAGGGTTAGGGTAGAGAGAGAGTTGGATGAGGAGAGGAGAAAGAGGAGACTAATGGAGGAGAAGAGGGAGGAGGAGGAGATGGAATGGAGGGAGAGAATGTTGGGGATGCAAATTGAGCATGAGAAGGCAATGATGCAAATACATGCTGACGCATGCCAGAACCAAATGCAGATACTTGGAGTTATGGCTAGGTTTATCTGCCAATTTTTTGGATCAACAAATGACGGTTTAGGTGGTGGATTGGGTGGGTTGCCGCCTCAGGTTTTGCAGAATCTACAACATCCTGGAGGATTGGGTGACAGTGGGAAGCCTGATGCCAATTCTCCTTCCGAGTTCATGTAGAGTGAGATTTTAACCCTCTTCATCTTATGTATCAGTTGATGATAATTGAATGTTTTTTTTACATAATTTTGTAATCTAATAGCATGCCAATAATAGAATATTGTATCTTTTGGGATTGTGCTTCTTTGTCCTTGAATATTGCTGTTTATGGTATGCTATTCACGCACCAACGTTTTTGAAACTCCTCAACTCTACTCTTTTGAGTTTCCAGTTATGGATTTAAGATTGGACATTCTTTTGTATTGGACATTACTTTTGTCAGACACAAAACTAATTTGATAGGTTTTGGAGAGATCTGGACACTTTGATATGTAAAATAAGGAGGTTTGAGGAGTGTTGCCTAGAAAGTCTTATTGTGGAAAATAGCCCAGAAACTCTTGATTGATTTCTTTGAGTTCATAAGATGAATCCTTTTTTCTCTTCGTGATTTTATGCTAATCTGTTGGGTAAACGGAGGGCATATTGCTGATAAAAAAAAAGACAAATGTAGAACTGTTCAGGAAATGATTTTGCAGAGACAACTATATTGCTGACCACGACTGAACTGCTCGTCCGAATGGATTTAGTTGCAGAGACAATGTTTCATTTGGCACTGATGACCCTTGTTCAATGGGCTTAGAGCATGGGGTTTGTAGAATATCTTTAGGTCAGAATATATGCTCTGTAGGCAAGCTGGATAAACAAAGGGACCAAAAAATTGTGGATTAACTATTAGTCTGATGGCTACTTTCTGTGCATTTCTTAGCTAATGGTCCTTTAAAATAAACAAGTGTAACTGTTGGATCTGGTGTTTATATGAACACTTGTTTTATATGAACACCCGTCAAAATTTAGCTTTCTTACAGGGGACAACTATGAAATTGTCAGACATGATGTAAAGTTGATGAGACTCTGCATGATGTAGAGGTGAAGGATTCTATCTTTCGAAAGCATTGGAGTAAGTTTGAAAGGAGTTGATAGAACAAACAGCATCAACCAAGGTGCTAAAACTTCTCGATGTCAAACAGGAAAACTTGGTCTTGCTCCCAAAGGATTAGGATAATATTGGCAGAATAGCTGCAGTAGGTGAATATAGAATGCTTTCAGGTACCAAAATCTTGAATCTTTGCACACATCTAACCATAGTTTGAGTCAGAAAGGTACCGTATCCTTGGTTGGTAAGCTCCGAGAAGCTTTTTGCATGGAGTTTACCACAACCCTTGGATTAATAACACTATCCTTTCATTCTGTGTTTTGCTTCTCTAGTGATATTGCTGTCTGCAGAATAGCTGCTGGAGCAATTAATCCCCAGGATGCTAGGTTGAAGCAATTTTTTGAGAGGACGGTCTTTAACACCTCCTGTACATAACTTCCAGTGAAAAAGTATAATCTTCTTGGCCGTGTGCAGGAAATATTTTCTGCAGTTTCCAACTCGATAGCAAAGTGCATATTTATCATCTTCCCTTGGTCAATTATGCTATTATCTGTTCTCTAGGGGGAATTTTCAAAGCAGAATGGATAATCTGTAGAATTTCCACATGCCAGAAGGTCATCATAGCTATATTATCAGCTCATCACAATCTGCCTCTCCACAACCTTGAACCAATTGTGATTTCTCTGCACGTAGAAGTCTGATAGTGTAAGAAGTTTCTTCACTGGTGTTTCAACACATCACTTATTTTTGCTCAAGAATTTGTAACTAGAGTATAAATGGGGCCACTGAGCTAGAAGGAAATGACGAAGGCCTAAAATATCACCGCCGTAGCCCGAATCACGAGCCACTGTTTCTGTGATTGATTTTTGTTCGACCTCTTTCTCCTTTTCTAGGAAGTCTGGAAAGAATCACCATCAGCATACACGTGATGGCATGATTAAGGGCTGCAACGTGTTTTCTGTAGAGTGCTATATTAGTGACCTTTTCTATTGAACTGCTTTTCAAATACAGTGTTCTGCAGAGATGAAGATAGGAAGAATGAATTGGGATGGAAAGGAAATGGGTGGTGGAATGCTATTCTCCATTGTTTGGCTTTCGAGCAGAAAACGTTTGCCATATTAGAACTGAAAACAAATAGTATTTTCTACATACTTTAGCAATTTTGGTCTGTCTCCAATTAAGAGATGTATCAGCCTGCCCAGTAGCAATAGGACTTGGCTCCCCTGGAATCGCTTGTTTTCATTTTCCCAGTACTAAAATTCTGTTTCATTTATAAAAAAAAATAAAGAAAAAGAATTCCACAATGTGAAACTGAACATATCACAGCTTTGAATTCCAGTAAGTAACTTGCGGGGATTGTTGTAGAATCCTAACAATACTGTAGAAGCATTCAGGACTAACAGGGGGGACAAACTAAAACCAGGACAATTCAGTTCTTGCCTTCACACAAATACTTACTCAATGTCACTAAAGGGTATTGCGTGATGGCAAAGGGTTTGAGATCTGCAAAAAAGATCTTGAGTTCGAGCTAGGATGTGCATCTCTTGTAAGAGTCTGAAACAGTTAAGATTTTACTTGCTCACCTGAATTCACAAAGTGTATTTTCTAGAAGGTGAAGTTTACTCGAATAAAAAAAAAAAAAAACTCATTCCATGCCTTATTATCTGACTTGATTATGAGTTCTACACCCGACGTCTTGGTGTGACCTTCAAATACTAGAAAAAAAAAAACAAATTTCTAATATTTATTGCTAGAAGAGACTATGATTTTTCTTAAAAGAATTGCTATCTCGCATTATAATTATTAAAAATCCAAGTAATTATATGACAAGAACTAGTTACATTAGAAAGAATATTTTATCATTCCCGAAATATTAAAGAGTGAACCAGACTGCATTGCAAGTTTTATCTTAAACATTAAGGTTTGTATTTTTAACTCTAGCATCAATCAATAAATGAGAGTTGATATTTTTAACTTTAATAGTAGTAAGAACTTGTCATAAATCCATTTACCTCCAACATTTCTTGATTGAGTTTTTGAAATGGTTAATTAATGCGAGAATGACAGAAATGGGGCTTTGAACCCTTTTAAAAAGATGAATCTACAAGAGAAGGATATAAGTGGGCTTTGAACCTTTTTAAAGATTGAAATTTTAGTATTTTGTATGTAGATCTATAAATTTTATTTAGGTATTTTATTATTATGTTTTTAAAATATTTTATAAAAAAATTGATTTTTTTTATTTTAAATTAATTGTTTTTGATATTTTTAGATCATTTTGATGTGCTGATGTCAATTTTTTTTTTAAGAAATCATTTTAATATTTTTCTGAACAAAAAACACTTTAAAAAACAATATCAACCACAATCCTGAATAGACTCCTGGTTCAACTTTTAATAGATTTTATAAATTTATTATAAAGTTCAAATAAAAAATACTTTTGAGCTAGTTTTTTATGCTAAGAGATCTGCAAATGCATTTTTTCATAGCCATGATGTAATTTTTTTTTTCAATGCCTGATGATATTCTTAAATTTAGTTTTTATGCTATTATTCAAACACATTGAAAAAAAAATGAAACCATGCATCACACACCTTTTTGTACTAATCTACTCACACCCACTTTTACAACAATACAATCCTTATCGAAAATACTCGCAGGATTCACACACTGCAAGAAAACAAATCTCAGCTTCTGAATCATCCTTCAACAGTGTTGCGATGAGACTGCCCCAATGAAACCAGATGCTGTAGACGTAACAATCCAGAGTCCTGGATCGAGCGTGGCAGAACAGATTGGGTAGCTTCCCCTCTCTTTTTCGCGTACATACCTGCGGTGAGAATCAATATTACCTACAAAAATAAAATAAAAATTCACACAGAAAAATCGATTTAATCCCCTCCTATCTTCTCATATCAGCCATTGTTTTTTGGGAGCGAAAGATGGCTGCATGTGAGCTGGAGTAAGAAAAGCGGCTGGTCGCGTGACTCACGGTGCTGGTGCAGGCTGACTGTAGTGAATGGTGATTCAGCTGAAACAATTAAGTGAAGAAAGGTGTTGCTGTGAGAGAAAGGCTGTGGGTTTCGCATGATGATCGGTCCGCCGTAAGTGGTGGTGTTTAGGGGCTGTGACGGGGAGAGAGAGAGAGAGAGAGAGAGCATCGTGGATTTATTGTCAATGGAAGCTTCGATTTCAGAGATGGAGGTGAAGACAGCTGCTGTGAAGCTGTCTGACAATTGAAGGGAAGCGTTGGATTTACCATTCACTGGTATTTATATTTATAATACAGGAATCCCAGAACTCATCATCTTCTGAAAATTTAAACTTGATTAGAGTTTAAAGTCAAATTTCAAAATTATCTTGGTGACGACATGTAAATGTAAGAGAACTGATTAATCTCTCTAAAACCTTAAGGTTCATGGCTTATGGTGATCACCCCTGTCTCTACATTTTTTCCTTGGAAATGTGAAACTAGAAATTCACCTGGGAGTCTTTCTGGTAACGCTGCTAAGAGTGATTTTTGTCGGAAAACCGCCAAGTTGACGATGCTTTTCAACCCAAACGCACTTTGAGAAGCACTTTTTATTATCAAATGACGCGAAGCTAGATCACAGCACATTCTCTGAGCACGGAAAAAGGAAACGTTGAATCAGATTAATTACCTGGCGGGGGAAACAAGGGTTGGCACAACTGCTAGTCAAACTGAAGGTAGATAATCTGCTAACAGGAGTTTCAGATGGAATGTCTAATATCTGGTTTGTGTTACAATTTTTATTATTATAACCATTTCATAGTTAAATTATATTAATTAGTTATCATTAATTCATTATATTTAATTATTTTAAATATGACTGGTAATATATATATATGAGTGCAATTCAATTGGGGCTAAGATTCTAAAGAATAAAAATAGAAGCATTTTTCTATTTTAGACTATTGTCTAGTATATTTTTTATTCGTTTCTTAATCCTCTTAAGTTCTACTATGTTTATCTTTTATCTTAATAATTTAAGTAATCATTATAGGTCATTAAAGGTTTGAGGGATCTTTCTGCATCAAATTCTTAAATCAAGTAATAATTGTTTAATTTGTTTGTCTTGTTCGTTTTCCTTAGCAATCAATCAATTAATTTTATTCTAAAAATCTTAGAGAGAAAATATTAGTAGAGTCAAAATATCTTTTTTGACACATACGCTCCAGTTTCTAAAATCACTACAATTATAATTTTGGTTCCATTAGCTTATTTTACAATCATTAAATGGATGTTAAAACAATTTTTTTAATGGTGATTTAGAAGATAAGATTTATATGGATCAACCAGAAGGTTTTGTAGAACCTGGCAAAAAAATAAAGTTATAACCATTTCATAATTAAATTATATTAATTGGTTATCATTAATTTATTATAATTAATTTTTTTAAACATGATTGGTAATATATATTTTTGTAAGGTATATATATGAGTGCAATTCAATTGGGACTAAGATTCTTAAGAACAAAAATAGAAGCATTTTTCTATTTTGAGACTATCATCTCATATATAATTTATTCGTTTCTTAATCCTCTTAAGTTCTACTATATTTATTGTTTATCTTAATAATTCAAGTGAGCATTATAGGTAATTAAGGGTTTGAGGGATTTTATCTGGTTTTCCTGCTGCAATAGAGGGATTTAGTGATGCTAGTTGGATTTTCGATTCACAAGAAACAAAATCTACTAATGGATATATGTTTATTTTATGTGGTGGTGCAATTTGTTAAAGATTTGTAAACAAATGATAATTATTTGTTCCACCATTGAAGCATAATTAGCTGCATTAGATGCTGCTAGTTCAAAAGCTGAATGAATTTAAAAAAATTTAATTGACAAACCATTTGTTTCTAAACCGATACCACCCATATCAATACATTGTGATAGCTAAACTATGATAACTAAGATTAAAAGTAAGATTTTTAATGAAAAACAAAGACATAACTGTTAGACATAAATCCATCTGACATTTTATATCTTTTGTAATTATTTATTTGGATTTTGTTAGGTCTGAAAACAACATTGGAGATTTAATTACTAAAAGTTTAACACGCCAACGAGTTATTTAATCATCGAAGAAAATGAGACCGAAACCCTTAAATTAATCACTAACAATGGAAACCTGTCTTCAAATGAATGGTGCTCCCATGAATAAAGTTCAACAAGTACAAATGAAATTGTTAGGTGATTGGAAGATAACATATATATATATATATATATATATATATATATATATATATATATATATATATATATATATATATATATATATATATATTGTGGGATGGTCATGGTTCCCATTTCTATAATGATATGGTCTCTATTGTGATGATTAGGAAGAGTTAATCACTAAATGAATCCAAGGACAAATTTATTTGCGAGATATTAGTCACAAAACATCCTTGAAGGATTCACCAGAGTGAGTGTGGTGTTAAGGTTGGCATTGTAAGAACTTGAACAATTCTTTAAAGACACTCATGAGACAAGATACATGTGCATGACCGTAAAAAGCACAACACTAATAGAAACTTAATATCATCCAATGTTGTGTGTGTCATAAGTTTATACTCGGTCCAAAGAACATAGTTCAAAATATTTTAGTTACTATGGTTCTTCAAGTGAAGAGTTTTTTTTTTTTGGTATAAACCACGCGGTGTCCTAGACACTGGTCCAGACTAATCCACGTTCGCACCGGGTGGGCCCCGAAGGGGTGAAAGTGCTCCCCAAATAGCCAGCTTCATACAAGAGTAGGGATTGAACCCCTGACCTCTCTTAAGGGACGAGAGCGCCCTCACCACTCACGCCAGGACCCCTTGGGTCAAGTGAAGAGTTATTTACACTAAGTGTAGGTTCAAACCCTAAACATACCTAGCACCTATTACACAACATTAATTACTCACTTAAATTATTATTATACATATTAAAATTTTTAAATCATGTGGGAGAATGTTACAATTTAAAATTTAACTTTAATGATAACCATTAGTGATAATTAATAAAGCCGTTTTAATTAATTACCATAACCGTTATAACTAATTACAATAACCATTTAAATTATATCAATTGGTTATCATTAATTCATATTATTTAAATGTTTTATATATGATTGATAGGATAACCATTTCATATTTAAATTATATCAATTGGTTTTCATTTTTTCATCATATTTAATTGTTTTACATATGATTGATAGCATATATTTTTGTAAGGTATATATACATGATAGATGCAATTCAAATGCGACATGAAGAATAAAAATAGATGTGTTTTTCTATTTTAAACTATTCTCTCACATTTTTTATTCATTAATTAAAATTCTCAAGTTCCACTATATCTATTAAAATTTCAACAAATTGTTATATCTTGAGAGAAAAAAAACATATTATATTTGAAGTGTTCTTAAATAGTCTTTAAAAATAGGGCTACTGCGTGCCACAATTCCAGACTTCACCTAAACCCTAATGTTAGTTAAAATTATTTTTATGATTAAGATAAATCAAGAGCAATCAATCAATTACTTTTATTCTTACAGTTTGTCCCGACATAATTATTGGTTTTCATCGAATAGGATGTAAGGGAAGATCTTGAATACAAGTGACGAAATATCTCGCTAGCCAGGACTATTCTATCAAGAAGGGATAAGGATCGATAATGTTTGATGCGTTGCAGGGGTCTGATAAACCAGCCGGTCAAAGACTCGTGGAAGGTTGTCACACAGCTATGGCGGAGTTTGGTAAACCTACCCCGACCGCGCATGAATGACTATTGATGGTGTCTGAAGGTCAGACGATGAAAACAAACAAGGAATCTACTGACTGGTTTAGCTTTCTCTGCAACTTCCCTGCAACTTTTCAGGGTCTTAACACCTAAATATCTTGCTCAAAAACTGTCCTTAGGCAAACTGTGTGAGTGTTCATGCACAAATCACATCTTGTTTATGGTGTAGAACCAGTAGATGAACCAGTAGCACATAGTTTTTCCTTGGGAGTCTTTTTCTTCCCCCATTCTGTAGGGGTGAGTTCTCTCTGAGGGAATTATTGTGATACAGGTGACCAAAATTTGCAGGTTCCTGTTATAACCACCATCTTCTTATCCATGTTTAAGTTTCTGAGAGTTTGGTTGGCTGGAAGTTCTGCTTCCTTCAGTCACAGGTTTTGAAAGGTGGGTTTGACTTTGTTTTCTTCCTGTTCCTGTAACGCAACTGCTGTGCAAGTTTTTTCAGTCACTGCTTCGATTTTCCCTGTTAATATATTGCATCTGCTTTAGCTGAGACTTGGTCAGAAATATGATTTTTTTTTTCTGAAAAAAAAAACTCCCATGAAACTCCAAGTAATGTATCTAGATTCCAATGTTTGAATTGGAGGAAAGCAATTTAAAATCCCCAAGTCAAAACCTGCCAGGTTGAAACTTGAAAGTGAGAGTACGTATTTTGGCAGGTCAAGGATAGGGTTTATTTCTTCTGATTGGTGGACTAACTCAACTACAATGGCAATCAAAACCCAACCGACTCACTCTTCTTTTATTTAATATTATTGCTCAGCTGGCAAACCGAACACTACATGGGAAGGATAGAGATGTATACTTGCCAGTAAACAAATGACTAGGTAGAATGAAAGACTCCGGTCCTTATCCAATCTAACAGTATGAAATTTCTGTCATGCACCTAAACCACCATTTACATAACAACCATCCTAGTTATGAGAAAATGTTGCTGTAGTAATTTGATATTATCTCTTGTGATAAGAATGTTCACACTGGGATTAAGACAGGGACACAAGAGTTTGTACAAGTATATTACAATTATTTTTCTTTTTTTGATTTCTGTTTGATCAAAAAAAGGAGGAGTGAACGAGACCAGAGTAAAAAAGGAGGAGTTGCCATTGGCTTTGATATTGCATGAGTGTAGTCTTATGTAAGAATCTTTCTTTCCACATTTGATTTCAGTTTGATCTCTTTTCTTCGGTTCAAAGAACTCTTGAGTTGCATTGGGATCAGCATGCTAACCATCAGCCACTCCTGTCAATATGGATAATGTAAACCTTTTACTGGATTATAATTATATGCAGAAAATTAACATATTTAATTCAATACATAATTTGGAACCTGAAGCACCTGCCATCATCCACCAAAACATCTCCAAAGACCTCATAAAAGATTTACTTTCTTGAATGAACTGATAAAACTAAAATCTTCACACTTGCAAAACGTGGGGGATTCACCTTCAACTCCTGTATATGATTTCAGGGAAAATCTCATTGCAAATCTCTACAAAACAAAAAATAAAGAGAGAAAAACACACCTTATTCTTTTTTTTTTCCTGCATTTGTTCTTGAAGTAATTCTGTATATCTATGAAATCATAATTATCTTTATGTATTTTGCAGGCTATTACTTTCTTTATGCTTATATTAAGCACATACGTGGTTAGCTCTACTTCTATAATAGTTAGTGCTTCACAACTAATGCAATGAATGAGCATTCTAATTAATTAAAATTCAAACTCAAATATATATAACATTTACAAAAAAAACTCGATGTCCATAGTTCCTAAAATCTAAATGTATATTAAATGTATCACTACTAGAAAACGGGTTGATTAGCAACCATCAAATTCATTGCAGATAACATTGAAATCAATTGCTTAAAAATATCAGCAACAGACTTTATATAGGAAACTACTCGATGCAATTTTTTCGTTGCTAAACACAATTTGCTGTTAAACAACCACAACTGTAACAAATTTTCCATTATAAAACACAATTCATTGATGAAGCATTACTAAATTAGCAAGTTGCTAAAATATACTGTTAACAGAGAAGACATCAAATCCTTCACAGTAGCTTGATAGCAGAACCAACCAATAATTGCGGGCATTTATAGCTAAAAGCTGAAGATAAGAGCAAACTCAAGACCAAGTCACGACCGCGATATAATTCGCATTTTCCTTGGACAAGGCGACAACGAATATGACTTTCTCAAGGAGAAAACAAAATGTTAAGACTGTTGGACAGCCAACTGCTGGTCAAATTTGAAGGACGTTAATTTTCTAACGATAGTTCCAGTCTTTTCAGTGTCTTAAGTATGCTAATCCATGCCCTATTCTCGATCTCTTTGCTTGAATTGAGCTTACACGAACTATCAATGCCGAATCTGTCTAGCTAGGTAGGACTGCTGGCTGTCAGCACGAAATAATGAGATGAAAATGGCCCATGTAGTAGAATCCTTGCATGCATGACTGTTAGATGGTGATTTTTCCATAACCCCACCATCCGAAACCTTTACCAAACCTTTTTGCCAACAGTTTACACCTGAAAAACTAAAGGTGGTGGTGCTTTTAGAAGCTAGACCATACAATGGTATTTGAAATCCAATAATAGATAGTGAAAACTAAAAGGCGTGAGACTTTGTGGTATCAAATACCTTTACCTTTCTCTGCAACTGATCTAGGGCTCGGCCTGATTTTGTACTCTTCCAATGTGCGGCACGTGTTTTCTGCTGGCTATGTTACAGCATGAATCTTCAAATTATAAGCAATAGATATAACAACTCTACCTTTCTCTTCAACCCATCCTGCAAGTGCTCTAGGGTTCTCAGTTATTTACTCTTCCAATGTTTTCTGCTGGCTTTTTCACAGCATATTATCTTCATATTATAAGCGATAGATCTAGAATCATTATATGTTTTTAATTTTATTTATCCTGTTAAGGTAAGTGGATAAAGACGAGTAGGACAAACTTGTCCAATTCTCAAGGTTAATCTAGGTGACATGGGTCAATGTAAGTATCATAATATTTATTATCATAGTTTTAAAACTCAAATGGAGACCTATCCAGGGCAAGACTAAGATCACGGGTCAGGTTGACCATTGATATAGGTCAGTGTGAGGATACGAGTTATTATTATTATAGTTATAAAACTCAACTAAAAAATTGACCTAATATTAGGCTCAGGTCATAAGTCTGGTTAAGGATTGAATCGGGTCAACGTAAGGATAAAAATGATTATTATCATTGTTTTAAAACTCTACTTGGGGGTTGACCGATGACCAAGATCAAATCACAAGTAGGTTTAACCATTAACTAGGGTTAACATAAGGATAAAAATAGTTACTTACATAATTTTAAGCCAACTCGGGGGTCAACTCAAGGCTAGGCCCGCATCACATGTCGGGTTGACTAATGACCTAGATTAGTATAAAAATAAAGTAGTTATTATGATAATATTTAAGTCAACTCGAAGGTTGACTTGAAGTCTCGGGTGAGGTTGACCATTGACCTAGGTCAATATAAAAATAAAAATGATTATTATCATAGTTTTAAAATTTAACTTAAGGGTTTACTTGGGGCCAGGTCTGGGTCATACATTGGGTTGATAATTGACCTAGAACAATATAAAAATAAAAATGATTATTATTAAAGTAATAAAACTTGAATTGAGAGATGACTCAAGACAAAATTTATTTTCTATCGTTGATACCATCACTTAATGTATACATATTTTTTTCTTATCTCTTTTATAGGTATTACTTTCGTTACGAGAGACTAATTAACGGTAAAATACTAATAAATAAATAAATGTGCATGGTATGTTTCTATTTTCATCTCCATTCCTTCAAACTTAGATTTCTCAATGCCAAAGAATTTATCACTCAAATATGTATTCCTATATTTTCTTACTCCAATCGTGACGTCTCAGACTTCAATAATTTTCTTTCTTACCAAACTTCGTTTTCGCAACAACCCTATTAAATTTCGGCCAATGCTTTAAATATGTAACATTAAATTCGAATTTTCGGGATAGGACTCATTATACCAAATAGTTTTCAGCCAATAGTTTCATGAATGGACTACAATTTCCTTGATCTTTTCAAGGCAAAACTCTCCTGCCACTTAATTTTCTTAGCATTAAACATGTGCTGAGATGAGAATTCTTTGTTTATAATATGTTTTTGCCAGCCATAGAGGTATTTTTGAGCTTGTGAATCAATCAAGACTAAGTTTCTTAGCATATAATTTTAAATAGCCCCCTCATATCAGCTTGATGTGTGTGTGTGTGTGTGTATTAAGAGAAATTTAATAAATATACCTGAGTTGTGACACAGGATTTGGAAAAAAGAAAAGAAATTGTTTCTTTAACTATCATAATGATGCATAGCTAGGATTCTTGCAACCTTCAAAATTAAATTTAATTTTAAAATTTAAATATTTTCATGTGTTTGGAATCCTTTCAAGGATATTGATTTGATTTCATAACATATAAAAATAAACAAAAGCAAATCTCACAGGAAAACCTCTGATTCGCAAATTAGTTTTTCTTATAATTAATATTGAAAATAATATTTTAAAAATACCCAACAATACTCATAATCTTAATCAACATGAGATTATAGGATCTTCAAGGCATCGAAGAAGATAATCTTGAAGGTTGAGGCTATCATTTTCATAATTATGTTGATGCACGTAATTAGAATGAAAGGGGAGAGCAGGACTACCTGATTTCAGAAGACAGTAAGACATGGCAATCCTAACCATCAACTGAACAATTGTGTTTTTCTTTTCAACTTTCCATAATTTCCAAGAAAATGTCCAATTGCTCCGACAATTTCTTGTCAATTTGTACTTTCCGACTCTTCTACTTTTTATAATATAGATTTGACTTCTTGTTGATGCACAAAATTATTTATCATACAGAGTAAATAAACTCTAATTCGGATATATTTACACCCTTTACCATATTTATACCTTTTTTTTATCTCCCACGTTCGAAATTTTCATATTTTTAAAATATTATATTTAATAAAAATAATATTAATTTTGAATTGGATGATTGTATGGTCGGATAAAGATAATTAATACCTGTTGATTCAATTAATAAAAAGAATAATATATTCGATCTATTAACAACCTTACTCTTGGGATCAGAGAAAGTTTGGAAAACTAATTGAAAATTTATTGAATGAATGACATAACACAACTGCTAGAAATGTAGTTGTTAAAAATAAATTTAAAAAAATTATTTTAATATATTTTTAAATAAAAAATATTTATAAGATAATTATTACACATCAGCGTGCATGTCAATGACATCATGCAACGCAAGAGGGCGTCACTCGAGATTCGAGTTCAGGGATGGACCAGGGAAATTTCATCGTTTTTCCAAGAAGAAAAACATGCACACAGTACTATCATTTGGCATCACCTATATATCGTATGCTATACATTTTTTTAGTTTTGTTTTATATATATATATATATAAACAGATCATATTTTATATATAATATTCACCATATAAGTAATACACAACTTATAAAATGATTCCAAATTAAAAATTTACTTGCAATAAAAAAAAGTAACAAAAAATTACAGAGGTAAGGAAGTGAAAGATACTTACCAGCAAGCAACGTTCGAGCTACGATCAAACTAAGACATAGCTTATCCACTCTAAGCGCAAGACATTCTCAAATCTCAAACCTACCCAAACACCCAAAACCACCAGTCCAACCGTCCAAGTCAACCTTTCCGGTACGTATCCGGCACTCGTCCCTTCCAACTACATTTATAAATTCTTATCTCTCATGGAATCGGCTCCCATTAATTTCTTTGTCTCCCTCGATCTCTATTTGTGCAACTCTTGGAGTCTTGATTTGAAGAAAGAGTGAGTACCATAGCTAGCCATGAGAAAACCTTGCTGTGATAAACAAGGCAATAACAGAGGAGCATGGTCGGCGCAAGAAGATCAGAAGCTCATTGATTATATTAAAACTCACGGTGAAGGTTGTTGGCGTTCTATCCCTGAGGCCGCAGGTATATATATTATAAGTATATCGATTCCGCCTTGCATATTCAACCAATTATATATATATATATATATGATGAAGAAACTTGTGTGATTCATCAGGTTTGCACCGCTGTGGTAAAAGTTGCAGGCTAAGATGGATAAACTATCTCAGGCCGGACATAAAACGTGGTAACTTTGGACACGATGAAGAAGACCTCATTATCAAGCTCCATGCTCTCCTGGGTAATAGGTATGATCTCCCTTTATGATCTTACAAACATATGTATATATGTATGGCATATTAATCTTTCGGGGCTGGCCTGATGGTCGAGCTCGAGGAGATTCCTTTAATGGCTGGTAGCAAGAAATCTTTATGTTAATTTGTGTGGTGCTGCAGGTGGTCATTGATAGCAGGAAGATTGCCTGGAAGAACTGATAATGAGGTGAAGAACTATTGGAACACTCATCTACAGAAAAAGCTAATAAACATGGGAATTGACCCAAATAATCACCGGTTGAATCAAATTCTTCCTCGTCCTCGAGCTGAGCACGCTGCTCCTGTCATGGCTACATCAACTACTACAGGGTCCAGGAATAATGTGGCCCCCACCAAACCCAAGAAAATTTCAAACAGTGACAGTACTGATAGGGTTTCTGACACAGCAACTTGTCTCGAAGATGAAAACGAAGAATCTATGGTGACGCAGCAGGCTGCGACTTCTGGTTCTTCAAGCATTCATATTGATCTCAACATTGCCGCTCCAGCGTCTCCGGGTCAGAGGACCACTTTTGAAAACAAGCAAGAGAATTGCAAGTGGGACAAAACAAGCGACACAGTTGTGACAGACCCGTCGTCATTGCCAACTCTGCTTCTTTTTAGATGACGCAATTCTTGATTAGCAGAACGTTAGGTTTGGACTAATTTAACCAGACCCCTTTTTTCTTTTCAAGTTTTGCACCATATCGATTTGAATGCAAGTATCACTTAGGTTTTACATTTGTAAAATAAAATTTGAATAATGAGTTCTTAGTTGGGTTATTTATTAATGGGCTTTTAGTTGAGTTCAATTTTACAAGTTTTATTAAATTAATGGGTTTGGTTCGGTTTCGAGGCTCTTTTTTTTAACTTCTATAACTCAAAATCAGAATCTAGTTATTTTTTTTTAATTTCTAAAATTAAAAACTAAAATCTAATTATTATTTCTTAAAAACTTCTAGCTAAAATTATCCCACAAATTTGAAAAATCATTCATTTTGATAATTCAATTAATTTAGTTAATAGCCATGCTCGTAGAGGTTTTCCTCAATGCTGGCTAGGTTGGTAATTATTTTGTTCATAATCATTACTATATTTTGATTTATAACAATGAATAGTTAGAAAAGTAATTTATTTAGACAACATTTAATTAATAAGTGGAGAAATAATGGCTAATTAGCTAGCTCCTAAGAAATTGTTACAAGTATAGGACTTGAGCGTTGTCATGTTTTTATGTGCACAAATAGGGTTATAGCATAATTAATTTGTGCACTAGCAGCACATATTAAAAGTCAATTATAATATTTCTGGTCAATTTTTTTTATCTAACAACTAGTGATCTTGATAGTAATTTTTCGTACCCTCACTATCATAGTTTTGTAATTTACGGACAAGATATTTTGGAGGTAGGTAAAAACTTATTTAGGCACAACTTTTACCGACGTGCTTGTAAATAGTAAGTGTTCAATAAAACACCTTGTCTCGGTAATTCTTGTTTTGTCTATAATTATGTTGATTAATAATCATGATGAATTTATAAATGAGAAAAACAAGCAATTTTTTTTACCTGCTTTATTTCATAAGTATCTCCTTGGTAAATATGACATGTCATCAAGAAAAAAAAACTATTTGTAATTTTATCAGTGAATTGTTTTAATATTACTAGCAAAATCAAATCATTGATGATTAAATATTAATTGTGACATTTCCTATAATTATTTTTAAACTTTCTTGAATGTATCGACAAACTTAATCTATTGGTGAGACCGTCAATAATTTTAGTAAAATATTAAAAAAAAAACTAAGTAAGAATTAACTAAATTAAAATAAAAACCAAAGGTTTATTACAAATTTAAAATTTTATCAATTTAAACACAAGTAATCTTGAAAAGAGAGGCTAGTTTCAAGAGGCTAGAGGAGGAAGAGGTGATGGGTCATTGCTAGGACTGAAGGGTGATAAGGGGAGCATATGTACCACTAAAATGTGATTTCTTTTCCATGTACAATAAGATGTCTCGTTAGAGCTTTAACTTAATGGTTAAAAATCACCTTGAACTCTGAAGTTTGAGTGCTCTAATTCGATTGTGATCATCCAACAACGCAAAAGCTTCAGGCCATCCAAAAGACCTAGGCCTTAGTGTTTGAGATATCGTGTAACGCTTTGATCTTATGAAAAAAATTTCAAGCCATTGATAAGAACCCATTAAGAAGGTTTGATGTGTGAATACAATAAAAAAATCAACAGTTTTGCACAATAGGTGTCGTGATGATATTTTATCGTGCTTCGCGCCCCACCATCCCATGATTATCAGGAGTCACCACCTAATATTAAGGTCACTAGGAACCTATTGGTCTGCGAGTGTCTGAGTAAAGAGACTTGTTGTGCAAGGAGAAGACGTATCACCTCCAGTGCACCCTACCTAAGGTAAGTTGCATTGTTGTTTGATTTCTTTTCTAAGTTTAAATTTTTTTTACACTACATTTTCAAAAATCATTTTTTTTGTTTGTGAGTGTACTTTACAGTGAAATTTTACATCGAAGTTAAAGATTTTTTTTCTTCTACAGATGTACTTTACAATGTAATTTTACACCTTAATAGATAAAACAAAATAATTATATTTTTTTTATATATTTTGCTCAAATTCCAACGAGTAATCGTAAACCAGTTACGATATCCAATTTTTATTTTAAAACATATGAAAGATGCAACATATATTTTTTTTATGAAAAATATTCTTGGAGAATCTTGGAATTCGGCCGTATGCACGAAAATAATATATTTTTTGTTTTTTTTAAATGCAATTTTTTTTTTATAAAAAATTAAAATTCCATGCTGGGCCTGACCTTACTCTGCTGGACTTGGGCTGGACCTGACCCAACCAACTTGACTAGGCCGAGAGCAGTCCAGCCTAAGACACAAAGCAGAAAAGAAAAGAAAAAAAAGCAAAACTTTGAATTAATATTGTTTACGTGAACAGTAAAATGGAGGGTGATCGATGGTTATATAAGAGGCTCACCTGCCACTACCGCTGGGTAGAGGAGGCTGAGCTAGTTGTCCTTGTGGTGGTGGCGTAAAAAATGGTGGTCTGTGGTGGCTGGGAGGAGCTCCGGAAGGGGGCTGGTTCGTACTACTGTTGTTGCTGGTCTTCGTCTCCGGCGCTTAAGAAGAAGGCTGAACTTGCCGGGGAGCTGCTAGTATGGGGGAGAGCACGCCGGTGCCGAGGTGAAGCAAGGTGGTCGACTAGGAGCTACTGTTGGAGGAGAGAGAAGGCTGCTGGCGTGACTGGTTTGAGAGAGAGAGAGCTGCTGACCGAGAGAGAGCACTGCACTCGAGAAGTGCAGCTGTTTGGGGAGAAAGAAAGAGAGAGCTGTTGCCGATGATGGAGCTCTAGCCGTGGGTTGGCTGAAATCCTCTCGTGTGTCTGTGTTCGTCCCTCGTCTACCAATTTGCTCAAATTTTCCCCATCTACCCCCCTCATTATCTGTAAATTTACTCCATTTTATAGACAATTTACAATATGATAGTGATGTTCAGTTATGGTGTCTTGTGTGGTAGGTTGCAGGGCATGGTTGCCGGCATGTCACCAGTATGGTTGCCGATATTAACTCTGTCTATTTTTTTTTTAATAATATAAAATAGACTAAAAAATAGGTTGTTACAAAAAGAGTTTTTCGACAAGAAGAACAATGTATTTCTTGTCACAAATGCTGAATTTCTGTGTATTTTTCTTGTCTATTCCAGGAGGATCTCATGCCTCTAAATACATGTCCAAAAACCCTAATTTACAATCTACAATCAATGTAATATTTGCTGTTACAATCAGAAATTAAGTATACAATTAATGTAATATTTGCAGTTACGATTTACTTTCCATGTTTGTAATTGCTGTGATTTCTTTCCATGTATATATTATTGACATCCCCCCTCACATTGATGATGGTCGATCAAGAAGCATCAATTTGTCAATCATCAGTTGGTGTCGTGGTCGTGGTAACGCCTTCGTGAATACATCAGCAGTCTGATGTTCAGTGGAAATATGGGGTAGCGTAAGAACATTATGATCAAGAGCCTCACGGATATAGTGACAATCAACTTCAATATGTTTGGTGCGTTCATGAAACACAGGATTAGAAGCAATCTGAATAGCACTTGTGTTACCGGCATGAAGCGGTGTAGGATGGTGTTAAGTAAAACCAAGTTCGTGTAACAAACCCCGGAGCCATACAATTTCAGAACATGCGGCTGACATAGCGCGATACTCAGATTCTATAGAAGATTTTGAAATACGATCTTGCTTTTTGCTTTTCCATGAAATTAAAGCATTTCCAAGAAACATACACCATCCCGTAACAGATCGACGGGTATCCATACATCCTGCCCAATCTGCATCACTATAACCAGTTAATTGTAATGAGTTGTCGGCAGGAAAAAATATCCCTCTCCCAGATGTACCCTTAAGGTAACGAATAATTCTTTTGACAGCAGCTAGATGAGATTGCCGAGGAGTTTGTAAAAATTGACTGACTTGTTGTACTGCAAAAGAAATATCTGGCCGAGTAATAGTTAAATAATTCAAACTGCCTACCAATTGCCTGTATATGGAAGGATCAGACAATAATTCTCCATCATTCTGACAAAGTTTTAAATTAATCTCAAGAGGAGTAAGAACACTGTTTCCTGATTCCAAACCGGCCAAAAATAGTATTTCTTGGGTATATTTGTGCTGATGTAAAAATATTCCGTCAGACATAGAGTGCACCTGTAGACCAAGAAAATAATGAAGTTCTACAAGATCGTTCATATGGAATGCAGTGTTAAGAGAACGTTGTAAGTTCTCAATGACTGGAATATCAGATCCTATAATAATAATATCATCCACATATACCAGGAGAGCAACAATACCATTAGCAGTTCACTGGAGAAACAGAGAGGAATCATATTGACTCTGAATAAATTTGAAATCCAACAGAGTAGTGCGAAACTTTTTAAACCATGCGCGGGGTGCCTGTTTTAAACCATACAGGGAACGTTTCAACCAACAAACTTTATCGGATGGTTGAGTAAACATACCAGGGAGAGGATTCATATAGATCTCTTCTTTCAGATCACCATGTAAAAATGCATTTTTTACATCCATTTGACGAATTGACCATCTTTTGGAAGCAGCAATTGCCAAAATAGTGCGTATGGTGGTCATTTTAGCGACAGGTGCAAATGTCTCCTCATAATTAATACCATATGCTTGACAATTTCCAAGAGCAACTAACCGTGCTTTATATCGTTCCACCGACCCATTAGGCTTTAATTTGACATTGTATACCCATTTGCATCCAATAGGTTTGGTTCCACGAGGACAAGAGACAATATCCCATGTGTGATTATCCTGAAGAGCCTGAAGTTCTTCTTTCATGGCTTGTGCCCAACAATCTTGGGTAGAGGCCTGTACATAAGTCTTGGGTACAACAATACTATCAATAGCAGTAGCTGAGTATCCATACCTGTCTAGGGCTCGTGAAATCCAAGATGATCGTCTTGGTTGATGATAAAGATCAGATGTCGGTTCTGTGTTCGGAAGGGGCAAAGTGGAACATCTGTGATATACAATTCCTGGCTTAAAACGTTCAAAGTGAGAAGATGGACAATCATCATCAAATGTGGGAAGTTGGATAGAGTTGGATTGTGTAGATGAACAAGAAGGGAAAAAATTTTGATTCTCAAAGAAAATAACATTTCGAGATATACGAATTCTATGAGCATTTTTGTCATAACACACAAACCCTTTATGAGAATTACTGTATCCTAGAAAAGCACAGCGAGCAGCTTGGGCTGTAAGTTTATTACGTTCAGTAAATGGTAAGTGAACAAAACAAACACACCCAAAGACATGGAGAGAATCATACTCAGGAATAACACCAAATAAAATAGAGTATGGAGATTCAAATTTTAGAACTTGGGAAGGCAAACGATTAATTAGATGAACGGCTGTTGACAATGCTTCTACCCAAAAATGAGTAGGTACTGAAGAATCAATTAATAAAGTACGAACAATATCTAAAAGATGACGATTCTTACGCTCGGCAACTCCATTTTGTTGAGGAGTGTAAGGACAAGATCTTTGAGAAAGAATTCCTTTGTTTTTGAGAAACTCCTGAAATTCTTTAGACATATATTCCCCCCCAGAATCAGAACGTAGAATTTTAATATGAGTAGAAAATTGATTTTCAATAAACACAACGAAAGCCTGAAATGTTGAGAATACCTCAGATTTAGATCGGAGAAAATATATCCAAGTGAAACGACTAAAATCATCAATGAACATGACAAAATATTTATACTGGGCATGAGAGAGAACAAGACTTACTCCCCATACATCAGTATGAATAATATCAAAACATTTAGAAGCTCGACTGCCATGTGAAGGAAATGATAAGGATTTACTTTTTCCCAAGTTGCAGGAACTACAATCCAAAAATTCTGTTGAACAAGAATTTTTATTCCCCAAATATCCATGTCTCATAAGATGAGTCAATACACTAGAATTGGGATGTCCCAATTTTTTATGCCAAAATTGATGATTATTGATGAAAGTAGAATAAGCATAGGAATTAATACTAGAAAATTGTATTGGAAATAAACGTCCCACTTTAGGCCCCTTCGCGATCACCTTCCCCGACACTTGATCCTGCACATAGCAACCATTATGATTAAATCGAATTTCACAATTATTTTCTACCATTTGCCCAACATAGAGTAAATTTGTAGATAATTTCGGAGACACAAAAATATCTTTAAAATTCGAATCCAAATCACCAATTGATGAAATCGGCAAATTATCACCATTTACTACTTGTATATGCTGATTACCCATATATTTTTGCACATTACACAACCCATTTTCACTGTTTGTCATATGATTTGATGCTGCCGAATCCATTAACCAATTTTTATAATTTGCCGAAACCATATCTGAATTAAATTCAGATTTCTTGCCATGAAACCCAACGGCCAAATCTTTATTAATTGCAGACACCATAGACTTAAGTTTAACCTCCGAAGCCATATCTGAATCGAATTCAAACTTCTTGCCATGAAACCCATTCTTGCCATGAAACCCAACTGCCAAATCTCTATCATTTGCAGAAACCATAGGTTTAAGTTTAGCATTCATACCTTGGAACCCGAATGCCGAAAGAGCAGAGACTATCATCTGCTGCATCTGCTCCACCATCTCCGGCGTGAGGGTTGTCGATGAAGAGCTCATCGTTGACGACGGTTCTGGTGTCGGCGATGAGACAGCTGCGGCAGCCATGGAAGCAGTGGTCATCGGCATCCCTACCCCTTGTCGATGCTGTGGTCACACACGGCAGTCCTTGATAAAATGGCCCTCTTTCTTGTAATAATTGCAGAACCTCTTGCTGCAATTTCGGGTAATATGCCCAATTTCTTTGCAATTAAAACACTGCAAACCCACTCCTCTCTGTCGTCCCTTTCCCTGAGCCATGTATGCCATGTTCACCATTTCTATAGCAGTCGGCTGAGTCAACTCATGCTGAGTGGCGAGTCGTTGTTCTTCCCTTAATATCTCTCCCAAACAATCATCCAATGAAGGTACTGGGTTTCGATTAATTAAGCTAGCTCTCACAGCCTCAAATTCTAGCCGGAGCTTCATCAAGAATTGGTCTCTCTGGCTATCGGCATGAACAAGGTGCAGTGCCTCTAAGCTTTCCTTTGGTACTTTAGAATAGATTATACCAGTATATTCACTCCATAAATTCATGAATCCGGCATAAAATTGTTCAATTGAGAGATTACCTTGTTTGTAGTTAGCAATACTCAATTCAAGTTGGAATTTTTGAGCCGAATTATTCTGAGAATAAATACGGCGAAGGTAGTCCCAAATCCCCTTCGCTGTGTCAAATGCTCTGAGATTGTTGATCATATAGGGTTCAACAGACCCCAGAATCCATGAAACAATTTTGGCATCCTTGGTAGTCCAAGCAGCCAGCTCCTGTGCATCGGTTGGAACCTTTGTAGTTCCATCAAGATGCCCCCACAATTCCTTCGCTTTCACAAACATCCGAAATTGAAACTCCCAACTGGCATAATTTTTGCCATTGAATCGAGTAAGAAAAGTCTCTCCAGACATCTTTAAAATCTCAAAAAAATTGAAGAAAAGTTTGACAATTCGATTCAGAATTGAAGCTCTGATACCATGTCACAAATGCTGAATTTCTGTGTATTTTTCTTGTCTATTCCAGGAGGATCTCATGCCTCTAAATACATGTCCAAAAACCCAAATTTACAATCTACAATCAATGTAATATTTGCTGTTACAATCAGAAATTAAGTATACAATTAATGTAATATTTGCAGTTACGATTTACTTTCCATGTTTGTAATTGCTGTGATTTCTTTCCATGTATATATTATTGACATTTCTCTTCAATTTTGGCTTCCGATTTTACCCAAACATATTTTGTCTCTGAAAATTCTGATCTTCTCAATTTAACCTAGATTAGGTTTCCAAACTTAATTTCTCATCAATTAAGCCCTTAATAACATTAATTTGACCCATTTAAAGTATAATTAAGTCCTTGCGCTTAATTAAATCCTTCAATTCAGCTCTCAATTAATCTCTAAACATAATTACACTTAAAATTGGCCGACGATTAAATCAAATTGGCCCATAAAATTATAATTATGTCTTTTGACTTAATTTTAAGCAGATTTATCCAATAATAAATTACTTTAACCTTGAATCTATATTTTCCTTCATTTCTAGGCAAAAGAGGTGCGATCGAGCTCTCGAAAACGTCCAAAATTTTCACCTTGATTTTTTTGCCAATTCCAGCCCCTTTTATTTTATTTTTTTTTTATTTTTTTTTATAGATTTTAGGGAATAACCCAGAATTGGATTATGACAATAGGTATCATAGTCATGACTCATTGAGTTGACTACTTTTAAGGCTCATCAAAGAAACTCCAATGTCATCATAATCGAAGACTACCTGATATTAATGGAAGGGATGAACACCTCTTATCTAGATCCAAGCTTTTTTAATTTGAAGGTTTGTAGTTTCATATGCATTCATTTAAAAATACAACTTAATCAATTTATAATCGTCTAAAGAAATTGTTTTTGAATAATTGGTAAATGAGATGTCATCTGCTCTTTATTCAAAATGGTGCATTTGTAACATACTCTATATGAAACTTTATATAGATTAAATTTGAGGGATTAAGGAAATTATTTGGGATTAGGAAAAAGTTTATTTCAATCCATAAACTCTCAAATCCTCTTAATTATATCCTTAACTACCCTTTTAACTTTTATTTTTTGCAATTTTATCCCTGTCAAACTCAATTACCAACCTCAAAGTTCAATGCATTTTCCTTTTAGTCCTTGATTTCTGGTTTATGTAAATTGACCGTCAATTGACTAATAAACTTGATTTTTGCTGATTTGCCGATTTTAGTCCATGAAGTCATGCACCTCTTACAAATTTATTTTTGAATTTGATTCTTTCAATCAAGCCCTTAAATGATCATCGAACCATAATATTTAGGCAATCAAGCTCTTGATTTTACCAAATTAGCTTTTAAAAATCACAATTTGACCCCTGGACTCTAATTTTTCAAATTAAAGCCCAAATTGAAGTCAAACAACATTTTTTCTTTGCAATTAAGCCCATAATAGATCAATTCAACTCTGAAAAATTGTAATTAAATCCTTAATCATTTAATTTTGAATTTTTCTTCCCATATTCAATTCTCTCTTATCATGAGGGCCTTCATCAATCAAGATTATATTGCTAATTTTTGTAGCCTTGTATATTTTTATCCTTCCTAACTAGTTATTGGTATTTTTTCATGTTCTCTCCACTGATATATATATTTTTTTAAAAATAATTGTATTTCTTTTTTCAGATTTGTTTGGTTTTTTTTTCTTCTTCTGATTTTTGTATATTTATATGGACTTCCAAAATGGTTAATAACAAAAAAAAAACAGGATAAAAAGACATAACGCAGCCAAGCTATCAGAAGAAAGGTACGGTACTAAAAGGTACCTTAATAATTGCATATAAAATTTGAAAATTTTCAAGCTAACCATCGTTTTTATGATAGTTTGATGTTGACCACGCTAAAGTCAAACTACCTTCAACCACGGAAACAATTGATTCATCATATCTCTCTATTTTCTTTGTTAATACCAAACGTTCAAGTTTCAAGTAAATTATTAAGCTCGAAACAACATCGTTTTGCATGTAAAACATGGGGTTTTGCTTAGGCCTTCTAGGTTTAAATAAATTAACCCTCGCCTGTGGTTTTTTCCTTAAAAAACATCCTGGATCTGGTCCCTAATCTAACCCACCAGGCAAATTCATTTTTCATAATAGTGGTTTCAGCATAAAACAATTGCCTGAGCTTACATCAGCCATTTTATAAAATCAATGATACACTCGAAGTAATTTTTTTATGAATCATGAACTTTGTTGACGTTGTAATGGCAGCCGGATCATCAAATTGCGACCTCCAGTACATCAAATTTAACGGCAGGCTGATGAGGTTGTCGAGATCGAGAAGGTTTTACTTTGATCAACGACTATTCTCCATTTTGACCAAATCAATCTGATTTTTGAAATGATTGCACAAAATGAAAGCAACAAAAACACTTTCAACGTTCAAGCATATACTATATGGTTTTACTCTTATATTTTACGTAAAATATTGGTTATTGAATATTTCAACATTCTCCAACAATCTCTCTAGGAATAATTAACCCATATCAGATTAATGAATACGTATGACATCTGAATATCTAAGCTATAATTACTAGATGTTTATAGTATATATATATATATATAAGTAACATCTGAATTTACCAAAAAATGATAAGAATTTTCTTACCAACTTAAAATTTTTATAATTACCTCTTTTGTTTCTCTCTTTTTCTTGTATCAAATTCTTTTCTATATTGTAAATATCTACTAGTAACAATATAAATACCATAAAATCTCTTGTAAAGCCATACCATTGATCTCGAAGAAAGCTAACCATGGTAAGGAAAAAATTAAAAATTAAACAGGATAAACTTTAGATAAACATCATTCCTCACCTTCTCATTCTCATATTTAGTGTATGTTTGACCTTGTATTGTAAATTAGAATAAAAATACTTTTATTTTTTGCTTTGCATTATTTTTTTCCAGTATTTTTCAGATCATTTTGATGTATTTTTAAAAAACAATCTCAACCATACTCTTAAACACCCGCACGCATTGATTTCATTTATTCAAATCTTAGTGATCTTATTAAGAATATATACTAAGATAAGTGTACATTCTTAAAATCATTTTGACTGATATATATATATATATATATATATATGACTGGTATATAAATGAATTTACAAATATCTCCTATTGTTAAGAGGAAAATATTCAGCATTCTAGATGCAATTGGAATATGATCCATTACTATCTTCCAAAACTTATTTATTATTTTTTTTTGGAAGGAACGGTAGCAATTTTTTCTTAAAGTTTGTAATCATGAGAAAAGGGAAATTAATACATATGATCGTCTTCAATAGGAAAGAAAAAATTAAACTTCCTCTGCATCGAATGATGACATTAATTAATTTAAGTAGAGAGTTGAATATGAAATTAATATTTTTCAATAAGTTGTTGTGGTCTCTTCGCCAACGTATTATTACTATTATTATAATCCCTGATCTAATATTGTTTTTTATTACATATGATATTTTTATCTTGTATTTTTCTTATTTTAAAGTTTATTTTTTATTATTTTCTCTTTTTTTGTCTAGTTTTTCTCTCTCCCGCACCGATGTAAGTTTTATAAAATTGGTAATCTTCCATTTTGAGATCTTTTATTTAAATTTTTAGATATTTTATTCAAAAAAAGGAGTATTACGCGAAATATTAAGGCATCAGAGAGCTAGTGGAGGATTGTCGGGGGGGGGTGCCCATCCATCCATTTGTAAAAATACTTTTTTTCTTAGCTCTTAGACACTCATGTAATAGCATGAAAACCTATTTTTATTCTTTACGTGGAGAGAATTTATTGTCTTCGGTTTGGCTTCAAAGCTAAATGCATGAATATTTTTGAGGGTTGCATTTTATTTCTTAAATTAAAATGTTATTTTTATGGCTAATTATTCATTTAATATTTAAACAATAAATTTCCCACATTAAATAATTCCTCATAAAAAGTTGTATATTCTAAGAATTCTTATGAAATATGGTATATTGGGACATGTCCCCAAAGAGCATGGCGTTTGAGAAATATTGTGATAATAGAGGTCATGTCTCGAGTTTGAGTCAGAACGTGCACTATTTATAAAAGTCTGAGATAGCTGAGATTTTACTTGCTCATCTAGGCCTACAAAATGAATTTTGATGAGGTTTACTCGTATAAAAAAAAATTGGGACATGCTAACTGCCTATTAGTTATATAACAATTTTTCTTTTGATTAAAAAAATCTTAGACAATAGAAAAAAAGGTTCTTTAATCTAATAAGAAAGTCTATGTCAATGAAATTCATGAATTAAAGTTTTGGATAGAATTGACAAATTAATACTTATCGATTTGTTTTAATAATTTAATATTTGTGCGTACTTCCACTTTTTTTTATTAGTAAGGTTGATTTTCCTTACATATTACTCAATTTTTTAAATAAATTATTATCTCTAAAATAATAATAATAATAACAACGAAGAAGAAAGAAAAGAATCATTCAAGTGGGATTGAGTCCGATTTTGCCGGCTCGCTGAGATCGACCTCGCCGCTGTTTAATGTACTGTTTACGACATGAAATTGATAAGAATGGAGTGGCAGGCAGGACACCATGAAAGACATCTAATGTCACGCAAGCCAATCTATTTCCTTACACACTCAAGCTTATCCCACAATTAATGTCTCGCTTTTTGCATGGCAACGTAAGAAAGGAATATCCTTGGAAGCCCATTCCCATTACCGTGGCATAATGGGAATATCAAAAGTTGATTATTACATCTTTGACGGGATGTTTTTTTAAAATCCATTAATGATTAGTTTTTTTAAGAAAAATTATTTGAAATTATATATATATTTTTTAATTTTTAAAATTTAATTCTTAACATCATAATTTTAAACACACAAATGTCCATGAAAAATCTTTATTTTCTATGTCAAAACATACTCGTTTGTGATGAATTTGAGTTTTCCCAATATCTAGTTTCACGTGCTTAATTAATTTGACTTTTATATATATAGAGAAAGTCTTTCAACAAATTCACACCATTCCAAACTGTAACACGTCCAACTATTATTAAATAGTTTAACGTCTTTCGTACAACGCTTATAAATATCGTCACGGACGTGACATTTTATTACAGCAACACATTTCACAAGCAGAGATGGGAAACAATCTAGGAGGAGGGAAGACAGCAGAGGTGATGAAAATCAATGGTGAAACTTTCAAGTTAAGGACTCCGGCAAGGGCAACCGACGTCGTTAAGGATTATCCAGGGTTTGTATTATTGGATTCGGAAGATGTTAAGCACTTTGGAAATCGGGCGAAGCCATTAGAGCCTCAGCAAGAATTGAAGGCCAAGAAAATATATTTCCTAATAGAGTTGCCTGAAATTCCAGAGGAAAAAGAAGCCAGGAGTACGAGGAGGGTTCGGTCAGCTATACAGATGAGTGCCAAGGATCGGCTTGAGAACTTGATGTTATCTCGGAGGTCAGTTTCTGACCTGTCGATGGTTAGACCATCGCCGAGTCAAACATCAGATGGGCAGGAGCCGGTCCGGGTGAAAGTTAGGCTGCCTAGGGCCCAAGTGAAAAAACTGGTGGAGGAGAGCCAAGATGAAGCAGAGGTGGCCGGAAAGATTATTGAACTATACATGGGGAATTCCGGTGATGTTAATGGTACAGATGGGCACCGGCACGTGCATTGGAAGCCGGAGCTTGGTGACATAACGGAGAATTTCCGGGCAACTCATGAGGTGTGTTATCTTTTAATTTTGTAATTTTTCATGCTAAGCATGTGCATTGGGCCTCACTTCATGTTTCTTCAAGGTTCTTAAGAGACATGAGTCATACGTACCGCAAATCATGGAAGAAGAAAGTAAATAGAAACGCAAATTAAGAACAAATAAGCATCAACGTTGCGACCAGGTAGTCTTTAGACAAGAATAGATAAATACGAAAAATATAGAGATATTTTTTTATTAAAAGGATATAAATAAAGATTTAAATTAAAATATTTTTAAGACAGTTTTAAAATGAAATATTATTTCTTTTTAAAAGAGAAAATTAATGAAAATATGTTTTATTTATCTCTAATGTTTCTCCATGCACTAACTAAATAACAACAACAACAACAACAAAAAGGAATAATATATGTTTCATACACTTCTGAAATTAGAATACTTGTTGTCATCCTTTGTACACAATTCTTATACTTTACTGGTCACTTTTTGTTTTCAAGGAATCATTTCACCGAAAATCTTAAGTTTTTAGGTGAAATCTCAAAATATGATTTATATTATTCTTTAACACACTCCCTCAAGTAAGAACTCTTTAGATTTGAAACTTGCACAGACTCATAATACTTTATGCTTGATTTTTATCAAATATAATAGGGGTAGTAAGATTCGAACTTGTGACTGCTGTGTCAATAAGATTCTGATACCATGTCAAGGAATCATCTCACCGAAAAACTTAAGTTTTTAAATGAAATTTCAGAATATAATTTATATTATTTTCTAATAAACATAACGATAGGTTGTTGATCCTTGTCGATGATTTCTGTTCATCAATAATTAGTCTCTTTTTCTAGTTGCCTCTCTTTAAATTTATACTTGAAAGCTATATATACTTCAATTATTATGCCCTAGTTGCCTTGGAAAGAAAAAAAAAACCTTCAGATATTTAAATTCCTGTGAAATTGGAACAAAATATACTGACATTTTTCATCAAACATGTGCAGAAACGAGTGACTTTTGCTCAAGAAGTGGGGGCGATCCGTTTACCTGTCGACTCACATTAGCAAATCAAAATTTTGGAGACCAAAAGTGCCTCTTCATTTTAGCAGTAGCCTCTCATTGGCAACTATTTTGCTGTGAATATTTTGTCATCATGTCTTTTTGCAATTTAATTGCAAGATACATAGCTAGAATTTAGGCATGGATCATTGTGTATCCCATTAGTTCATTTAAACTTATGTGTACAAGCCTTAATTAAGACGCTATTATTTTAATTCTAGCAACATTTACTGTATTCTTTTTTTTTTCTTTTTAAACAATAACATCTACAACTCCTCGATGAACTCATACATGTGCAAAAATATTTGCCTATATAGCTTGGAAGATATCCCAGTTAATAATTTCAAATTTAAAGATTCTTATTTTTTGATATATTAAGTGTCAATCGGCAGTCTAGATCTCTATAAGAAAAGTAAATAATTAAGTATTAATTAAACCATGATAATAACCCAGAAGTGATTATTAATTAATAGTTTATTGAAACGAGAAACAAACAATAATGCATTTTGGTACCTATTAATCAGTATCTGGTCAGTTAGAACACTATGATCATGAAATGTTTTGTCCAAAGTCCATACCTGGAACCTAATATTATTGAAAAATTACAAGTATCGATGACATTAAACGAACATGACAACTCAGAACCTCAAGCAGATCCTGTATCCTAATGAAAATGGTAATAAAATATTGAATAAAATCATATTTACAGGATTTAATTTCAAACCAAATCATTTCGAGGACTTTGTTCGTTCGTTGCATTGGGCATGACAGTGGAAGTTAATTAATTTCAAAACAGGTTATTATAGGGGGAAAACAATGAAGCTCGATCGGAAAAACGGGGAGGTTAATCTTGATTTATTTATTTTTCATTTTTATTTACAGCCACATGGTATTTTTGGACCAGTTATGGGAACATTATTATATTACCAATATACCCTAAAACAAGTCCAGTAACACACTTTTCCATAAAAATTTGAAGTAAAAACGGGAATGATCTACTGCGTGGAATATTGGTCAAGGGTTAGAAACATTTTGCTTTAGGTATGAATAGAATTTCAAGATTGGCCTCTCATTGGCAACTAATTTGTTGTGAATCAAACAAAACAACAGCAGAATTCGAAATGTGATGATGATTTTTAAACCTATGACGGGTTGATTTGAAAAATATGTGATTCAAATGGACTAAGTTTTAAGTCAATCAATAAAAATCATTGTTCGGATAAAACTAATTTTTTACTAATTTGATTGATCTAATCTAATCGGTTCAAAAATATAACAAGATTTTAAAGAATAAAGTTTTAATATCCAAGTCAATAATCATGAAATCATCATGGTATGGTGAGAATAAATGTAGATAAAAACAATTCATATACAAAGACAAGCAAAGATTGAATACAAAGTATCCTTCTTCTATATTGTTGCTACCCAATTTTGACCTCATTTAGAATTATTATTTTTTAAATTGTGGGGTAAAATAGCAAAAAACAATAAAACAAACCCTAAAAAATATGTTCTTGACATGTTTGCATCAATGTATTTTTCAAAAGGTTTAGTTATTAACACCTTTTTTTTAAGTTGATATTGCTTGTGTTTTTAAAAATAAAAAATACAAACAAAATAAAAAAACAAAATTTTCAAGGGACCATATATAAAAAGAAAAAAGTTGAGGGACCATATTGATTTTAGGATTCTTAATCACGAAGTTTGCTTGGAGACTAAACAATAAAAAAATAACAAACTATAAATAAGGGTGGTTTCACCACACAAATAGGGGGGGAGGAATTGAAAGAGAGAATTTAATGGGAGAAAGTTAGTTAGAAAAACTCATACATATACACTAAAACAACTCTCTATCTAACCATAGTTAGTTAGAAAAACTCATACATATTGATTTTTCCATGCATTTTTTTATATGTATAAAACATCTTTGTGCATCACTTATTTATAGTATATCTCTTGGTAGCACATATTAACTTTAGGTTAGGGGAAAATAATGGCTTACCCTATGAATTTTCGCTAGGGCTTAAGTTCATGAAACAATTTATATAGAGGATTGTTGTCAATTTGATGTTGAGAACATTAAAGATTAAGTTGTTAGACTCATAAATTCTCCGAATAAGTAGTAATGTCCAAATATAAAAAAGGATCATTTGCTCAATCTTTTTATTATAGCCACGCCTGCACCTATAAATATTTAATTATTGGTTTAGTGTTCATATCTTAGTTGCTCAGTCAACTTATCCAACTATTGAAAAACCCACAAGAGTTAGGGCATATAGAAAAACTAAGTATGATAAATTCATATTTTACCATAGAATATCTAGGTGATTAGTTCATTATAGGATCACCTAACACAAGTTTCAATCTCTATAGACTTAGTTATCGATAAATGCTAAATTTGATAAAATAGATGAGAGCATTTTAAAGGGTGAATTTTCATAAAAAATGTTGAGATGTGTCAAGTACTAGTCTCTCAAAGGTATAGAGTGCCAAAACTTGTTAAATAGGGTGTAGCTCAATGTTCATGTTCAATGACCTATTTAAGACATACAACAACAAAATCATTGAGATAACAAATAATAAAAAAACTGCTAATTCCTTAATGTCAAGACAATTTAAATAGTGTTGCTATGAATTATTATAGACAGCATGAAAATTTGGAAGAAGAGAAGTCCTCAATTTTCTTTTTATTTCAATGATAACCCTCATTGTTTTGATTGCTCTTTATTTGTTTTGAATAATTTTTCATTATTATTAAAAAAAAATCAATTTCATCCCTTACACATTTTGTTTTATTTGGTATTTATATCAAATATGATCCTCATTCTTTTTATTGTTATTTAAAAAAAATGTTTTCAATTTCATTCCTAATCATTTGATTTTTATGTGGACTTTTATCATTATTTTTTTTTATCATAAGAACTCTAATTGGATTCTTTTGTTTTACTTTTTAATTTCTCTATCCTTTGTCTTTATGGTCTATAACTAGTTGGTGAGATTTTCTTTTGCTTTTAAAACATGCTTACAACACTCTTATATTATTTTAAAAAAAATTACAAAAAAAATCAACTCGGCGAAGTGCAAACCATATATCTTGTTAAATACTAAACATCAACCACACAAAAAGTCACTGAACATGAACAGACCTAGTAGTTACGTGGAGGCAAGATCATCCCTAGGTCAACAACATGGTACTATGTTGGAGTGTGGTTCGTGTATAAAGTCAACTGGAACCCAAATCAAGAGTGATGGTGGATTGGGCCACTTTGGTTCCCTGATAGTGGCAGGTGTTGGAGGCCCAAACCCTAGCCCTCACATGGGTGAGATGGGCTTAGGGCTAAGAATCTCATACCCATCAATTAATAAAATTGAGTCTTTTAAATTAGAAAAGTCTTAAAATTGAAAACGGTGTCGTGAACTTTATGCTTCACAAATTTAATCCTTAATTTTTCTGTCTTCTCAGTAGTAGACAAAGAAATAAGGTCAGGCACTAGTTTTATTAATTTGCATTTAGCTTTTAATCATCTTGAAACAAAAGGATGATTACTAATCGTTACCGTTCAAGTAGAATTTGAATTTTTGATGATGCGTGTTGTTGTCTTAGTTTTTATTTTTATTTTTATTTTTATCGTAGCACAAAATAACTATAATAATAATTAATGAGGTCTTAAATAGATCATATATAATCGAAGTAGTGCATACACGAGGTATTTTGTTTTATTTTATTTTTTCATAATATATTTTATTAAATTTATATCTAAGATAATAATAAATAAAATGAACTCTTACTAAAATTACGACATGATTGATTATTAACCTGAAATTAAGTAAATTTGGACACGCATGACCCCTCACATTTACTACCTCCACATGCATTTCACTTTCAAAACATTGAAATGCATGGTCTCATCATATCTCACTCTCAGCATTTTCCAAAATAACAAAGTTTACATAACCCCCATGTGCCTATTTTTATGCAAAAAGGTCCCTCAATTTTATAACCCTACTCTCCTCTTCAAAACTTCAAATCATCATCATCTTCACTCTCTCTCTCTCAACAAGAAAATGTCATCGTCCATGCATCAAATTATCAGTGCTCGCCAACTTCTTCTCTTCTCCCTTCATTCCTTCATGGTATGCACAATTATTCCCGTATGTAGGGCTAGCGTGACAAAAAACCCAGACCAAGCATTAGATCCCCGAGAACTACGAACTGGAATAAAGTGTGGATCATGTCCTTGTGTCAACCCATGTTCCCAGGTGGCTCCTCCTCAACCACCACCACCACCGCCACCACCTCAGACTCTATGTGGTACTCCTCTTGCACCACCCCCACCACCTCAGACTCTATATGGTACTCCTCTTGCACCACCACCCCCAAGGTTTATTTATGTGACCAGTGTGCCTGGGAGTTTGTCTGAAACTGATCCTTATGATCATTGGAAATTCTACAGTGGTGCTAGACAAAATGCTGTTACATGGTTGCTGCTTTTGGTTGGCCTTGGAATTCCAGAGCTGCTGGTGATTTGGTAACTTAGAATCTGGTGTCGAGATCATGTAGTTCCCTTTAATTAGTTTTGTTCTAATTTGTTTAATTAAATAGTTGTTTCGTCTTCAAATTATTCACTACAAGCTCTTAGTGTTGTCCTATCAAACATGCTGTAGTTTCTATTATAATCAATTGCTCGATTATAGTTATAATTAACCTTCTAATAAATAGGATTATATTTATATGCTGATGATCACTTTTATTTACGATGATTTTAGTGTTTTAGAGTACCGAAACCTTTATTTCTCTTGTTTTTCTTTTTTCTTATGCAATATATATCGAACCTTTTTTTCCCATTATTACATGCATTTTAATTCACTGGGAGATGGAGTACACAGATTTATTCTAAGATTATCTCAAAAATGATTTATTTTATATATTTGTTTCGGTCTCTTCAACTAAAAACGTTGCTATCTCTTGTATATTTATTCTTTTTTATCGTAGAAAATACTACCGAAATGCAAAACTCAATTCAATTCCAAATAGCTGGATAAACAAAACTGACGAGGCTGACTGAATAAACCTGATTCACGAGCTTCTTCATTGTTGGAACATATTTCTCTAGCAGGATT
The DNA here is from genome assembly GCA_964035475.1 of Salix caprea. Taxonomy (NCBI): domain Eukaryota; kingdom Viridiplantae; phylum Streptophyta; class Magnoliopsida; order Malpighiales; family Salicaceae; genus Salix; species Salix caprea. Next base: position 8,960,016 of record OZ037745.1, read on the forward strand.
AGTGTCCTAGAGCAGATAGCACGATAGGGGATCATACACTGACACTTTCCTGCAGAATCCTGAACTCAGATTTGGCCTGACATTGCTCCAGTAATCTACATATAAACATAAACATGGACCAATTGATGAATTGTTCTGGCCACCAAGGAAATGAAATTGGTTGTGCCCACTGACAGTTTTTGAAAAATAACTGCAGATCTGAGTTCTGACAAATGGAATCACCAAAATTCTGTTCATTACGACACTCTTTGATCAGCCAATGTAATTGCATAAGCAGAAAATAGTCCAAAATCATATGATCAGCACAGAAGATGAACCTAGCTAGCAAAGAATAGCTTCAATTTTCTCTACCAAGAAAAGGAAGCATTTATGGGTTTCCACCGTGGAAATTTTCCTATCCACTAATTGTTGTCAGCACCGGCACCGGCTAGAACTGCACCAGTAATGGTGTGAGGTGGTAGGTACAGCATCTAATATGAACCACCCTGTTTCTACCTTAGCATTTACTTCAGCTATATTCTTATTTTATATGTAGGAGGAATATCCCTTTCACCCTGTTACCAATTTATTTCTTACAAAATATAGTTATTAAACCTAATTTGTTAGGGCAGAATGATTCAAAATTAGATTTCAAGTTGAACTAAGAAAACTTTAAGTCCATGACTGGATCAACTCTAATTAATTATTTTTTAAAAATGATATTATTTTAATAAAAATAATTTATTTGGTGATTCAAATTGTTTCAGAATAATATATATCTTGGAATCTTACCTGGTATAAAGTATTAGACTTATGATTTATATGTAACTTAATATTCAAATCTCGCCACCGGACTCTAAATTGAAAGATTTTTCTTCATCCAACCCTTTGTGTATGTTTATTTTAATAAAAGGATAAGACTTTCTTTGGATTTTTAGTGATGATACAATAGTTTTTACTCGGTGAATCCTTGTACTTAGTTTGAAGGTTTAGTTCTTGTATGAATCTAAGGCTTTCAATCAATTACAGGATCCTACTAATCAATAATAAAAACAATACCTTTAAAGTTATATTTCATACAAATAAAAATACTAAATCAAGAAAAAAAAGGTAAATAGAAGATTCAAGAGGCTTGAGCCAATTTGATATTTTAGCATATAACTACAATATATGTATATATAAAGACATAATTAAAAACAATAAATCGCAATCTCAAATAACTTTCCAAAAGCCATGATCATTATCAAACTTAATTTATAAGTCAATTACAGAAGATCGATTTTCTCCAAATAAAACCAGTCAACTACTGCAAGTTATTGTTGTGGTCAGTCGTTTTCATGGGCACACTATGATGAGGAGCAATAAAACTTGGTGCATTTATATTTCAACTGCTCTTACTAGCTGTCTGTGAGCCAGTTCTTTCTACCACTGGAAGGCTCGTAAATGAAGCTCCTTGCCAAAACAGTTGCAGCTCAGGATTTCAGAACAGAACCCACTTTGTCCGATAAAAGATGAGATAGCCATTCTCCTACAAATTCATGTCAGAAGTTCATTTCCTGAGTTGTTTCAGGTTAATTGATTTGAAGCATAATAAATGCGACCACCGTATCGGAGCAGCAATGTGACGGTCAATTTTGTGTATTTTATTTGTTGGAAACCAGAAACAATTTGTTTTGTTTTAAATAAAAGTTTTAGAATAATAAAATTTAAAAATATATATATTGAATCAGTTGATCCATCATTCAGCTGCATGGATTCATGTAAAAACCCTATGCTACACACCGACTTTCATTATAATTATTTTTTGAATTCGAGAAAATCTCAATATCTTTAGATATTTCTTGTGAGCTCGGATTAAGCGTTGTTCCAGACTCAAATAAAATGAATATGTCATAACTCGAACTCGAGACCTGCAAAGCACTAAAAAAAAACACTTTGTAGAAGTGAAATTAGTAGTATTCAGTTTCACATTTAATCTGAGCATTTCTACCATTTTGGTTCCAACTACCATGGAAGGACCTTCGGTTCATCCTTGGACCTGAAAATTTAAACTTGACAGGACACACTACCAACAGTGACTACAATGAGACGCATATTTAAGCCAAGAGAAGAATGCCATGTCTAAAATTCTAATTACCCTATAGTTTTAAAATAAGAGGAAAAAGTTTTTCACTTGGAAACTGTAATCCAACACAATTATTATGGTTTATTATTCTATGTTAAATAGGTGTAAGAACAAACTAGAGCTTATTCATATTTAAAACTATATTTAAAAAATATCAAAATAGCATATCTATTTGTGTGATAAAAAACTAAAATAATAATAATAAGCGGTCAAAAGCACTGTAAGCCATTGGAACCACTGTTCTTCTGTATAGTTCTCCATCAAACAGCATTCAATAATGTTCAATCTTCTGTCCAGCACAATCAATAAAACATTTTCTAAATATCCAAGAAAATCTAAATTGTGACTCCCAACTCTGTGAGGATAACAATCTACAACAAACCTGAAGCGTACCACGGGATATAGAAACTGTGTCCCACTGATGGTACCCAGGTCTCTTCCTCTCCGGAGAACCTGAAAGAGTTGGCATATTGAGTGTTCAACTAATATTAAACTCTGATTTGATGAGCAACTAGTGTTTTTCTAATAATTTTGACATGCTAATATAAGAAAATAAAATTAAAAAAATTTAAAAAATACTTTTTTGATATACTTTTAAATAAAAAACAGTTTCAACTACACTCCCAAAATATTCAGTTAATATGAGAAATTCACGCTGGCTGAATTGCAGAAAACATGGTAAAATTAAATTAATCCGATTGGATTTTTAATAACTCATGAACTCACTAACCCCAACTCTTTTTTTTCCCCTTTCAAATCGTATCCAAATCACATCCAACAGCTGCGCTCTCATCTCATCATAGATCATGTCACATTCAAAGAAACATGCAAGTTTAGATCATCCTGTACTACCCTATCACAAGCACTCGCATAAAACACGCCTGTTTTACCTGTCTAGATTATTTCGAAAGGTCCTTTTTCTGAACCATAATAACAATCACACTGCTAGAAAGATGGATTCCCCCACCCACTAGGAGGATTGAGATCGACAGGTGCCATGCATACTACGGGGCGTGAGGCACACGCGTCTTTTCTTGTTATATCTGGCCTCGCATCAGCTTTCCATTCAAATAACAGAAACTTCACATAATTGATGATTTAGCACGCATGGTTGTCTTAAAAGTAGATACATTTTTTACGACTGTTATTATACAGCACTAAAGTAGGCAGGTTGGCTGTCAACCAATTAAAGTGCATGGCCTTGTTGAAGTACAAATCACCAACTGTTTCGTGGATCACTTAAGCTCTTGAAGCAGTGCTGAGCCATTCCAGGGAAGAAGAACATATGAAGTGAGACCTGTTTATTCATTATTGCAATCTAGAGCCTTTATTGTCTCTCTCCGCCACGTGGCGGTGTTCGGATCAAATCTCAACTCCCATGTAGGCCAATAGTGCAAGTCCTGCTTCAAAGTTAGCACACGTGGCTTCCCATCCAGATTGATGGTCTTTACACGAACGAACTCATCATATCGTAATCCCTGATAGATGGAATACATTGCAATGTGTATGATTGATCATAAGGAAATAAATACTAACAAAGCATGCAAGATAGTTCCTAGATCAATTATTCTTGCACTCTTGATGCATATTCCGGGATGCTAGTGCTGAGAAATTAGAGAGTATCATGAAAAAAAATGTTAACCATGAAAGATGTCAAAGCTAAAAGTCAATTTGTTTTAATCATCCTTTTCTGTTCATTGAATTCTTTTTCCTTTCTCCTAATTTGGTTCATAGATTTCCATATCTTCTATTGTTTTTAAGAATCTGCGGTTTCCACTTGGATGGAAGCATATGCATTGATTGCAGATGCATTCTATAAGAAAACAAAAACTCCACACAGAAAAATACATAAATGAGTGGCCATACCTTGGTCACATTTACAAAAGCATCCAAGTCAGGAGTGGGTTTTCCATTGACTTGAACAATCCATCTAAGAGAACCTAGAGCATATCTATCTGCAGGACTTCCACGGCAGCACCTATGAAATTGAGAAAATGTTCAAACTGTATTCAATAAGATCAACATTTGCATTCTTATGTGGTTGATTATCATTGGGGAAAATATGCAGATCAACTTAATATGCCTTTCCTCTGACATTGGTTGACTTCTGATTGAAATTGGGTAGGAATTCCTTTGTTGAAGGCTTTTATTCTTTCATGACAAATTTATATTGACTGTATCCAGCAAAAGTAACAGCCATAAACATATCATTACTAAGCTCTTCTTGCATGAAATTAGCCAAAACTTTCAAGTTCATTTACATTCACATCACTGTAAGTGTAAGGCTATATTCTTCTTTTTCCAACATTGTAATGATAACTCTTATCTCAGCATCTATAATCAGGAGAGAAAAAACGTTATTTAAAACGCGAACGAAACAGAAGGACCCAAACAAAAATTCTTACATTGCTGCATAGACACCGTGACCTTCACTAGGCAGAAATCCAAGAGCACGAACTGCTGAATGAGGATCCTGAACAAGACACCCGCACCAACTTAATGCTCGCATTGTACCATTACCATCCCTAATGTCTGTTCCAACAAGTAGATCAACTTCAGCTCCCTAGCAAGCCATACAGAAAAGGGTATCATATCAGTTTCTTGCATCAACATCAGAGAATACACCAAACAAATTAAAAATACTTTGCGAACCAAACAATAGATATAACAGCTATAATAGCATTTCAAACACATGACACCTCTTTTAGGTGTTAGGAGCATGTACATCTGGCATAAACTAACCTGCCGACAAATGGTAATTTTAAGCTTCCCATCACTGTCAACACAGTTCTCTAATGCTTGACAAGCATTTTCTACGTCTTGGAAGCAAGTAACTGGCTCTTTGTTGATTGCCAACAACATATCGCCTTGCTTTAATAGATTCTCGGTGTTAGATCCAGCCAAACAACCTTTAACACGCAAAACTTGTCGTCTCATTGGATCTTTCTTTACAAGTCTCTACAGTAAAATATCATTCAAGTTTTGATATTCAGAATAATGATACAGCATTGTACTAAAGCATTTTTCTGCAAAGCATGTTAAGTTCAAGAGAGCAATTATCCAGGACAAAAACCAATTGAAAGACATTATATTTTCAGAAACAATATTCAGTTAAGAAAAGACTAAAATTGAAAAAATGCTCAAGTTTAAGACCATCACTCACATGATTTTTATTGAAAAAAATTTCCATGAAAATATTAACACACATTCATTTGCATATAAAATAAAAGAAGCATGAGAGAATGGCAGGCTAAGATTGATATGCATTCTCTGAGCACAAGCAGAGACGAAAGAACAGAAATATTTTACGAGGAAGAAGACATACTTGGATCCATTCATCACCAAGACCAAAACTCCGGGCCTTCGAAAGCAATCTAGAGTAAAGTTCTGCCTCTAAAGTCCTTACAAGTGGCATTGACCTTTTGACACCGTTTATGAGAAGAGCTGGCCCATTAGCACCAGATATGATTTTGTCAAGTACTTGGCTAATCATGTAGATTGGGACACCTCTGACAAATTGATGATCCTTTGATGTAGTGTTACAAGATTTTGGCTGAAAATGAAGATTTAAGGTTATTACATAATATCATAAAAAGGCAAATCATGACAAGTAGATTAGGGGCGAAAACCTTATTTGAAAAGCTCCCCCATATAGCCTGGACCTTTCCATGCTCATTACATAGCACACCAGTAAAAGCATTACCAAAATCTGAAATACAGAACAAAATAAGACACTAAATCTAAATATAAGCAAGTTTTTGGGAAATTCAAATCTATTCTCTTACCAGTGTCAAGTTCAATCACTTCCATATTTATTGCTCTATACCGTGGACGATCAGCATGGCCAACAGTTAATGTGACATATGGGTTTGTCACAAATGATTTCCTAGACTTTGCTCGTTGATTTTTACTTAACCCAATAAGATATATTGGATCTCCACGACATAATGCAGGCACTGTCTCAAAAAGTACAAGCATGATTGTTACAGTGAATAGCTTGGATCTACATTCAGTTTACTTGGAGAGAGCAAATTGAAAGATCACTCGTACTAACACAAATAAAATAGCAAAAAAGGATGAAATACAAGGGTTCATCAATCCAAGCCTAACTAAATAAATAGACAAAGATAGAACACATTCATGGATGTGACTCATTGTTTTCACTACCTGGCATGTTTCTATGGGCTCATGCTTTTCCTAGCACTGCTACTCGGAATAGTAGCAGTATTGACTAGCAAATACTAGGTAGCTGTCAGTTTTCAATGTTAAGGCTTGCATAAACAAGTTAAGCTTGAACTTGGATCTAAATTGACCGAGGTAAGCTCAAGCTGAATCTCTAAAGAGATAAATTTGAGTTTCTATACTCTGTCCAAAGTTTGAACAAATAGTAGTAGGCTCTACTTGACTTTTTTTGCAGTCTAATAGAAACCTTCACCCTTGACCCTCGCCCCTCATGGATGAGAAGAATATGCCACTACTGAAAATCAAAGGGGAAAGCATGCGCCTAAATCAGGGAGAAGTTCAGAATTTAAAAGGTAAATAACTTCTACAGGATCATATATATAACCCGGGAATAAATACATAGAGTCAAACCTACCAGGAAGTAACTCAGCAGCACGAACCATAGAAGCACCAACAGCTCCCAGAGCAGAGGGATCATAAGCAACAAGAGCATAATTGTAAACAGGATGAAGAAAGACAACCTGCATTGAAGTATATGCAGTAATTGATATACCCACAATGGTTTATAACTTCATAGCATTGCTTCGAAAAAGTTTACCTCCCCTGGAATCTCGATAGGAAATGCAGCAAATGACAGCATCACATCACATGCAGATGTTTGAACTGTGTTCTTGTCAATAGCAACCAATCCCATGTCTTCAGAATGATGTACAACAACACCAGTACCAGAAGAATGCACTGAATGGATGCCATCAAGCAAACATGATGGTGGCACATTGACCTGCACGTACAATTATCTAATTAGATATCCCATTTCAGCATTACTAGTCTCTTTTATATCACCAAGATATTCATAACAGGCACTGATCAGATGATGGTGTATCTCTGACTTGATAATTGAGAACATAAATCTGTTCAGACTTACACAGAGTGAAGTATATCTAGAATCTGGTAAATAAGAAAAATCACTAACAAGCAGATAAACTCTCAGTAAAGAGATGAAGCACAGTAGTTTTGAAGGCTAAGTCTAATTCCATTATTGTCAGCGTTATAGGAGAAAGTTCATAAAGCAATACCAGAAACAAATATGGAGGTTTCACAAGATGGGTGGCTAGAAGCTGAGGCACATTGCAAAGTTAGACAGATGATTGATGACAATAGGAAGATAAAACATGTCACAGATTACCTCCATTGTTACAAGAGTGGGCTCCACCACACATTCTGCAAACGAAGCATTAGTTTCTGCTGCCGATACACCTTCATATCCATTTGAAACTGTAATTTCTGTGGTACCTTGAGTCTCCAATTTCATTTCTCCAATTTCAAGCAAGGAAAGGTCAGCAGCTGCAATTTCATCAGAGGACAAATTCTCCTGTACCTGTTGCTTATTAGTTTCAACATCACACTCTTCCCTGGAATGGGCCTCCTCAGAAATATGTTCATAACCGGCTTCTGTAATCATAATATCATGTGTCAACTCCTGGTTATTTGCTTGATCCGTACCTTCAGCAGGAGTTGATTCACTATTCAACAAAGATGATTGGCTGTTTAGACCTTGAGTGACATTGCTACTACAAGGTGGCAACTGCAGGGTGGGTGGTTGAATAGCTGGCCTTGCAATCCATAAACCAGAACTATCATCCCGTGTGTATATCTTTGGAGCATCGTACCATTCATGGCGATCGATTGTGACCAGGGCAGACTGCGGTCATCACAAGAGTTAAAAAAAAATCACCAACATCCTAAATTTGTTAATCAAAATAAAAAGATCGCACACACGCACATGCACACACTTGCAGAGAGATTATCATTCACAATTCTATTCTAAATATAAAAAATTGTCACTTCCTATGGCGGTTTAAACTCAATTTTCTAATTTATTGATTTATGGAAAAGAAAGGTAAGTCTTTCATTTTCATGTAATATGGTACCATTTATAAGAATCGATTCATCAAAAAATTAGATATCTTACACCTACACAACCAAAAAAAACAGCACAGGCAATGTCATGCGGCACATCAGCACATGTAACACATACCTTTCTTCGATGGCGATCCTTGTAGCTTATATACTCCAATGGCACTCTATCACCCCTACATAGCTTAGACAGAACAGAGATTACATCTTCAAGTTGTGATATCTCATCATCGGCAAACTTCTTAATGATGGCATGACGAGGAATACCAGCCCTAGATAGCATGTATCTGCAAAATGTACAAAGTCGTATTATGTAAGAAGAAACAGCCCCTTTGCTATTACATGGTTTCCTTCAAAACAAGCATCAAAGACTCGTCACATAGTTTTCCTTCTCACTAAAAGCCCATCAAATTACTCAACAAAAACATTTTTATTTTGACTTGAATTTGTCAATTTCATTAAGGGTAAAAAAAATACAGGAGACAGTTCATGGAATTCGTAAACTCAATCAAATTAAAAAAAAAAAAAAAAAAAAAAAAACAGATATCTTGATTAAACTGACCCGGGGTTTGAAACATATACAAGACCACATTGGAAGCAGAAGTTTCTGGCCTGATTCAATTTCAAAGTTGCATGAGTTAAAATGATGAGCAAGAGCACAAGTTCAAACAGAGTAAAAATAACTGTAAACACTTTTAGTTGTTTCATAAACAATGCTATCTGAAATAAATAAATGACTAATAGATGAACAAGCCCAACCAACCTGTTGATAAGACAAACTGTGTATCACTGCACCACTTACTTCTAAGAAGTAGTCAGGAGTTATAGAGTGCAAATCCTGAACCTGCAGCATAGGCACATAAGCATACTAGTTTTTCTCCGTACACCTAAGCAACATGGAATACAAGTGATCCTAGGAGAGCAATACGACCATGTAACTACACCAAGATAGACTTGGACATGAATCTATCAAGGATGGACACTTATAGAACATGTGGACAAAATACAATACAAGAACAAACATAGAATATTAGAACCTTGACTAGATAAAGTCCATTCACACATTGGTACATAAGTCCAAAACACTAAATGAATTACAAAATTATCTATTGCTATACCTTTGATGCCATCTATTTCACTCTCTCCTCTAGCAGTTTATCTCCATTGGCCTCAAAGAAGCACTTCAAATTTTTGTTCTAATCAAGTGCTTCTATTAGATTTGTCAAATATATATAACATGACCATTAAATTGACATGTGGCATGTTGATGTTCGCTAAGTGTGCATGAATTTTTCCATTTATTTCTAATTGAATCTTTAATCTTTTATTTCTAAGTCAATGCACAGCTTTTAATCCAGGTATGGTTTCTAAGCAAAACAATGTGTTTTACCATTAGAATAAGACCAGCCCAGATAATGAGTTATACTAGAAAGCAACTGCTGAGAACATATTTTCCAATGAAATTTAAGGCAATGGGAAATTTTAGTTGATTATTAACAAAATCAAATTATGCCAAGAGTAAGTTTTACCACTATACTAAAGGTCAATGATGTGCCACCCCTTTCAATCTGTAATTCGATCTTTTTGTCAACATTGTCATCAAGCAATGCTTCCAATTTTAAGAATTGAGTAGTCACCTGCAATAAAAACATTTGTCAAAATTCGACATTTCAATCACTACAAGAGATGTAGAAATGGAAAAATCAAGTAAAGCATGATAAGAACTCCCACCAGTGATTTTAAAACCTAAGTTGGACCTGCCCATTTGACTATTAAAGGTTATACATGGTTTTTGGCTTGAATGTTAATCAACTAACCAAGTGTGTTAAAGAAAAGAAAAAAAGAGGGGGGGAGAGCATATATAAATCTCATATCTAAAGAAGAAAAGAAGAGGATATACAGAGAACAAAATAAAAGAGAAGAAAAAACAGAGAAATGACTATCACTATCATGTTCTTGTATATATAATGTAGTGATTTACATGCAATGCACGAGATTATTTATTACAATGGATCAAGATTCAGTGGTATGTGAATGAATGAATAACTTACTTCCCCATTTACATGTACAAGCACATCCCCGGACTCCAATTGCCTATCAGCTGGCCCACATGGCACCTGAAGAAGTTCATGATATTAGGATATTAGGAATGATATAGATAATTCTTTGACAATCTTCAATTACAAAACACAAAAAAGTGCTCACCACAGAGTCAACAACCAACATTCCAGTTTCACCTGGTGCAGATGCTTGCCGTACCATCTAAACAAGACAGCAGAATGAGCCACCTGCCAGTATTCTTAGCAATTATATGTGAGGAAGAAATACCTGCTCTGTTTCCTTTGGAAGACCAAGCCGGCGTGTCTCATCAAATCCTTTATGGAGAAACGTTACCTATATCATGAATAGCTATACTCATGTGAAATTATAAGGAAAAGAAATATTCAAATTGTAAATCAACACACAATTAGGATAAAAAAGGAAAGCATACATATTGCTTAAATATGATCTTTCCATGTAGCTAGCATTAAAAGAAATCTGGCCTATTGACAAATGCAAAATTTCCATCTATGTTCAAGCATATGCACTATAATACTTGAAGCCTTCAAGAACCATGAAAGTAACATAAACTACAGACCTGAAGGGTGCCACGAGGTATAGAAACTTCTTCCCATTTGTTTTTACAGGCATCTTTAGACTTCTGGAGAAATGTCAATGCCCTAACAACCTGCAGATCAAGTAATTATATGATTCAGTGCCCAGGAAGCACATAATTTTATTCAAAGTTAGGTGCTTAAGTAAAATTAAAGGCTTCATATATTACAAACCAAAGCAACAAAGAATGGAGGACTTGAATTTACATTAGATACCCTGCTGCATGAGTTATCATCCATTTCATATGAGAACTTAAACAGACCATAATGCATTAGGCCATTAAATAATAACATACTCTCTCTAAATGTAAATAGAAGGCTGATGAAGATGATACACTGCCCCCAGCATTCAAGGCCACCGCCCTCCCTTGCTTATCAATCACTGGGGAACCACTAGAACCACGCTTAGTTCCAGAGGCTGCCTGAAATTAAAGTGAAACAAATATTACAGAATTTAAATGGCCTATTTGGAGAAGTATTATTGCACATAAAGAACCAATTGACACTTTTGGAATCTGATACAAATAATATTTAGGCTTATATCCCTCATAGTCATAACTTTGTATAAGGATCTTAGAGTAAGGACTAGTAGGTGGCTCAGTTATCGCCTGTGATGGTACTAAACTGCTTGAACCAGGGAATATTAGTCGGAGTAGATAACAAGCTCACACTGAGCTGGACATTAGAAGAGTCACTGCTTATGTTTAATTTTCTATTTTTTTTTTATGTATAAAGGAAAAATGAAATAACAAAGAAAAAAAATTGCTGACAACAACAAACAGCAAGATATGGAACTTTCAGTGGTTGTAATCACTGAATAAAACTTCCATACAACTATAGCGAAAGGAGAAAGGAAAAACCAAACTAGGGCAGTAAAAAACCATTAAATGAACTAATGTCAAATTGTCAAACTAATTATAAAAGGAAAATGAATTATCGATTCTGAATGAAAAATTATTCAAGCCATAGATAACTGTTTGCCTCAGATTGCCAGCATGATGAATTAAACTACTTACTTGCATGTAGAAGGTATTGAAGTCATTATAACCATCTCTGCACCAAACAACAGTCATTGTTAATCTTTACGATCAAGCATCTACAGGTCGGTGCAGTGAGTTTCCGTATATCATGGACTAGTCAACACCATGATACTAACTTATTGTTCAAATATGGTTTGAAGAGATAAGATGGGCCAAATAAAACCATAGAAGTAAAGCTAGAAAATTTAACACCACTCCACTTGCAATAGAATTAAATACTTTATGGAACATTCCAACGGTGAGCTTATAACTAATTCATCTAGCTAGCTGTTAATATAATGTGGGGATGCGTGACCTTTTTCCTTGTAAGCACATACATGATTTATTAACCACGTACAGTTATAACTTTCTGGAGATATATATTAGCTACAAAAATCACGCAGCATGATAAATCACAAAATCCCTATAATCATGACTCACAGATAGCATGATAGAAATTGAAGTCATCAACATATAACAACAACTTGCAACTTTTAGCAAGGGATCCAAGCAGAAGATTAGAGAAGTTACTATACCTTCTATAAGTAGGTGCATTTCGATCCAAACGAGCAAGGGTACCGGCCAAAATGGAAACCTGTGAAATTGATGTTACCAGCACTAAACTCTCAAAACCTAAATAAGTGCTAAAACTCCAACCACTAGCAAATATCATATACAGGTTTTGGTAAACAAATAAATAACAAAATGAGAAATAATGACTACCTTCTCGCAGCTATCATTGCCGATAACTCTGATTTCAAGCCCAACAGAAGCAGCCTCTGGGGCAAGAGGAATCTCCTCATACTTGTGGAATTGTATTTCACTAGGATCATAACGAAAGAATCCAAAATCATGAACCTGGTAGAAATTGTAGAAGCACGATATATGAGTGTAACTCGTATGCAAAGTAAAACTAATCACACCCCATTTTCGTAGTCTTTACAATATGTAAATAAAATACAAAAAATAAAAACTCACAGGGTCTCTGTAAATTGGATACACTGGAATTTCTTCATTGTTGACGAATATAGCCTGAGCAACTACAGGGCCTACAGCACCACAACCATCAAAATTAAAATTAACAACAACAACAACAACAAAAAGGATTTACATTCCGAAAGCAAATAATTAAACAAGTAACTCATATAGATTATCAAAAATATATTTAAGAAAATAAACTCAAAACGAAAATTGAAGAGGCAAAAATGTAAATTCAAAATGCAAAATGTTTTCCTCGTTATGCGTTTTGCCATGTCCCCAAAACAGCCTCGATGAATAGTGGACGAGAGAAAATTGCAATTACAGAGCCTCAAATCTTTAACCAAGAAGAAAACATAACACAAACACCAAGGGCAATGAAGTAAATTCACTCCAGACATTTGCATAATACCAATCTTAACCTTTTTCCCGCGTTTTTCTTATTAACCAAAAATAAAGAAAAGCAAAACGAATTCAACGATCAACACAATCACAACGAGAAGAATGATCGAGTAGTGATAGGATAAATTACCAGGCTTGACGACATGTCGGTTAGTAAGAATGATACCGCGATTCTTATCAACAACAAACCCGGTGGCGGACCCCGAGGAAGGAAGTTCGGTGTCGAAGGAGCGACACGCGGTGGTTTGCAAAACCACCACAGCGGGGACCACCTTGTTGATGGCGTCTCTCCAGTCGTCGGTAATGACTTCCTTCTCTGGTGGCAAGTCGCTATCTATCTCAACCTGATTAGACGATTCCTGGCTTCGTAAGTCCATGGATTCCATCTCTGCCTCTAATATCTCTAGCGAATTTGAGTCTTCCATTATTGAAATTGGAAATGGGATTGGAAGAGGAGCTGACTGACTTGACCTGCCTTTTGAGTCGTGATGAGAGCAGGTGCAGTTTTGGAATTTACAATTGTTTTATATATATATATATATGGTTTAGTGCTGGTGGCTTTTATGATAAATATATACAAAAGGAGTCAATGGTCGTCAGATAAATGAAATTTAAAACGAGAACTGATTTGTTATGAGGAGGAAGGACAGCAAATAGTTATTGCTAATAAATAATTGTGTTTGTTTGGCTTAATGATAAGGATGGTAATATATGATATGGTTGAAGAGACTCATTTTGTCTAATGACTCGATTTTAAAAATTATAATTTTACTTAGTTAATTTATAAATTTATGGATTAATTTAAAATATTAGGTATTTTAAAAAAAAAAAATGTCCAAGACAGTGTTGTTTTGGATAGTTTTTTAAAAAATAATTATAATAATATGGTTTTGAAGGTTACTTGGTTTTCAAGTTAACCTATTAAGTCACTAGGGTTTGCCCTAGGCAACTTTATAAATAGTTTAAAATGTTTTATAGCACTAAAATAATTCTGATCCAAACATAATGTTTATGCAAAAATATATTTGAACTGGAATTAAGATCTTTTATATATTTTCATCATTAATATATTAAGATTATCTAAAGATATCAATTAAAAACTCTTAAATATGATTTAACTATTTTATGCAACATTGCTTAAATCATATTTTAATGTTAAAGATATTATCGTAAGTCTTTATTTAACAGTGTAAGTACATTTCATGAAAGAAATATTTTTGTAAATGTTTGATAGATGATAATTATAAGATTATTAACAAAAGCTAACACATGAATTAAAAACATTGTAGTATGCAGGTAAAGCACACTAATTATTAAAACAATGTTTCTTGTTTTTTCTTTCCTATCAAAAAAAAATAATAATAGCTATTGAAGGTATTGAAAGTTTTTTCATTGCATCTATTATTCATTATCAAATTAATAAAAATAAATAAATAAATATATATATATATATATATATATATCTTTTTTTTAAAAAAACACAAAAGACCAAAATACTCTTGGACATATTTCTAAGACCACAGATTCTGACGAGGCTGGTGGAGTGTGTGAGGAAGCAATATCGCCCAACGAAAGAGTGTAGAACAAGAATAGAACAATCTGTTTATCCATGAATGGAATCTAATACATTTATTGTGTTCTTACGCCACATCGCGGTGTCTGGATCAAATCTCAACTCCCACGTAGGCCAGTAGTGCAAATCCTGCTTTAGGGTTTGCACTTGTGGCTTCCCATCCAGGTCAACGGTCTTTACACGCACGCACTCGTCAGGTCCTAGTTCCTGATTAAGAAAACCATCAAACATATTTTCAGAAACTGAAATGCATGCAACAGCATAATGAAGCAGCAAATGCAGCAAAATCAAGTTTGTTCTTGTTTTTTTTTTAACAGACTTGAGAACCGGAAAACTCATTAATGTCACTGTTATACTCTCATATTTCTGAGCTATTCTGATAAGAAGGTAATATCGATTAGAGACGAGATGTTTTCATCAGACTGGAAGAACCGTAGCCATACCTTTACCACATTAGCAAAGGCATCTAAATCAGGGGTTGGTTTTCCATTGACATGAACAATCCATTTAACAGCCGTTAGAGAATATCTATCTGCTGGACTTCCAAGAGACCACCTGACAAAATAAATAAATAATCGTCATTGAAGATAAGATGTTGAAACTAGTTATCATTGACGAGGAAATTATGAGTCAACACACTTTCCTTGGATGCCACTCCTCAGACATTCGAGGAATTCAGGTAGGATTGCTTTTATTGAAAGAAAGTCATGTGTCTATGATGCGATATTCTATATTTTTACAAAGTTATGCTTCAAAAATCTAACAATCAATACATGTTGTTCCCAGAAGTACTGTTCTGAGTCTACCAGTTAATTAGCTCAGTATCTAAGCAATTCACCGACATTTTAGGCCCAAGTTGTCGATTAAAAAGATGTCAACTAATCATCTTCTTGTTGGAGGCCATGCAATGCATTCTTGCATTACAACAACTACCACTGAGCAGAAACCCCAAACTAGTTGGGGTCAGCTATTTGGATCCTTTTGTGCCATTTTCACACGATAATATAATGTATTCTTGCATTAAAATAAAGGAAAACCCACAAGTAATTTTCATCACTGTCAGGCTGTTGTTATTCCCAAGGAGACAGGAAATTCTGAGACAAAGAATCCTTACTGTGTCACATATACTCCATAACCTTCTTCAGGAAGAAATCCAAGAGAACGCACAGCAGGATGAGAATCCTGAACAAGACACCCACACCAGCTTATTGCTCGTGTGGTGCCATTCCCATCCCTAACATCTGTTCCAACAAGAAGATCGACCTCGCATCCCTGGAAAGCCACACAAAAGAATACTCAAATAAATTATTTTCTCACATTAATGACATATTAGAAGATATCTAGCAAGCAAATTACATTACTTCTTTCTGATCAGTTCAAACAGTCATTATACATGCTTACCTGGCGAAAAATTGTTATTTTAAGCTTCCCATCATTGTCACCACACTCCTCTAATGCTTGACAAGCATTTTCAATGTCATGGAAGCAAGTAATTAACTCTTTGTTGACTGCTAACAACATGTCACTTTGTTTTAATATGTTCTCAGCTTTTGATCCAGCATAACAACCTTCTACACACAAAACTTGTCGTCTAACTGGATCTTTCTCATCAAGTGCCTACAGTAAATATTAGTTAATAGTTGACATTCAGAACAAAAAAAAAAGCCCTTGCCCTACAAAATCTTAATGCCAAAGTATGTTAAGTTCAAGATCTGTTACCCAACATGTGAAAGACTGGAAAATGCTCTCATTACAACTCAAGGTTTTAGCAGTCTGTAATGATGGTATTTATTATAACAATCTTTTTTGAAATGTTACTTATTTGGAAAGCATTTAGCCGAAAGATTACAGACTAGAATAAATTTATGTTTACAATTACATGCTTTCAAGGCCTAAGGAATAATATGCTTTCATAGCATGCAAGCAAAGATAGGATAAATAAAAATATTGTATCGGGAAAAAGCATACTTGAATCCAATCATTGCTGAGACCAAAATTCCGGGCCTCTGAAAGCAATATGGGACTAAGTGAAACCTCCAAGGTCCTAATAAGTGGCATTCCCCTTTTGACACCATTTATGAGAAGAGATGACCCATTTCCACCACATATAATACTGTTGACTATTTGGCTGATCATGTATATTGGGATACCTCGAACAAATTGATAATCCTGTGATGTAATGCCAACAGATTTTGGTTGAAAATGGAGATTCAATCATTGTAAATTCTAGCATAACAAAGCAAACTATGAGAAGCAAATTAACTGTGAAACCTGATCTGAAAAGCTCCCCCATATAGCCCGGGCCTTTCCATGCTTATCGCACAGCACACCAGTGAATTCACTGCCAAAATCTGAAATACCACATAAATAAGGCATTGAAACTAATATAAACCAAGAATTGGGAAACTAAGATTTGTTCTGTTACCAGAATCAAGTTCAATCACTTCCATATTTGTTGCTCCGTACCGTGGACGATCATCTTGGTCAACATATAATGCGAGACATGGATTTGTTACAGTAGATTTCCTAGACTGTGCTCGTAGATTTGAACCTAATCCAACAAGATACACTGAATCTCCCCGACATAATGCAGGCTCTGTCTCAAACGGTACAAACATAATCCTTACAGTGACCAGCTTGGAGATATATAATATCACAAGTACTTGATAAAAAAAACATACAAGCAAAAAATAGGAAAATAATGCTGAAATGAAAGGGGTTATCAAGAAAGCGTAATCAAGTAAGAGAGCCAAGATTGATTATTTTTGGATGTTATTCTATAAGTCAGCTAGCCTGCAGTTTTTTTTGTGGATTTAAATTTGCCTAGTAATTGCTAATAGATTACTTGGTGAGTGTAAGATTTTCAATGTTGATCGCTTCTTTCAATAACTTAAATGAGTCGAGCTTGATTTTTTCCTTGGAAGCAAACTCACTGAGCTATGCTCAAGTCAAAATTTTATTGAATGGAGATGACAGTGAGTTTTTCCTAGAAAAGCTCAAATTTTGGCTCTGCTTTTTATTTTACCATCTCCGAAAAATCCCTCGTCCTCTGGGAAAAACCCACATCTTTCCTCCTCACTCGCTCCATGGTTGAGCAGAACAGGCCACCAGCAGATAGGAAATATATACTTTAATAACCATATATTTCGCTCGAGTAAATAATCTATTTATCAGACAAAAAATCTCACTATAAAGATGAAATGTGAAGATTCGCATTCTGCAACTAAACAAAATTGCCGTTTGGAATTTCAAAGCTAAAGAGACTTATTTATCAAAAACAATCTAAAAAAACTTGCACTTTGTCATATAATATCACTAGAGAACAAATGCATAATCAAAAGCACCTGGAAATAGTTCAGCAGCATGAACCATTGTAGCACCATCAGCTCCAAGAGCAGAGGGGTCATAGGCAAGAAGAGCAAAATTGTAAACTGGATGAACAAACACAACCTGCAATGGATTTTAGGTAGTAAATGAAAGAACCAACAATGGTTTCCAGCATCTCTATGTCTCAGAATCTTACCTCCCCGGGGATTTGAATAGGAAATGCAGCAAATGATAGCATCACATCACATGCAGATATTTCAACTGTGTTCTTGTCAATTGCAACCAACCCCATGCTTTGAGAATGATGCACAATAACACCAGTCCCAGAAGACACCACTGACTTGACACCATCAAGAAAACAAGATGGGGGGACATCAACCTGAAAGTATTAAGATCTATTAACTTCATTAATGAGATAGATTTAAAAGAGAACAAAGATTGGTAGTACACTCTTAAAAAGCACTAAGACGCCATGCTAATGTAAGCTCTCACAATACACATTTATGGCGAGAAATTCTAACAAATTCAACATCATTTTCAAGAAAAGCATAACAATTTAAAGAGAAAAAAAAGCATTCTAACAAGGCTGGAGAACCCATGAAGTGAATACAGCAGCACCTAATATTAGATAAAAGGTGGCATATGAGCTTCATGAAAAGATAGATTGCTAATAACGTTGTGCTCTTTTTGGGTTTAGGTCATTACTAAGACAGCTTGGTGAAAATTCCACAGAAATCAAGGTCATAATAACCATAGTAAGTTACTGAATAACATGGCTCAGAGGTCTCTCCATCATGAGCAATAAGCTTATTAAAAGGAAAGGGTGGACTGAATTCTACATGTTTGAACAACAAATTACGGGTCTATTTTCAACAATCAGTATCAAGTTAGCATGCTCAACATGATGATGAATATTTCAGGGACATCCAACATGATGGTTATTTGTGCAATCTAAAGAGTAAAGTTGCATGCCCCTTCAATATTGAACATGAAGTTGAGCGTGACAGAAGTTTTTTCTTCCAAGGAAAAGAAATTCATAAAGCTATATCAGGAATTAATGCAGGGGTTTCAGAATTAGATTACTAGAAGTCAAAGCATTTAAGAGATAGCAGGCCATGATTCAAGGAAATTGTGAGATAAAACTTGTTAGATATTACCTTAAGCATGACAAGAGCTGGCTCTATCAAACTTTCTACAAATGAAGTTGAAGTTGAAGTTGCAGCTTCAATGCCAATCAACAATGTTTTTTCTGTGGTACTTTGATCCTTCAATTTGATTTCTCCAATTTCACGAGAAGAACAGCTGGCAGTGACAATTTCATTAGAAGAAAAATGCCCCTGTTCTTGGCACTCTTTAGTTTTAGCATCATATTCTTCTTTAGAATGGGCTTCCTTAGAAATATGTCTATTACTGTCTTCTATCCTCACATCACCATTTGTCAACTCCAGTTTGGTAGCTTGATGCATATGTTTTGCCAGGGTAGATTCACCAAATAATGAAAATGATTGAATTTTTGGACGTTGTTCAACATCACTGCTACAACATGACAACTGCAGGAACTTAGGTTGAATAGCAGGCCTTGCTATCCATAAACCTGAACTATCATCCCGAGTGTATATCTTTGGAGCATCATACCAATCATGGCGATCAATACATACTATCACAGACTGCAGGCATCACAACAGTTAACAAAAATCCACCAATATTCTAAACACAATCACCAGAATAAAAAGGCACAACAATGCACTAAGACACACCCATGCACATATGCACAAACTTGAACGCACTCACTCACACAGATGTGCGCAAACACAGAGAGATCATCCAAATTTCTATTTTAAAAATTAGAATTCTCACTTCCTCAAGCACTCAATGTTTATATTCAATTATCCGTTGATTTACGCAAAGAAAAGAAGAGTTGATCTATATTGTTCAGAAATAAAGAATACACAGCAGACCAGATATCTGAAAAATTCAACAACAATAAAAAAATGTTGTGCATAACAACATTTCCACTAGGTAAAGTTTTCCTCAGCAGCTCATGCATTGCATACCTTCGCTCGATGACGATCATTGTGCCTTATGTACTCCAATGGCACTTGAGCACCCCTAGACAGCTTAGAGAAAACTGAGATTAGTTCTTCGAGTTGTGATATCTCAACACCGGAAAACTTCTTAATGATGGCATGGTAAGGAACTCCAGATCTCTGTAGCATATACCTGCAGACCATGACAATTATATCTCAACATCAACAAAAAAAACTTAATGATGGCAGGGCAAGGAACTTGAACTGAAATCTGCATCTATATTTTTATTTCCTCTCAATTTTTCTTCTCATTCAGTCTCAAATCCAAAAAATGTTCAGGATATATTAATCCTTGAATCCAGCGCAATTTATATTGTTTTAATCACCAAAACAAAATGAGGTACTTACATTATCAAGAGAGAAAAAGCTTGATAAGAAAATATAGATTACATTAAACAAATGCTACATGCATTCAGATATGGCATTTCAAGCTACTGAGGTAAAGACAACTGATTCTACATACTATAGCCTAGAGTTTTCATTCAGGTAATCAAATAAATGCAAGGGAAGTCAAATTAAAATTGTGAGAAGATCTGGATAAACTGACCCAGGTTCTGCAACATATACAAGACCACATTGGATAGAGAAGTTTGTGGCCTGTTTCACACAAAAGTTGCACATGTCAAGATGTTCAGCATACGCATTTACAATCAGAATAAAAATATGAGCATCAGTTTTAAGTAATTCAGAGTAATGTTATCTGAATAAATAATTTAATCCACCCTACCTGTTGATAAGACAATGGGTGTATCACTGCACCACTTACTTCTAAGAAATGATTTGGAGTTATTGTGTGTAAATCCTGAACCTAAAGTGAAAGATAGAAATATGAGAAGTCATTGTGAGAAGCTAAAGAAATATGGAACACAAATGATCCTGGGAGAGGAACGTGAACAAATAATAACACCAATATAGATTTAGATATGAAACTATGTAGCAGAATACAGATACAAGATATGATACCAATGACCAAACTGACAGTAAGATAAGTTAAGAAAGGAAAGCATGCTGCAGATAATGGGAGATTGGCAAATATAATCAATAAGAGTAGGCAATTAAAGCAAAGATATAGCTTAACATATATAGAAGATATTGTATGATGTATTCTGCCCTATTTATTGAGAAAGTAAATAGCAAGGGACATTCAAACCATTTCTGTTACAAACAACAGAAACACATAAACATGAAAGCATGTTGTTTGACACTTGAAACTGAGTCCAATCAAGATAAAACGAAAGTCATACTAAAAGAAGCTATTTAAAGCATTTTTCTCTCATGAAATTAGAGGCACCAAAAAAGTTTAAATGATTATTTAGTGTTAAACTTACCACTAAATTAACAGTCAATGATATGCCACCCCTTTCAATCTGTAACCCAATCTTTTGATCAACATTGTCATCTAGTAATGTCTCCAATCTCAAAAACCGAGTAGTTACCTACACAGAGAAATTCATCAAACAGCATATTTCAAACTCTATGTGATATGAAAATAAACAGAAGAGTTTTTTATTAGAAATGAAACGTCTTCTATATTCTCCATCGAATTCCAAGTTTTTGACATGTGTAACATAGCAGAATCGGATGATGTACCTTTGAAATCTTAAAAAATAATTCATTCTGGAACTAATTAGATTAAAAACAGTATGGCAATTTGAATTGCCTAACATCTCATATACTTTAATCTTCACAGCAAGTTCTTTAGAGAGAACTTTCACTGTGGAACTAATGAGAACAAATACATTTGCACCATTGTCTTGAGACTACAATTTAGGAACTGATCCTAGGGGAGAGAGTTGTTATACACATGCACGATCAGGTCCAGTAACAAAACAAACAAGAAAAAGTAGCCCCAAAACTAGAGCCACGATGTACATATAAGGCAAGAGGATGTACTGGGAAAAAACATAGAGAGAGAGAGAGAGAGAGAGAGAGAGAGAGAGAGAGGATCTGAATCTTTAGAAACTGATCTTTCTATTTACAACAGCAAGCTAGAAAAGGTGCAGCATTCACGTCCATTGGTTAAGATTGCTCATTGCAGTTTACCAAGTCTCGAGAAAGTCATGTGAATATAGGAATAACTTACTTCCCCGTCCACGCAAACAAGCATATCCCCTGGCTCTAGTTGCCCATAAGCTGGACCACCTGGCACCTATAGAAGTCCATGATCACAGAAGCAATAAAAATAAGCAAGTGTTGCTAAAGAAATTCTTCGTTGACAATTTGGAATCTGAAAGCACAACGTATGCTCACCACAGAGTCGACAACAAGCATTCCGATTTCACCTAGTAGAGACGCATGCCGTACCATCTAAAAAGTTAATAGCAGAATGAGACATCTACGAATATTCCAAGCAATTATTCATGAGAAAGAAATACCTGCTCTGTTTCACTTCGAAGACCAAGTCGGCGTGTCTTATCAAATCCTTTATGGTGAAATTTTACCTGTATCATAAATCACAATATTATGTTGAATCATAAGAAAAAAGAAAAGAAAAGAGAGAGAACCATATGTGAAAATAAGACAAACAAAACATCAATGTTGCTAATACCAAGAATATGGGATTGATCTATCTCAATGGAGCATGTTATTTTGAGGAAGGCCATAAATGAAACTAATTTTAAGATTACATGGCGTGCACGCTTGCGTATTGACATTTGTTAGAAAAACTTTACCATATTAGTACTTGGTCAACTTTAAAGAATTGAAAAAAAAAAACATTGAAAAACAAAAATAAGTTGAGTACTTGAACATTAAACTTAAGAGTTCACTATTAGTTTTGTGTTTCTCCTGGTTAAAGATGGGCGGAAAACCTCCATTTCCCAATTTCACAAGGACCACCAGTCACAACAATTTTAGAAGTAATATAAACGACAGACCTGAAGTGTACCACGAGGTACAGATACTGTCTCCCATTTATTGGCATGAGTATCTCTGCACTTCTGAAGAAGTCTCAATGCCCTAACAACCTGAAATTAAGCAATTCATATTTATCAGTGCCCAAGAAATGTAGAATTTTGTCCAAAAGCTTATATGTTGAAAGCCAAACACATGAATAGCTAAGATCCTAATATTTCAGAGTTGAATTCACATGAGAGTTTATTCTTGAGTGAGACTCCACATTATTCAACTTTATATTTCCCAGGAGGAAGTTATGTGGAAAAATAATGCAATTTTATTGGTGTTTATAGGTGACTTGTTATTACAAGAACAAAAACAAATCATGGAGCATGCTGTTTTATTTACTAAAATTCTCGAGCGTCATCTCCATTTAATCCATTCACAGTTTTATATCTTGCTTCAAGAGTTACAGTGCATTTTATATAAACACTTAACCAAAAAATAATAAATAGGCCCGTAAGTAATAGAATACTCACTCTCTCTAAAGGTAAATAGAAGGCTGATGAACTTGATGAACTGCCCCCAGCATTCAACGCCACTGCCCTACCTTTCTTATCAACTACGGGGGAACCACTGGAACCAGGCTTAGTTCCAGATGCTGCCTGAAATTGAATGGTGCCAAACATGAACAGTCCATTAAATAACCAAGAAGCACAAGTTATTTATAGTCACAGCATCCTACTAGAAACTAAAAACAATTGACAATATAGAATCTCAAACTCAAAGGATTGTGGGCTTAGGTCCCTCATTCTGAATTCAAATATGATTCAAGTAACACAAATAATTTGGCCTTCAATTGGTAGCATTAATGAATAAACTACTTACTTGCAGGTAGAAGGTATTGAAGTCATTATAACCATCTCTGCACCAAACAACAGACATCATTAAAAGAAAGTGTATGAAGTGCTGAAGAACAGCCAAGAAAATTCTTCCATATTATCATAGACTAAAACACTGCTGTGATTACTAATTCATTGCTCCTCTATAGCTCAAAACTCTAGAGAGCCAAGTAACAACCAAAGTAAACCTAATGCCAGAAACTTTAGCACCATATCCATGTTTATTAAATTTTAAAATCATTACATGAAACCACAGCCCAAATCATCTATTTCATTCAAATTCGCAGCTATAAATGTGCGGACAGTGCATTGTAGATTGGGAGTATTGAATCTAGCATAATTAAGAAAAGTTAACCCCAAAACAAGAGAGAAAAAGAGTTACAATGTTAGGGAGCAAGCCCTAATCTACAAAAAAATGACAACTTTTGGGAGATACATATTGGCTAAAAATCATAACTAGATAAAATGAGCAAAACAACTGTTTTTTTTTTTTTGTACAACAATGGAATGATGAAGCCATATATGTATATATAATCCTAATGACTATCATCCAAGAAGAGAATTGGAGAGAATAAATTTACCATACTTTTTATAAGTAGGAGCATTTCGATCCAAACGAGCAAGGATACCAGACAAAATGGAAACCTGTAAAGAATAGAGCTTATCACCAAAATAAAGAGCAGAAAGTGATTTGCTCACCAAGAAGAAATCAACAATCTGCTGTCTCAAGGACAAAATATGTGCCAAGTTCCAACCAAAATAGCCATTGAAAATGCAAATTCCCTTTCAAATTTTGCTTCACAAAAGTAACGAAGCATATAAACACAGAGTAACTTCAAATGTGAAGAGGTAAATATATACCTTCTCAGAACTATCATTTCCAATAACTCTGATTTCAAGTCCAACAGAAGCAGCCTCAGGGGCAAGAGGAATCTCCTCATAGTTCAAAAATCGTATCGCACCAGGATCATAAGAAAAGAATCCAAAATCATGGACCTGATAGAAGAGAGCATGAGTGCAAATTAACAAATACCTAAAACAAAATGGAAAGCACTGTTCACGCTCTCTGCTTTCACTGTGGACGCGAGCTTTGTGCTCCGTGCGTCGCGGGTGCACGTCCACCCTTTTTTTTTTTTTTTTTCCGCTTATGAACAGTGTTTTACCGATTTCGTCCCCGATAATAAGACAAAATAACGGTCTGCGCTGAGGGACACGGGCGTAATTGACCACGTACGGACCGGTTCGGTTCGGTCCGGTCCGCCGGAACTCTTTTTTTTTTAATATTTTTGAAAATGTGTAATGACGTTC